>CAJNDS010000065.1:140000-240000 GCA_905221605.1 Symbiodinium natans
TAAGGTTTCGTTGAGTGCTTGTCATCTGCAGAACGAGAGGGGAGACTCAGAAAACCATCCATGCTCTTCGGTTAAATTAGCTACATGAGTCGAATTTGCAGACGTGCAGCAAACAAAGGTTTTGTGGGTAAGTTCAGGTTAAGTTTTGCGGACCGGTGGACTTCGCATGCCTTGCGATGAGTCGGCATGATGAAAGATTTACGTAATAGACGGGACTGACCTTCGAACGCAGTCGAGAGGCCACAGCTTCCCTTACACTTTCTTGTCGGACATTTGGAATGGCTCTTTGGCAGCAAGCACACGATGGAATCTGATGGGCTGTAATTGGGCTGCTTGCGAGTTTGTGGGTTCCCAGGGCAGGTCAAGCTGTGCGTCGTATGTACAATCTGCAGGCTTCATGTCACAACTTCTTCCACGGCTGTACTTCTCATGAACATCATCAGCAGAGTAGCATCGAGCAGTTCGACACCGATATGGTGCGGTTGACTTGTGAAGTCTTCCAGCACAAGCAATATGGCTCACCTCATATCACTCAGCCACGCCGGCAGTTCCACGACAGTCTGCGAAAGCCTGTGACGCAACTGCACTGACTTGCCCTGCAGATGCAAGTAAGGCTATGGCGGGGATTCAGGGAACCTCGGCAGCACAGGTTGAAACTTTTGTGTGGTCACAGGCTAGACCGTGACTGCATTGGCCGGTAAGCCAACTCTAGCTGACAAGGGATTGAAGCCTTTCACGCTATTCGACATAAACGAGGTAATGGTGCCAGCAATGAAGGGCGTGCGTGCGTACACCCCAAGGTGGACTGGCTGCAAAGCCAGGAACAATCCGAACTCAGCCTGCCAATATGCTGCCTGCCTTAATATCTGCCTTTCGCATGGACCGAATGACTGTCCATACGCTTGCAGTAGTGGCGTACGGTTCCACTGGCAGCTCCGCACTGTTGGCGCGCATGTTTGCCTATTGTCGCCTAAGTCCTAAGTTCCGGTTTAAAGTTCAAGTGCGCCCTGCCAGAATCATGAAATCAACCAAGCAGACGTCTAGCACGAAACTGCAGACGAGTGTCATTTGTGTGCTGTGGCTGGAGGCTGTGCGCAACATCCGAGCCAAGCCCTCGGAAGCTTTATCACTCGCTCTATACTCCGGAGTTGACGGAACATGACTCCCAGGTCTACACTGATGACGGCAGCCCGATGTTCAGCCTCTCATCAAAGATTGGTAGCCCCTCTCAAATCGCACACCCACAAGAGTTCCGCAGATCCCTGGACGGCCCACCAGAATTCTGCGGAGAGTCCAGAAGGGGCGAAGTCTCCTTCGTTACTCCGAAAACCTCAGGATGGCTCCCTGATCGAAGTATCAAAACCTTTTAACGCGATTTGATAGGAAAAGCCTGGACTCCGCGGTCACCCCATCCCCCAGTCAGCAGGCCCTGGAAATGCTGGAAATCTGGACTTCCTCCACATGCTTCGGGGAGCTTGATCGAACCTAAACCCCATGTCCAACACACCTGACCACCCCTTCACGAAATTCCCGCGACCAGGGGCTTAGTTTCTTCTGCAATGGTTTCTTACACACTGGTTTTCCTGCATGCGCTCAATTAAGCAAAGTTCTTGTCCGGTTCGGTTGGCCCGCGTTTTGGTTCACTTCCGCAGCTTTCCTGTGAATGCGGACTGTGTGAGTTCTCGCGGTCGACTCAGGCGGGAAATGCGCATCTTTAAATGGCGTCGCGGAGAATACTACCGCAACCCGGACTTCTTGCTCTCGTGGGACACAGTTAGCTTGCAATGCTTGAGATGCTAGAGGTCGTGTTTGCGAACAAATTTGATTAATCTCCATGCTGAGGCTGAACGACCAGACGGGATTGCGATTGTGGTTTGAGACTGCGCTGTTAGAAGGGCACCTTGGGTCGTCAGCGGCGCAGCGCATAACGGCCTTTTGACCTTTGCAAGCCGCAGCAGCCGCCGCCATGTGTCAGTGTCAGGGAGTGTAAGCCGGTCCTGAATTGGACAAAGAGTTGGCCAAATACCACTCCTGCCGACATAAAGACACAGACTATACCGGGACCCCTCAAAGCTTATCATAGCTCATACGCTCAAGATATGCATAAAGTCCAGAGTTCCTTCTCTGCCAGTTGTGGCTGAGCCAATGCTTAATTTACCAAGAAGTCTCACCTTCCTCTCGGACCGGTGCTTGACCGTAGAGCCGAAAAAGCAAACCCCACTGCAACCTGTGAATATCCGTGAAAAGGCTTACCGGCACTGCTGTGCTCATTGCGTAGTTTGCAGTGCCATGCAGTGTCCATCGTGACAGGGCGGCGGCTTGGCTACGTGACTTGATGGCACATGCTCTGTCGGATGTCTACACAGAGAGAGTATCAGCCAGCTCTGGACAGACACTATTTACGCCAGCGGCTCTGTTTACATGCAGGCAACCAATGGGACATTGTGACTGAAGCTAAGGCACACGACTAAAGCGTGGCAGCTGGGCCCGTGCCATTGTGTACAGTGTACATATTCGCGTCTGAGATCGAAGCCGCCAGACGGTCTGGCTCAGTTCAATCATGGCCGTTGCGCTCGCAGCGAGAGTTGGCAAGCTTGATCGTTCGGTGTAGTGCTGCACAGGCTGCCGTGTCACACTCCTGTCCCAAGAGAGTGCAAACAACCCGGGTGCTTAGATTGGAAGATAACCATCGTTTGCACCTGCTGCGTGCTAGATACTATCAGACACATTATCGCTATTGAGCTCGTGCAACCCTTTTTGGTAAGACGATGCTTGACTGTTTATGTTGTTGACTGTGTCTGACACGTGCTCGGGGATGCGCGTGGGCGTGAACAGAAAGGCCTTTGCAGATCGGGACATGCTTGTCGAAACCCGCAGCAGCTGAACCCGCGAGAAGCCCATATCGCTACCTCAGTCATCGTAAGTCTCTTGTATTTTCTCTATCAAGTTCTTAGTGTGCAATCGGGCTTCTCAGGAATTTGGTGTAACCCGAAAGCCTGTCATAACCGACCTGGGCCAACAACAAGATCAGATAAGTGCAGCACTTAGAGCACATGTTACAGGGTTGGCATAGATTCGCTTCTATATACACTGATACGCCCCAGGCACCTCTCTAGTTAAAAATGGGGCTGCGAAGAGAATTTTTGTAGGGTTGATGGGTGAAGAAATGCGAAGAAGTGTACCGCAAAAAGTATGCATTCGAGCTGACACCACTAGTACCCCTTGGGTGCCCTTTTAAGCAGGATTGGGGTTTTGTTCGTCTCTAATAATGCCTTTCTGTTGTTTTGACTTGCTCTGCCACATGCCTATATATCAGACGCCAGCAGGTTCTTGGGGTGATGAACGCCATACAAACTACTAGGAATTGTTGGGTTACAAGGTTCCTTATACCGTCTTATAGTTCGGTATATGCGTCTCTACGCAAAATCTTTGGACGCTTTGGCACGGTGTACATCCACACCATTCCACACCTGCGACTACATAGCGTAAACAATGGTACCGCAAGGTGATACGATATATGCGATGATATAGGCTGTAGGGCCAACACTGTCACTGTGAGCATCGGACCTCAAGACCTCAACGCCATGCCCTGGAGCGGCCGTTTTACAGGGCTACTGTCATGGGTGTTGCTGCACTATGCCGACAGCTGCGGAGAGCCTTAAGCACTGCATGGTTTAAAACTGCCTGCGTCGACGACTTCATGCGCCCACTAGGCCTTAGCTCGTCAAACAATCCAGGCGGATTACGGGTGTGACCGAGGACACAGCTAGCTGCCACGAAGCCTGCATCTCTGCAGGAGCGGCCACGCCTACTGCACTGTTGTCGGATGTTGTTGGAGAGAGCCATACTATAGCCTGAGCATAGTCAAACATCATATCGAGCTTTCGGGTGCTTCCCGGCCTGTTCCGGCCCGTGGCAAATCGCAGTGCAATCCATCTCTCCATGAATGAAGTCCACATATGTCCACATATCTTGCGTTCAGAGCCTGCAGGAGGGCCTGGCAATTGCAGCGGCATCGACTGTGATGCGTGTTTTGGCGGCCAATGTTCGAAGTCCGACTCTGTCTCGTTCAAAGGGTTCTGCGAGCCAACGCCCCAGGCATTTCGGAAGTTGCAGCTGCGAGACAGCTCTGCGTCGCAACGGTCGCTGCGAGGTGCAGGCTGCGGTCGTACAGCTCACCCCTTCCGACCCAGTTGCAGCAGATCAGCAGAGTCAGCAAGGGTTACCACTTCGAATGTTTTCTCGTAGCTGGTCTTCGGCCAGTCTCCGCCCACTTCTTCCAGCTGCCATGGCTGGCACGCCGCCCGTATAGCATTCAGGTAACATCAGGAAACGTATCATGGTCCACCGTGAGCTTGTGAGATTGCATGGTTTCAGGCATCTGCATCATTCTGCATCCAACACATAACACCAGACAGTTTTCCTTGTTGGCGGTTCCGCTTCAGGCTGTGCTTCTGAACGCAGCGACAGAGTCATCTCCAGCGCCTTTGGATGCATACTGTATGGGGTCAGGGTCGGCAGGTGTGGGCTTATCCAATTTTGCTTTAAGTGGTCTGACGGTGTCTGACCACGGATGCATGCCTACTATGAGTGCTGCCTTTGCAAAAATGCGTCTTCTCACAAGCCGCCGTTGTTGATGGTCTGCGCATGTGTGACGGGGTCGGTCGGTGTTCTTTTGCCCACAAAACTCTAGAGTGAGGGGTCCAAGCCACACAAAAGCCCAAAAAGGAGAAGTTGGCTGGCAAGCCCTGAACCAAAAAGCCTAACCAGTCTCACCTGAACCCCAGAAAAAACCAGAGCAAAAAGAATGTCTCAAAAAATGTCCCCGAGCCTTAAGCCCATACAAAACATATCCTGCAACCTGAGCCCTCAACAAACATAAACAAACCCTGCCCGTGGACAGACTCTGAAGCCTTGCCAGCCTCATGCAAGCGCTTGAGCGTCCCTATGCTCTTAGCTATTCTGGCACGAAAAGATCTACAGGAGTGCTTGGAAGAGCTTGTACCCTTTTGGTCACACCCCCTTCAGAGGCTCCTCTCGAAAGATGTTATGTGCTTTTGAATCTCGATCGCGTGAGGGTTGCCTGTTTTTCCACAATATCATGGCCGAATAAGGGGTCTGCGGTGATCTAAATGGTAATGCTTTTCTGGGACCGGGGCGTCAGGATATAGCAGTGAGTGGGTTGTTGTGAACCGGACTACGTGGAGGAGTCTGATGGGCTCGTCTCGAGCTCTTGTGTGGTTTCTGCACTTCTGCCAGCGGCTGCCAGAGACTTACCCTTTCGGAATTCGGCCTGGTATGTGGCCATAACATGCGGCTTCAAGTAGATTGTGGGATATCATCTCTGCGCCCCCCGAAGCTGATGGTTTGTGTTTTTCTTAGCAAGTTTTTTTGAATTGAAGGGCGAAGCAGGTGTTGCGGGGGTTTTGCCGTCACATTTTTTCCCAACTGTACGATTTCGTCACCCCTGCCCAACAAATTAGGCTGTACTGTACCACTTGACCTCAGTCCTAGTCGCAACAAACACCCTAAACCGATAAAGACGGGTACGGTGACATACGGTGACCGTGTTTTGCTGTGGTATGGAAACGATGGCAGGCTGCGTGGATTGGGGCTGGTGCAGTGCTTGCACTGCACGGGTGGTTTAGGATGACCGTTTTCGGTTGACTGTTGACAAGTTGTTGACCTTTACAGATACCAGTATCTATCTTGCAGTATCCTGCCTGCCGAATGATGCCCGGAGCCTGCAAGGTGGCCATGTGTGGCTGTGTTTTTTGCTCCCTGAAAAGTCAAACATTTGTAAACCACAGGTCATGTCAAGGCCAAACTTTGCAAGCGCCACAGAAAATGCATCATGAATCACCCAGAAACGAACGTCAAGGGCACTGCGGCGACTGTTTGCGGGAACCAGCACGTCAGGATCTCACCTCCAAGCACATTTTTTGTTGCTGCTTCAGTTGCAAGAGAGAGATGCCCAGCCAAAACTACAGGATCTGAACTCAGCGCATCTGGCTGCGGGATCGTCGGCCGCGCTAGCAGCCATAGTTCCGCATCTGCTGGCTTCTGCCTTAAGGGCAGACATTTTAGCAGCCGGGCTTGCAAAGTCATCTTTGAGCTGCTGCGTCTGGCAATTCAAGTACTTTCAGGTCATGTCTTAGCTTTGTTGATGGATACCATTTCACTTGGGTGGAAATGCTTCAGAACCGTTTATGCCATGCTTCGGACCTGCGCATGCTGAGAGTTGGGAACAACATCCTGACGCATCCTGACCTGATGCCCGTTGATCGCGTTGCCTAGGAAGTCGGGGCGCGTGGAGCCACCAGTCAGGAGTCATGCTTGGCTTCAGGCATTCTCTTGTGGGGCAGTCTATTGATCAGGAAATCTTGAGCTTGTCACGGAAGGGACACGAAGAGAAGAGACAGCTGTGACATCTGCAAATCTGCTTCAGGTGGTATTCCATGTCGCTGTTGCACACACATGACATCACACGACACTTCATAGCCAAGGTTACGATCATAACCACGGCTCCCGGAAGCTCAGCTGCTTCAGCCCACGAGCAGTTTTGAGTTGATGTCGTGCATCCGGCTTCTGGCAGTCTTTGCTGGACCTGAGGCTTGGTAGGAGCACAGCCAGAGCATCTCGCCGACGCAGGCGCTTCAGAGAAACATTCTCAAGAGCTTCGCTACGGCAGACTGTTGTTTAGCAGAAGAGCCTTCCCCCCACACTGATCCTCTGTGGCGGCTTGTGAAGAGTGGGAGAGAGGGCATGTCAGCGTGCACTGAGCAAGGAAGGCCCGGCAGCATTGTACACTTCGATCTGGCTTTCGTGGCTCAGACTCAGAGAGTTTAAGAGAAGTCTGAGAGGAGCCGCGGTGTGCAGAATTCTAAGCAGCTAAGCAAATCGGCACCTCTTCTGTTCGAAGCTCAGGACATGTGTGGCCCGGCATCCGCGCTAGAGGCCGGGGGCCGGGTGACGCTGAGATATCAACCCTGCCACATCCTAGCAACATCCTGAAAAAGTGCGTGTGCAGAGCATTGGAATCCGATGCCGTCATGTGCGAAAGCCAGGATGCTGTGTCAGACAAGCGTGGCTTCGAGCACCGTTTTGGCCGGACAGCAGCTGAAGAGTACGAGGCCATGCGAGATTCATCATGCGTTGCACCATGTCACCGTCCTTTTAATTCTACTGGAGGCATTCAAGATCTCCACAATTCGGCTGCTGAGTCTGGAACCATTGTACAGCACCACAAGTGCAGCTTGTCTGAATCCGATCCACGGTTTGTTATAGGGCCTCGGAATCTGTGGCTTCCAAATTTCGGAGCTGAGTGCATGAAGAAAGCCATCTCTGCAGTCCTCGTCAACCAGGTAGCAGTAGCATTGCCACAGCCGCAATCAGTAAAACCATGAAGTGTGGTCGTACCATCCACCTGGCCCGAACAAGCAGCAGTGAAAGTTCCTCGCACGCCATTTACTGCCAGCAAGCTCAGCAGCCGTTCAGCTGTGTTTCGGGCACTTGCCACGACCTTGCCACGACCGCAATGATGAGAGCCAGGTCACGACGGTCAACACGCAGAGAAGCGAAACGAATGACCGAACGGAAGTCGAGGAGGCATCGGTCAAGCGGGCATGGGCAAGTGAGCAGCTAGACACATCTAGACATCGAGCCGGGAGCTTGTGCTTCGCATCCGGGACTTGTTCACTCTTCTTTGGCATATTTTGGCATGCTTTTGCAGCCCAGACTGCAGTGCAGCGATGTGCAGCGGACCAGAGTTACCAGACCTCACGCACTCACGCAGATCGCAACAGTTCAAAAAGAGCTGCACTGTCCGAGTTGAAATTGTGTTGGCTTGGACACCTTGCTTCTGAAGGAACAGCCCACCTTCTTGGAGCAGTTTTGGTGGCTTCCATGGCTCGGTTCCTGGGATGTCAACATCTCGGTTTGTCGCTCCCCCGATGTGAAGATGTGGGTTTGCATCATCGGCATGCTGGGACTGTGCATAGAAACTCATAGACTAGAGCAATTTCTTCGCAGCCGGCGGGGTTCCACCATACTGCACCACCAGTCCTCGGATGACATCGAAGACTGGGAACTCGGTGTGTGACGTGCGGTAATTAAGTACGGGAAAACAGTAACGATCCGCCTAGGTTGCGTGATTGCAACTCTGGCCACCTGCCTGCAAGAGTGCCGCTGGGATCCGCTAGGTCTCAGATCATTCCATGGAGGTGATGCAACCAAATCTTCAGCCAAGTCACGCATCTTGTTGCATCTTTGTGCAAACACGTGGCCGTTTTTGGCTCGCAATAAGTAGGAGAGTCAGTACCCCGGAGCCCCGGCAGCATACCGTTGTCATACACACCCCAGAGTGCCTGCCAAGAGAACGGCGGATAGAACCTTGCAGAACCCTGGGTATGTCCTGCGAGAGTGCATGACCACCTTCGATGGCTGAGACTAGGTTGCACTATAGTGATCGCAATGATCGCTGCATGCCAATATCAGTGATTCAGTGAATATTCAGTGATTCGTGACTGCGGTGACCGTGTGCCCTGAGCCAACCCGCTTTAGGACGCCTCGGCCTCGGAAGTCCGGCCTGAGGCGGCGGAGGACGGACGAGGGCAGAGACATTGTGTTAGGACATTGTGTTAGGACGGAAGAAGAATAGGAGAAAGCTCACAATGCTCACACCTTCGCCAGAGTCTCCAGTCCTGGGTTATGGCGCATCTGATGTCCTTGAGGCTGGTACAGAGCACTTTGACGCCTCACTGCCTGGCAGCGTTGTCGCCGTTCCACCGATTTGGACGAATGAAGATGGCCGGCGCCTGAACAAACGTCCATGATCTTGCATGTTTTCTTACTGCTTCTAGCTGCTTCCGGCTGCTGCATGCTTGTTTGTTGCAAGTCCAGCAACCCATGGTAACATAGCACACCACTTGGGCAGAGGCAGCTTCCGAACTCAGCCAGACATTCCTGCGCCGCCACCGCGGAAACCGCCTCCACTGCGTAATTCGACAATTGCACCCTGGGTCCTCGCATCTTGAAAGAAAGTTCTCTTGTTGCGTCGAAGCCACTTTCCGGTGTGCAAGTGTCTGTGCAGTACCGTGCAGGTCCAGACCCGGTGCTTAGGAATCTTGTAGTGCGACACTAAGGCAGCCCGCCAGGCGGACATTGCGCAAGCAAACGAGGATGAGGCAAGGCACCATGATTTCTGGGTCTCGTTTCGTTCAACTACGAGTCAAGCGGCGGTACATTCAATTCGGTAGGCATTGGAGATGGACTACGATGAGTACGGCTCTGGCGGGGGGTCTCCGCGCTCTGCTGAAGGACAGTTCTGCAAGCAGCCCCTCCGAGTCCATCCCCCTTTCGTCCAGGGGAGTCTCTAAAGGGGAATTCTCCACGTGCAGGAGAGAGGGAGACGGGTAGGAACAGAGTAGAATGGGTTTGACGTGTAACCTGTTCTGCATGACCTGGAGCACGACATTCCCCGCTCTCACTAGTTATTCCTTAGATGCTGGTAGTTGCCGCTGGTTCATAGGCCGTAGGCCCCTCAGCTGTAGTGCGGTCGGCCACATGAGCAAGCAAGGACAGTCTGAGGCCCTAGCTGCTTCGCTTGCTCTTGCAACGCAATAAATTTAAGCAATTTTACTTATACTTGGCAGATGCCGCATCTGGAAAACCTGAATCTTCGATGCGCCATGCCAGAGTTGTGTGCATGTTGTATCCTGTTCTGGGCCAGCGGGTGGAAAGCAGCATGAAGGGCTCCAGCGCTTTACGACCAGGTTGAGGCAGGTGTGCCATGTGTTGCATTGAGCAGCAGCAAGTGCGCGATGATCAAAGTTACGCCTGTCCCGTACACCCGCTTTCGAGAAGCGATGAGGGGGGATCAGTGCTGGAGGAGACTGCGAGCGGAGCGTAACGAATTGTTGCTAAACCTTGGAAACGAGCCCCCCCCCCCCCGCACGATCAACAATGCCGAGTCGGCAAAGGCCGAGCCCATGACGGTCTAGGGTTTAGGCATCAGAAGGCGGTAGAGAAGGCACCTCCCATTTCGGAGACCTGTATCGCTGCTTCTTTGCTCTGCCAGGATCACAGCTCTCAAGCGCGGAGATGTCTCAAGGATCCGCTCTTGGCTCTATGCCCTACAGCGATACGGTGGCACTATGTCAATGTGTCCCTGTATGCTAAAGGGAATTCGTGTGTTGACTCTGTGCTGACTCTGTGCTGACTCTGTGCTGACTCTGTGCTGACTCTGTGTTGACTCTGTGCAGCTGAGGCATTGATAGCCAACCACCTGTAGATCCAGATGCAAATTATGGTGGAGTGACACTCTCTCAGCTTGAGGAGTTCCTGGCAGTTCGCATCCTTGTCTTCTTTAGCCTTCCGGTCAGATGTTGCACGGAGATAGATTTGCTGCTGCTCGTGTCTCATGTAGGCTGGCCGTGCGTGGGCTAAGGCAAGGGGATGCGGACAGCTTGCGGCACTTTGCCGATGACTTTCGCGATTTGGCCCTTCGCCATGTTTTCCACCCAAGCTGCATTCAACTCACCCTGCTCCCGGAACTCCCAAAAGAGCTTGGAATCGAGGTCAGCAGCATTCAACATTGGTGCCTTTGACCGAGGCTGGCCTATGTGCTGCTCGTGATCACCATGGGAGCGGCAGAGGGGCCTTTCCAGACAGGGAACCTGATAAAGGAGGAGGTCAGCAGTGCCGTCGCTCACCGGCCGAACCCCATGACTCAGCTCAATCGAACTTTCCGGCTGCACGAGATGCAAGACTTTGATGACATCGGGTGGTGGATGAAAACTGCATTGGCTCCCACAATCGATCCACACAGCAGTCGTATGGGAAACGCCGTGAAAATTGTGGCTTAGTCGCCCTAGCTACGGATCTCAGCAGTCGTTGAATGGCATTCATGCTGTTGTTTTCCTGCTGCCATGCGAGGTGGGCTTTGCAAGAGTGACCCAGTTGAAGGGCACAATGGTTGAATGCGACGGCTTGACACCCAATCTTAAGCGGTTTTATCCGGGCCTTTGCTACCCTCCTGCATCTCCGGGCACAGTGGTGAAACTTGCTCCGCAGACAGATTCATAGGCCCGGTATTCTCCTATCCAAGACAACCTACAAAGCCTCAAATCATGCAGCTAAGGAATTCATTTGGGGCATTTGATGCTGATGATGCCTTCCAGGCCTGCTTTGGGTCTCTTCGAGAAACATTGAGCAGATCAGATATGACTGACCTTTGACTTGGTTCTTGCGTGATGGCTCGCCAGTCGTCATTCTGGATCATTCTGGCATGTGTCTTCCTTGCTTCAGAGCGAGACATCTAAGAAAAGCTGCGTTCTTGTGTTGCCATTTGCAGGCGCTTGGTCCTGGGCGACCGGTTGGGGAGTTTGAGGCTTGGTTGGACACAGGCAGGAGGGCAGCGGGCAAGTATCGAGTGCGAGAACATGCACCGAACATGGTTGAATGGGGTTCTAGATTGCCGAAAGAACTGCCTTGACTAGCTTGCTTCACTCCTCAGGTCTCATACTGCTAGAATCTACTCTTGTGCAGGCCGCCCTCTCAGCGAAGTGCAGTCGCGAATTGACAGCCTCATCGACAACCACTGGGTCGACAGACTAACGCAGCCCGGCCAAGAGACTGAAGAGGCTGAAGATTTTTTCGCTTTTTTTGCTCGGTTGTGTGCTTCAAAGTGAGATGTCGTTGAGGCAACACCTGACAATCGATGCCTTTTTCGTGAACTTGCAGACCAACGTTTATGTGCGAGTCCGACAGCACGTGACGGTCTACAGAGAAGGTCTTATCCAGAGCGCTTTAAGCGTGGTTCCGATGAAAGCAACTCCTTTGCAATGATCGGTCCTGTGTCGCCAGCCCATAGCGAAGTGGTTCTGACAGAGCTACTCAGCACGGTGAAACACATGTGTGCCAATGCACGCTTCGGCGAATTAGCTCGGCACCTCAGGCGGAAGTGGTCACACACTGGTCACACATATTCCTCAACTTGTGCTTCGCGAGCCTTGCTTCAATCAGCTCTTTGACATGTCAGCTGCTAGTTGGCAGTGCTACAATGCTACAACAAATCCGAGACCCAATTTGTTCTTAAATCGTTTGAACGGACATAATAAGCATGGAAGATCGTGGTTGAATGGCAACAGAAGCAAGTGCAGCAAGGATGAGATGATGCCTGAGAGAACTTGTCATCGGAACCATCATTTTGTGGCCTTCAAGTTTGTTAAAATGGCTGCCTGGACCGGAAAACAACATCGACATTCAAATATTCGAACTTGCATCCCCTGGCCATGCCTGATTCTAGTGAGCCCCAGCGCCTGGACGGCTTGGAACATCTTGGAACCCGATTCTCACCGGAACTCCTGCCTACGCTCAACGCAGGCAATGTGAGTAGTAATGTTAATGCTGGTTTGAAAGCCATTATTTGTATCAAACCAGAGATACAGTCATCGTAAGCCAACTGTAAGAACAATGATGATTGATAGAGCTGGCTCCCTCCCTCTGAATCCCTTCATATCTCTCCCTCCCCCTCCTTCAATTTACGGCTATGCAAGTTTCCCAGTTTTTTCAGTGCAAGTGAATTTTGGAAGCTTTTCAACACTGTTTAAGCTGTCTCCCAACAGCATGCGCGATGAAAACATGTCTTGTCGGATAAGAACGTCCCCCTTTCTGTCACCAACTCTTTGCTAGCCACGATGCGCCCCTAGATTAAAAAGCTTGTTCTCGTTCACTATATTGCTATTCCTACTGCCAGCTAGCTTCTGGTGCCCTGTCCACGAAGTCTACTTTGGGGGAGAAAACCCCCCAAAAACCACAGAAAGCTGAGACAAGTTTCAATCGTTTTGTCAGTTCATGAGGAAACTTTGACGCCTTTCCAACAAATACAATAGCTTTGAGTACTCTTACGTGTGCACAAGAAACCCTTGCATTTCACGAAAGAGTGCCCTCTAGTCATAACGTGAATGAAAGAGCCTCTCGTATCTCAGTCAGAGGTGCAATGTTATTGAACACCAAAAGCCAGAGAGCTTGCAAATTTTCTTCTGGGTGCATTCTTTATGATATCTTGGCCGATCTTACCCTGACATGTCGGGGTAACATTCGACATAGAATCGAGTCTGTCTTATGACAAGTGCTAGTCTAAGTGTCATATCCACGCAAGTGTTTGTCCACGGAGACCATCCGTACACGCAGGCCACGGAACTGTCCACGGACCCCATTGTCCACGGATATGTTTTTTTAGGGACCCGAGGGAGGGAGGGAGGAAGCAGTGCGTTTTCGAGGCCTTCCAAAACGCACTTTGCTTGCAACTGGAGCTGCAACTGGAGGGTGGGAGGAAGCAGTGCGTTTTCGAGGCCTTCCAAAACGCACTTTGCTTGCAACTGGACGGAGGTAAGGGAGAAAGGAAGAGGGCGGGACTTCCAAAACGCACTTTGCTTGCGACTGGAGGGAGGGGCGGCTTATGGTCTCGTTTCACAGAATTACATGCTGATAGGGGCTCTGGTGCGTTTAGGGTGGTGGCCAAAACGCACTGAGCTCTTTTTCTCGGCGATTCGCACTGTGCATCCCAGCTGGTCCTGGCCAAGTCCTGGTGGAGTTTCGACATGCTTTACTGGTTGTAAGGCGCTTTCGGAATCAGGGTCTATTTTGGATCTAGGAAACCCTAAACCCTAAACCCTCTAAACCCTAAACCCTAAACCCTAACCCTAAACCCTAAAGCCTCCCGAGTCTAGGGGTTTAGGGGCACGACCCAAGGCCTTCACGGCGTTGAGGGTTTAGGGCAGATGTGGACCTTCAGAGATTGGGGTTTTTGGTTTATGCAAAACGCACTTCCCCCTTCCGCCCCCGCTCTTCCCCTCCCCTCCCCGTGCGTTTTGGGGGGCCTGCAAAACGCACCCCCCCCTTCCCCCTCTTCCCCCCCCCCCCTCCCCCCCCCCCCCCCCCCCCCCCCTCCCCCCCCCGTGCGTTTTGGAAGACCTGCAAAACGCACTCTCGCCCCCCCCCCCCCCGCCCACCCCCGCCTCCCCCCCCCCCGCCTCCCCCCCCCTTCCCTCTTCCCCCTCCCCCCTCCTACTTTTTTGACCTGCAAAACCTTCCCTGCGCCCCTCCAAGCAAAGCCCCCCCCCAACCCCCAAAACACATTTTGCTTGGGTGGGGGGGGAGTCGGTTTTGCAGGCCTTGAGACCAAATAAGTGGGGGGAGGGGAGGGGAAGAGCGGGGGCGGAAGGGGGAAGTGCGTTTTGCATAAAACAAAAACCCCAATCTCTGAAGGTCCACATCTGCCCTAAACCCTCAACGCCGTGAAGGCCCTGGGTCGTGCCCCTAAACCCCTAGACTCGGGAGGCTTTAGGGTTTAGGGTTAGGGTTTAGAGGGTTTAGGGTTTAGGGTTTCCCAGATCCAAAATAGACCCTGATTCCGAAAGCGCCTTACAACCAGTAAAGCATGTCGAAACTCCACCAGGACTTGGCCTGGACCAGCTGGGATGCACAGTGCGAATCGCCGAGAAAAAGAGCTCAGTGCGTTTTGGCCACCACCCTAAACGCACCAGAGCCCCTATCAGCATGTAATTCTGTGAAACGAGACCATAAGCCGGGCCACGCAGACCACGGTAACGTCCACGCAGCCACCGGCCACGCATGTGGAAATGACACTTAGGTGCTAGTACTGCGCTGTTTTAGATAATTCTTGCTTTGATGATTACTAGCATTTTTGCTACGTCTGTTTCTTGTACTGCTACCATAACAACACTAGGAGAAGCCTAGAAGCTAGCAGCAAGCAGCAAGAAGCCCTTAACATACCTTAACAGGCTCAATGCCCTTGTGCGACAATGGCGGAAGCACCGAACTTGATGCAGCCTGCGAAATGGAAAAAAAGGCCCTCGTAGAAATGAGGCTGCGGACCGACAAACAAAAACAGAAAAAACAGAGAAGGATGATGAATTGAGACTCCAGCCTATCCTGCTATGGTCGGAATATGTTAGAATCGTTTTTCAGTAATCCGATTCTCTTGCCGTGCCCCAACTAGCCAAAGGATCCTTCTGGCTGTGCAGCTGATCTGGTTTGTGCAGCAGTGCCTCACGGAATACAAGCGTGGGCTTTGGCGACTGCAGCTTTGGCTTTCCAGCGTGGAGTGTTGTGGTATGATAATGGTATGATACCCACCACTCACGTTACAACCTTAAGAAATGGAGTGCTTGCCAGGCACTTTTGGGATATCTGGACTTGGCTGGACATGTTGTCGATCCTCGTCGCGCTGGTACCTTGACTGGAACTGCGTTGACTGTGTTGCAAGTGGTTGGTTTGCAATGAAGCCCCAGGGCAATGTGCAAATATTGCAGCAACACAGCAGCACCCCAAGTGAGTGCAGTGCGCAGATCATCGTTTTCATGGCTCTGGCCTTTGTGGTGGATACGCAAAACTTCACCGTGATGGTCTCCGACCTGGGTGACATGCCAACCTGGTCGGTGTTGGAAGCACCGGCAGCTCGTAAAGTGCAGTCCATTCTGCAGAACCGAGAATATCGGAACAAGGCCGTTTTGGATTCACCTCTTTGTTCTTTTCTGCACAGCACTGAGGGCGGTCACGCAGTTGTGTCAAAAAACATCCTAGGCCCTCAGAGGCTCCCAGAGGCATAGGCATATGGCACTGACCATCATAGGCGGCTTAAAATGTTGTTTCATTGCCCTGAGTGCTCCGAGCTCTTGGCGGTGTTTGACAACGTCCTGAGCATCAGCCTTTGGTTGCGCTTCATGACTGCTTGGTATGCAGTGACTCGTCAAACTAATCAGCTGGAATCGTCAGCTTGGCTTCCTAATTTACCTGATGCATGACGCATCAGGTATGCCTTTGCCTCCGCTTTTATCGTGGGTTCACTGGACAACCACGAACCTCTGTAATATTGCAGTCAGTGCCTTGCCTGCAGCCAATGCAGATGCAAGGCTACCGGGAGCTGTTGGTGGTGTCGCCATGATCGATCCCTGCGGCCTTGACAGGTCCTGTACATGTCGAACTTGTTCCTCCATTATATGGCACCTTGGTGGTAGTTGCACTTCAAGTGTTTGGCTGGGGCAGGATTTGCCTTGCACTTCGCTGGCCACGGTGGTTAGGAGATGTTGTCAGATTCTTTGTGCTGGAATGCAGTTCTGTGTTCCCGCAAGTTTAATGGCAAGTGGCAAGATCTCATGCTCCGAGCACAACGAGGACCCTACACATCGTTTGCTTTGAACACGAGCATCAGATTGTGCATGTCCGTCTTCCCGAGCTGGAAAAAAAGTTGGCCTTCCAAACCTTGAGCAGTCTTCACGTCTTACGAAGAAACCTGTGCAAGTCTTGCTTATATCGGCGGGGATGGAAGCACGATTCGGTCAAGTCTCTTCTGCCCAGTGCCCAGAGTGTCAACACATGGAAGCTCTTACACAAGACAAGATGCATGTCTTATGGGCCATGACAATATGATGATTCGTTCGCTCCTTCGCCATTCATGCGGAGAATTGGTGCAGTTGTAGCCAGATATGCTTACGAATAAGAACTCCAATCTAGCATGAACTTGCAGCATGTATCGACCAAGCAGTTTGCGCAAGTCGGCTTCTTCTTTGGAGACAGTGCAGCAAAACCTTGTTGCTCAGGTTGTGTTCCTGGTGGTTTGCGGCAATTTTGCACTGAGTGGCTACATCCTGTTCGGGGAGCAGGTACCCGCTTGGTCCACCTTCGGTGGCAGCATCATAACTCTAACTCAGGTCATGCTTGGCGAGTTTGATTATAATGCCATGCGAAACGTCGCCCCAGTCCTAGCAATGATCTGGTGGTGGAGCTTCTTCCTGTCCACGACTGTGGTGCTGTCCAGGGTTTTGACAGCGGCTGTGCTGCAGCTGTTCTTGGAGGTCCGTCAAGCTTTGGGCGAGCCAGGGATTGGGCTACCAAAACAAATTCTGGCAGTTGCCAAGAACTTGTGGTACCAACGATCTTACGAAGGATCCATGAAAAGTGTTCCTGATGATGACCTCCTCACCATGCTTGCAGCAGACCTGGATCCAGCTCATGTCAAGAAGCTCATGCAAATGAAGACCGACAGAAGGCTCTGCACACGAGAAGATCTGGCAAAAGCCGAGAAAGACATCAAGGTCGATGTGGAGTTCTTAGTGAAGAGAGGTATGGACCCGCTTGGTGCCGAGCGTCTGATTGAACGCACAGCCAACTGGGCTCTTAACATCTCTACCACAACTTCTGCCACCAACCGGCTCATGCTGCTCGTTGCAAAGCAGATGGAATATATCACGAACGAGGCAGACCGAATCCAGCGCAAGATCCGGACTAGGATCGACCGAGCGGCGCAGTCGGCAGACCGGGTGGACGTGAAGCACGCCAAGTGTGCGGCACTAGCAAAGCGACTCCGACGTGCGCAACAAATACCCGCAGGCTGGACGGCTCATCGAGACGAGAATGGCCGCAGATACCTGCGCCATGAGGAAAGTGGGCTCACTTCGTGGACATTGCCTCGAGCACTCATTTGATACAGTTTGCACGTACTGCTGGTTTTGCTTTGCTTAAAGCACTGTACGAAACCACGAAATTGTTTCACCTCGTGCAGGGCGTGGCCGAGCGCCCTCCCCAAAACCAAAGCCTAACAATTCAGACCGCCTTGCGTAGCCTGCCGGTTTCGCATCTTGGAGTGACGGCACGTGCATAGCTGGCCAACAATAGCTCGGGCAGCATAGGCTCCGCTTCACGACATATGTAGTTTGTAATCCTGTGTGTGCATCTAAAGGCCAAGGCTACGATTCGCTCATGATTTGGCATGCGCACCCTCGACTCTGGTGCACGCCCACCGCCTCGAAAAACGTTGATCCGCTTTTGCCTGCAAGCGCGCTTCTTCGTTACCCTGCTTTAGTTGGGTTACAAATGTGAACGTCCTCTGCAATCCAAGCACCATGCCGCTACAAGGCCTCTGCCTCGACTTGGCTTATTTTTCGCTTCAGGCTTGAGGGTTTGCGCCGGATGCGTGCTCTGCCTTGTGTAGGTTCTTCAATGTTCTGCATGCCTTTAAGCAGCTTTACTGATGCTGCGGGCTCACGGAGAGTTTCCAGGCGTCGAAAGCGGTGCATCACAACTTCCGACAGCTTTGACGGAGTTTCAAGGCGGGGCTTCTTTGGAGGGGAAGAGGCTGCAAGAGGTCGCTGAATCGACATGCCAACAATGCGCTGATATAGACGACGAAAAACGAATGCCCGCCCCAAAGCCCCAAAGAACGTCTCGACACTCGTCTGGTTTTAATGAGTGTGCAATTGCTAGTGGGAAGCAGATGTATGGCAGGTCTTCCTCGGTTCCGTCAGATGTGGGGTGGGCCTGGCAGCGCTGCTCTGACAGATTAGATCTTTTGGGTTTCAAAGCTCAAAGCTGACTGCAACGGTTGATTTCGACTTTGGAGCACTGCCACGCTTAGGCGACTACTATGCTTGCGCTGTGCATGCCTTCAAGCCAGAGGAGCGCAAGTGCAAAAGTGAGAAGACTCTTCAGAAGACTCATCCGTTTCTCATCATCTGAGCTTCGAGATTCCATGACTTCTTCATCGGGGACTGATGGGCACGGCTTCTAGTAGTGAGTGCCACAGTGTGAGTCGTAGTCTGAGTGGAGGCACTGGAGACTTAAGGCATTATTCGAGACAGACCACGGCAGGAGCGAGTCGAGCGATTCACAACTCGAAATTTCTACAATCCACACCCGCAATCTGACACGGTCTCCCGACGACTTGCCTGGCAAGTCTTTGACAACTTGACAACTGACGGCCAAGCAAGAGCCCTCCGCTGTGTTAATTCTAGTTGCTGCTGTAGTTCGTAAGGTCTGAAGATCCACAGCTGCCTCTTGACTCAGACATCTCCAGCAGAAACTCCCACTCCCGACCAATATCCATAGTATAGCAATATGATTTTTCTTTATCATGATCGCTGATGTACATGACAAGAACTACAACATAGTGCTATGGAGTCTTCGTCTTCCGTACTTCTCAGGGTCACGGATTGTGCAGAAAGTGCCTAGACCCAGACTTATGTCTCATTTGGGAATGAAAGCTTTAAAAACTTTAGGACGAATCGGCCACAAAACCAGCCAGGCAGGTGCTCCTAGGTTGATTAGGTTCCCATGGCACCACTTTCCGGCTCTTAAAAAAATCGGCTGTCAAACCCGGAAAGAAACCACGGCGCCGGGGGAAGGGGCAACCGTCAAGCAACCAAGAGTCACGAGCGACAATGCATCCTAGCTTGCCATTAGGCCTCATAGTCTACGGGTAGTTATACGGGAAGTCCATATGGTGCCTTACCTCCTTGAAAGGGTTCTGAAGTATGGGGCCCTTGGGTTGTATAGGGTATAGAAGTGGTAAAACAGAGGTCCCCTTCAAGGGCCACTAAGGGACTATGTAACTACCCCAAGACGCAGGTTCGCGCGGATCCGGCAGCCATGATCATGCAAGCTGCAGACAAAAACAGTGTTCGTACTTATTGACTTCATGTGGCCAACAGACTGGAAGGTATGAAGGTTTGAAGGCGTCGCGGAAAACAGTTTGATCTACCAAGCATCGTCCTTCGTAATCACAGTCCCTTACAATCCCTGTAGGAGGCTCTGGGCAGCTCGGCGCTGCCCTTGCTTGAAGGTGACCTGCTGCAGGCGCCACCTGCTTTCGTGGAGCTAAGCGCGCAGAATTCAATTCAAGCCGAGTAACTATGAGAACAAGTTGTGGAGTAGTGATGAGTATTCTGCAGTCACGGTAGTCAAACGGTTTGAGCATCAAGACCTCTTGAGGGGACGAGCTGCTTTAGGTCGAGGCAAGAGTGGATGAAGCCTGGCTCTATGGGCATGCGGCCAAGGAGCCGCATTCACTTGTGCAGAATCTGGCCATACTTCCTAGTGCAGGCTGTGCACGACACGAAGCTCAAGCTGCCAGTTGTGTGTCAGCATTTTGAAACTCGGTTTTTTCGTTGGATAAGGCGTCAGCATGCGGTCGTCCTACCATACACTATCATACACTAGGCGTGCACCTCACAGCGGAGGAGCCTGACCGCGCCGGCTTCTTTCCAGAAAATCACGTGCGCCGTCTAGGCACGGCACCTAACATGTTGGCAACTTCAGGAAGTCGGATCCGTTGCCGTGCATGTTGCTCACACGCGGAAAGCAGCAAATTCCAGATCACTAGATCACTTAGAAGTTGGGCTCTTGGTGTATTGGCAGTATTGGTAGTGTTATGATCGCATGCTAGGAAGCGGAATCGCCGCCTCGGCCTCGCCGCCCTTGGACAAAAGTTGGTGCTGCCCCGGCGGCTCCAGCAAATGCCGTGGGCTGGAGGTGACGGTGCCCCAACTATGCAAGCCCGCCATCAAGCATCTGAAGATCTCATGTGATTTTGCACATTTTTGCGCACTTAATGTGGCGGCCAGGTGAGGGCCAAAAGTGGGCATCAGTCTGAGGCCAGAGCTGATTACGCGTCTTTGTTGTTCAACCGTTGTTCGGTCATGTTTGCTGCTGCCTCCGTACTAGACATAAAGGCCATTGCAGTCGCCTGGGGGACAGGCTCCCCAGAGTAATCTGTGACGACACCTGGGCGTCAGCAGACACATGCCAGGTGAAGACACGTGGGTGTCTGAAGACACTTTCCAGGCGAAGACACGTGGTGTCGCGAAGAGACGTGGGCGTCAAGACACATTTTACGAGAACACTTCCCTGGGTCAAGACATCTCGCGCAGGTGGGGGAAGACACGCTCCCCAAGACAGGTCCGGCGAAGAGCGTGGTGTCGCGAAAACACGTTGGCAAGCGAAGACACTTCCCGAAGACATGTAGACATGTCTGGCGAAGGCACGCTGCGTCGCGAAGACACGTGGGCAAGCGAAGGCGAAGACACATCCCGCAGACAGCTTCCGCGAAGACACGTAGCGTCGCGAAGACACTTCCCGAAGACACATCGCGTGTCCCGCGGGGGTGTCACGTACGGAGAGTCCATGACGTTATATGACGTTCCTCTATCGTTCTTTTCTCGGACGGATCAAGGAGTTTTCTGGAGGATTCCCATCCATCCTCCATCTGGCACGGCATTCAAGCAGTGAGCACATGCTTTTAGCATCTTTTAGCTGTCTAACCAGCTTTAAGGGGGGACTCCGACTATCCATCCTACTTTTGGCACGGCGTCCAAGCCGTGAGCGAATGCCTGTCACTGTACCTTCAGGACTCCGCTGCCCCATCCCTTAAGAATTATAACAAACTCACAACAATCAAGTGCCCACCCTCCCTCCCCCCCCCCCCCCCCTGCGCGCGAACCCAACGTCCAGAACTGGCGCGCGTAAGCAAAGGCATGATGAGTCCGGACGTCCTCAGCTCCGACCGACCACACACAAATCAGGATTCAACGTTATCCCGAATTCGGCCGCAGTTTGATTCCTGGCCCCAAGACTCAAGACACCCTGGAATCCCCTGTGAGCGCAGCTGCGTGCAGGGTAGAACACGCTTGCAGAGCAAACGCAAACCCCCAAGTTGGTAAATTGGCCCCCTGGCTCCGGTTTGTAAGTTGCAAAGTTGTGGCTCTGCCCGAGTTGAAGTAGAATCCCACCGCAAGTCTGCAGGATGGGAGCTCGCTGTCGGTTGTGCCGGGCGACTTCCTGGAAATTTTCTGCGCATCGGAAGGCCGCCATGTGGGTGAAAGCTGCGGATTCAATAAAGCTGCGCAGCCTCGAGTCTTCATGCTGAATTGTCAAGCGGCCGTGTGTTTCGATAGATCTGCAGTCGCAGGCGGTCGTGACAAGCAAAAACTGAGCCAGAACATGCCATCGCCTAGGCTGGTTGTACGGCCGCTTGCTGAAGGTTGGGATTGGCATTGCTGTTCAAGAAATGCAACATTTGACCCGAGAGATGCTGGGGCTCGACAGCCTTCAACAGACACTAAGCACGGGTCACACTCATGGAGAGGGTCGGCGCCTGGCGCAGTTTAGCTTGAATTTTGATTTGCTCTTGCCAAGGTCGTGACCAAAAATGCATTCAGACAGCGCATCGCAAAAATTGGCATGCTGTACTTCAGTCGTTGTGCGTCAGGCCCCAACTGAGATGGGCTTTGTTCCCGAGATGTGCCTTGCAGAAGAACTGTCCGTCCTCGGCTCAGACTGCAAGGGAACTGAAAGGTCAGGTAGTCAATATTGATATGAGCGACCGTCAAAATTAGCTTTGATTAGCTTTAGTAAGGGACGGACATCAGTTTATTGTTTGGTGGCTTTTGATCTGCAGAACGATATGGGACACGCAGAAAACGATAACCCCAACATCCATGTCCTTCAGCTTAACAAGTAATATTGACCGCTGCTCATATAGATATAGAAGTAGTAGCAGCAGGAGCAGGAGGGGGGGTGTCAACATATGCTAAACCAACGTGGACGCTGCACGTCGCATCCATGCTACCAGCCCGTGCGGTTTTGCCAAACATCCATGCCGGCGCGGTAGCAGTTGCAGTTGCAGTTGCAGTTGTAGTCGCAGTAGCAGTAGCAGTAGCAGTAGTAGGAGGAGTAGTAGCAGCAGCAGTAGGCAGTACTAGCAGTAGCAGTAGCAGTAGCAGGAGCAGCAGGAGCAGCAGAGCAGCAGGAGCAGCAGGAGCAGCAGGAGCAGCAGGAGCAGCAGGAGCAGCAGGAGCAGCAGGAGCAGCAGGAGCAGCAGCAGGCAGCAGCAGAGCAGCAGGAGCAGCAGGAGCAGCAGGAGCAGGAGGAGCAGGAGGAGCAGGAGGAGCAGGAGGAGCAGGAGGAGCAGGAGGAGCAGGAGGAGCAGGAGGAGCAGGAGGAGCAGAGCAGGAGCAGCAGCAGGAGCAGCAGCAGGGAGCAGAGCAGAGCAGGCAGGAGAGCAGGAGCAGGAGCAGGAGCAGCAGCAGGAGGAGCAGGAGGAGGAGGAGGAGGAGGAGGAGGAGGAGGAGGAGGAGGAGGAGGAGCAGCAGCAGCAGCAGCAGCAGCAGCAGCAGGAGCAGCAGCAGCAGGAGGAGCAGCAGGAGCAGCAGGAGCAGGAGCAGGAGCAAGAGCAGGAGCAGGAGCAGGAGCAGGAGCAGGAGCAGGAGCAGGAGGAGGAGCAGGAGCAGCAGCAGGGCCTGGCATTACTTTGTAAACTTAGTATCGTGCAGAAGTCATGACTCAGAGGCTCCCAGATCCACCGGGCCGCGGCTCGCTGCTGCCGGCACAGCTTCCCTACCCTTTGAAGGCCAACTCTTTGCGTGTCAAGTACACAAGTCGTAAGCACGCGAACACGACGAGAAACAGGGTAAGCAGGGGGGATGGTGTGGCCCCAAGGGTCTCGGGGAGCTCTTGGGATTTGGGGGGAATTGAGGCATCGTAGAAGGTCCGGACGCAGACGTGCACCTGTACCCTGCTGAGGGCCTTATTGCTGTTTCTACAACCATGTCACCGGATGGCCCTCCCCACGCAAAGCGGCCATTCGGGTGAATGCCAGGGAATATCGTGGGTGGGGTTGTGGCTTGTAGTTGTTGCTGGCCGAGCGCGAGGGTTGTTTTCAGCTCCCTGTTCCATGCTCCCTAGATCAGCTCGCAGCAGTTGCCTTCCACTGACAAGCATCAATGTTGCTCGCGTGAGAGCGCAAGACTCTTGCGCCACCCCAGCGTGTCCTTTGGGGGCAGGGGGTCTTAGGGAGGTCCCAGCTTGGAGGCATCTGCTGGCCCTTATTGAGCTGCTGGTAGTTGTGAGAACTCTCCAAACAAGAAGTTGGGATTTCTTTGCCTATTGCGTGTTCCAGACGTCTGTCGACTGGAAGGCGATGCGAATGGGTGCAGTAGCACAGTTCTGAGTACGAACCCCCATACTTCATTGTTTCCAAACAGTTTTCGCAGGCATGGCACGCCTAGCAGTTTTGTCGCAGTTTTGGTTTGTTTTGGAGTTTTCGGAGGCATAGACGGCTTTGAGCCTGATGGGGATCCGGAACTGCGCCGACCACGCGCGAAGCCAAGCAGGACAGGAGTTGCATTTGGCCAGCAGCATCAGCACCAGCACGTCCGAGAAGGCTGTAGAATCTATTCCAATAGTAGCACAATTTCTGTTGTGGTCTAGATTCTTTCCAATGGCAGGAGTTTTTCGCGTCAGCTGACGAGTGCAATCACATCCACCATCTGCACAGGCTCATTCCCAGTCAACGGACGTTGAAGCCCTACTCCAGCCGAAAATATGCCGACAGTCTTCACTCTTCATATCAGCCGTGAATTGGCCAAGCAGGAATGCCGGGGGCTAAATTGCTAAAGATACAGAACCTCGGGCAGGCGCTGTAGCGAATTGGTATTGTCTCAGACTCGAGCATTGCAGCTTGTTTTGAAGGCGGTGGGTGTGTCCGTTTCTTGGATGTCAGCACACCCTCTTCGCCCGACATGGGCGACTTGCTCCATGTTGAGCTAGCCAGGCAATTGTCCAGTGTTTCCGGGGCTGTGTACAGTCAAGGAGCTCCCAGGAGATGATTTGCTTCAGGCTCCAAGACTTGGCGATGATTATATCCATGGCCAGACATTGACGCCAACTATTGTCAGAATCAAGCTATATCAAGCTTCTCAGTGCAGAGCGCACCGAGACCCAACCGCTTAAAGCGGGACTTCTGTGGTCAGGGTCTCAGGAACACGTGCCAAAAAGAGCGGGAGAGAGAGAGTGTGTGTGTGTGTGTGCGTGCGTGCGCGCGTGTGTTTTTGTTCATGTGCGTGTCACACCCGAAGGGCAAAGGGATACTTAGGCTTGCATACACTGCCATTTGGCTTTGCACGTTGGTTTGCAGTGTCCACTGGTTGCAGCAGGACAGGAGTGCAGGCACCGAGCAAGACCGCTCTTGATCCTCGTGCTACACTGGATTGTTATATAGTCGACCTACAAGCTGTACATGGCTTCATACTGTGGTACCTTCACGGTAACACACTCCCAACAATCCAAGTGACGCCGGTTTATCACCTCAGCGAGTGCCTGTCCAGAGGAGGGATCACCTTGGATCCGTGTTTATTGGAGTGGCATTGAGACAAGCACGATGTCTGTCGAGTGTCAAGGCTGTAATCACTTCCCTCTATATTATTAAGCACACCCCCCCCCCCCCCCCCCCCCGCCTCCGGCTCCCCACCTGAAGGGCTGAGGGTTGAACCTGAACACCAACCCTGATCCTAAAATCAACCTCCTCCCCTCCCTCCCTGCATTTCGAGGTTTTGAAGGTTTGGGGTTTAATGAGATTTTTCAGTTTCAAGTACAATGCTGCGTTTGGGCCAAAAACGGCTTGCAGCGCTTGGCCTCCTGGATTGAGCCAGAGCGTCTCATTATCTGGGAGTGTGCGTTGGTGTGTGTTGTTATTCGGGTTGGAGACATTACACTGAATCTCGCGATTAACAAGGTTGAGGGTTTGAGTTTCAGTCCCGTGCCTGAAAAACTTGTGGGGTTTTGGGCTGGGGTTTTGGGTTGCGGCTCGGCGTTTCAGCACATCATAGTGGGGTTAAAGGGTTCATTGCCGGATCGAGTGCTTCTGCGCGCCAAAGTGCATACTGTACTAGCAAGGTACAATTAGGGGAAGTACATTGTACTTAGTTTCGTAATGCATCGTAAGTAGGGCTTGTGGGTTGTTGTCTGAATGCTTCTCAGCTTCAGAGGATGGTGGTAACCGAAGTGTTCATTAGGGTTGTGTGTTTGTGCGTGTGTGTTACAGCAGATTGGAGGTTTGGACGTTATTCAGTTAACAAACAGGCTTTGAGTCACTTCATGAGGGTTTTGGCTTGAGAGGGTTACTCACTGCCATGGGAACACCCTAAGCCTTTAAGCATAGGAAAACCCTCAATGAGTGGGCTGCGAACTTGTTTTTCCAGGTACTCGGGCCTTTGCATGTCCCCTCATGAAACAGGAAACCCTCCACGATGCGCTGGCACCAAGTGGTTTTTCCCACGTATGCTGGCCTCCGTTGCGCGTTGGTCTAAGTGATTGTCCCATGTATTCTGGTCTGCGCGGGTGCTTCTCTTGCATTGAAATCCTCAACGTGCTGGGTGCGAATTGGTTTTGTTTCCGCGCATTAGGCTGGCCTCCGTGGTGGGGGTTCCGGTGTTCGTGTCGTGGTGCCTTTTCAGTATACCTTCAACATGCTGCGTGCGACTTGGTTATTTCCACGGTGCCCTTTTTGTTCCAAGGTGCAGCTTGGCTTGGCTCGGCTGGGGTTTGACTTGGCTCCCTTTTTTTCTTAGGGCTTTTGGCTTGGCTCGTTCTTTTGCTCAGGTGCGGCTTGGGTGCGGCTTGGCTTGTCTCCGTGTGTTTTTTCGTTTTGTGCCTAGGTGCGGCTTGGCTTGGCTTCGGCTCGGCTGCGTTTTCTGCTTTTGCTGAAATGGTGCTCCCCCCCGCCTTCGAATCCCATGTTAAGCCGTGCAAACTTGTTTCACGGCCGGGCTAAGCAAAAAGAACGAGCCGAGCAGGCGAAGCCCAGCCAAGCCGCACGAAAAGCCAAGCCGCACCTAGGACCTCCGCTGTTGCTACGTGCTCTGGCCTCCGTTGTGCGTTGTGAGATTTCCCCCAAAATCTTGGAGTGTTAAAGAATGATCAAACAGTGTTTGAAGGGTTTGAAGGGCCACATTGGGGGTTTGCGATCTGTCATGAGTGCTTTAGCCTTTCAAGGCCATGTTGAAAGAGCATGTTTGCTCAGGAGCGCGGTTGTTCTGTCGCGTGTGCAACACTTTCAGGGTCATGAATGCACAAGGCAAACTCGCCTGATTCCATGCTGTGAAGGCGTTTGCTTGCTGTGGTTACATCACATCTGAATCATATCACATCCCTTCTGCTGGTTTGCTCCAGCTGGGGGTGGGGGGCAGGGCAGTGTAGCCATGGGCCAAACAACTGGCTGCTGCCAGGCTTGTGAATCTTGTCGGGGCGGTTATTCTTGGCAGCACATGGTCACCAAATTTTGAAAACCCGCCATTTTAAGGGTTCTTGTGCCAGGCAACTGCGGAGGCACAGCCTGTTGAGCAGCTTGAGCCGGTAGTTGCACCACAGGAGCAGCAAGTGCAGCAGTGTGCATTGGCGTGCACGCGAGAGAAGCAGACACAGTTTTTCCTTATCGCCATCAAACTTTGGTCAGCTCGTTCGCATTCGTCCATGCATCAAGCGCTGTACAGAAATGTCCATCAATTGCCACCTCCTCCAGCATGTCATGCTGCCTGACGATGTGCCGACAGGACCAGCTGACACACGGCTTTGTGGACATTTTGAACAAGGATACGATGCAAGATGTTGAGTAGATGTTGCAAGCTGCAGGGCAACTTGCCGAATGTGCAGTTGCACACTCCGCACACTGCGCATTGACCAGATTGGCTTCAGGACGAAGTCAGCACGAACACGTTACCAGCAAAGGCCGGCGGCCAACGCTCAAGCGTGCTCATGCGGCATGTGTGCAGTGGCCAGTGTTTCCATTTTTCTACCTGCATGAATAGGGTCAGAAAGTCATCTGAGGCTGTTTGTGACTTGTTTTTCTTGGTTGCCGTGCCTCATCCTATGAGAGTCCTTGACCCCCAAGTGCTCTGATTACCATGCAGGGCTCAATGCCCAGGAAATTCCTGTGAAGCCTGGCAAGGAGATGTTGAGAGTGACACACACACACACACACATCCTGAAGCTTCACCTTCATAAATACTACAGCTGTGGGTGTGGGCGTGAGCGTGCGTGGATGGGGGGGGGGGTGCGTGAGGCCACTTACACAACAAAAATATTCACTACATCACCGTCACTACGCTTGCAAGTGATGGACAGCGCTCTCTGATCTAAGGGCCTCGACAGCTGAACGTGTGAACATGATTGAACATGGCTTGGCTAGGCTGACGAAGAGAACCTTACGAAGCGAGCTCTCGAGGCCACTTGTATTTGACACACACAGTGTACGTGCACTGTAAGTAAAACCATCATGCGCAAGCTTACTTCGCAGAAATTCTGCAGAAGGGTTCTGTTGCCATTGTGCAAATGCATTCAACACATCTGGGCCCAAGGAAGCAGAGCGACATCTTCGTGACTTCAACCTTGCCGCTGAGCAGCGTCTCATTCGGGTACATTCATTGACGCATATTGGTTTAAGGTTAGGGTTTAGGGACCCGCGCATCATCCGCTCCAACACTCATTGGTGCGCCGCCTCCCTTCACCGATGCCAATTGCGGAACCCTGCTAAACCCTACACCTTAACAACCCCACCTGAACCCTAAAAAAACATGTAGTAGCGACATCCGCAATACAAAGGTCTGTTTCCTTGATGTTTTGTGGTTTTGAGGCTGGGTCTGGGTCTGGGGTATCCTGCGGTGAGCACAGTGAGCCGCTTCGTTCACCTGCTTGCGCATGCCAGAGGACAGGGCAGATGAAGTCTTGGGGACGGCTTTAGAGCAGCTGAGCGAGGCAGGGCTTGGGACCGCTTTCTGCTTGTTCCTTCTTTGGGTTTGAGATCTGTTGAGATGCGACGCATGGCCAGGCTTCCGCTGAGAGACTTCGCAGCGCTGAAACTTTTCGCATTTGCCCTAGTTTCTTTCCAGCTGTGATCACCGGCAGGTGCCCATCGAAATAGCCAGCGTTCGTACCAGCAGCAGCACACGCGACAGTACTGGGACTTCACAAGGCCGTGTGCAGCGGCATTTGGGCCAATACGAACTGGCCAAGGAGCGGCATCAGCGTGAGTCCACTCGGTCATGATGGGTGCCTCACTCCACTGTTTGCTGCCAGATCGTGGGGGGGGGGTGAGGGGGGGGGTGGGGGGGGGGCTGTCAGGGGGGGGGGGGTGGGGGGAGGGGGGAGGGGGGGGGGGGTGGGGTGGGGGGGGGGGGGGGTGGGGAGTGGGGGGAGGGGGGGGAGGTGGGGGGAGGTGGGGGGAGGTGGGGGGGGTAGGGGTGGGGGTCCGGTGTGGGGGGGAGGGGTGGGGGGTGGGGAGGGGTGCGGGGGGGGGGGGGAGGGGTGTGGGGGCGTGGGGTGGGGGGGGGTGGGGGGGTTTTTTTACTCCGACAAGCGGGACCTTCCACGGCATCGGTTTGCAGCTCCTCCAACGGATTGGGGGGGGTCCCACAGGGCGGGGGGGGGGGAATTCGGTATGGGGGGAAGGGTTGGGTTAGGGGGAAGGAGGCCCGATCCGGGTCTGCTTGTTCCAGACGCTTCTAGCCGAGGCGAATTATGGTAGGAAAATAAGTGCCATGTGGCTACTCGACAAACCGAGCTCGAGAAGAGAGCCACTTTTGCTTTTCGGCGTTCTTCGGCGCAGCCTAATTTCATCTAATTTCATTGAAGAGCCACGAAGCAATGCAGATGGTCCTGCAGATGTCAACGCCACGACCTCCTGCTAGCAATGTGCATGTCGTGAAGGTCGATGCTAGACACAAGAGCGAACTGTGGTTTGCTATGCTTGGCAGCAGGACATGTTGGCCAGTGACGATTTCGAGTTGCTGTGGCAGCAGGCGCCACCCCTCCATGTTTGCATGATCAAAGGCGCAGTCGTTGTGAAGGAACTGACAACGGCCGCATGATGTTGCACGTTGCACGTCCTGTTTGCAGGGAAGGGCTTGCGTGCTTCCCTTGTTGAGAAAACGGCATTGGGGTCCATCTGGGCGCAAGGATGGCACCCGAATGGAAGTGAAGAGGGACCCGTGCTGCCGCGTCTTTGAGTACCGGCTCGTCTCGTGGCCGCAAGCTACACAAAGCCACTGCTGAGACAATCTCGTGCATGTTGATCGCCTGAAAATCCTTAGCAGACAGGGTTGGCTGAACAGTTTGTTTCCACTTTGATGGCTGGCCTGACACTTCAATTCTCGGCGATGCCCGTTGGAGCACAAACAGTCAAGTCTGTCATGCCGTTAAAACTTTGGAAAATCTGCTGTAAGATTGCAAGGTGATTGATCTTGAGCAGCCGCTGAGTCAGGCTGGAAAGCTGAACTCCGTCAGAATGCCGATACCGCCGACACCCATCATCAAACCCGAAATAGAGTTGCTGTGCAGATGTGGGAGATTGCGCAGTGTTCCGGGACAAGACATTGGACAGCAGCATGTGTCATGACCAAAATTTTGGGAGGCTGTGTCACACTTCGAGGAGGTGGACCTCATCCACAAGGCTCCGACGCTGTTGCGAGCCTGTTTGGTACGTAGGGCACGCACGTGGTCCAGACACACCAGAGCAGGTTCAAAAGCAGCTGTGCCAGCCGGTGGAAACTCTCGGAAGCGGGTCTCCATGGCATAAGGCAGGCTGTCAGCTCCGGCACACGCCACGGCGCATCCGCATGAGAGTACGCTGAACTCGGAGGCTAGGGTAGCTAGGGTGTGATGCTTCGTGAGATCGAAGCTTGGCTTGGCAGGCGTATATGATGTGCTTCAGCATTGCAGTCTTGCGCATCGAGGTGCTGCATGCACCTTGTCTTACAGCTGATCAGGAGCAGCAGGGCGTCATATCAGCACTTTTCCTCAGCACTGAGGAGTTGTTCCGGTACCGTGACAAGACGAATGGCGTCCTCTTGGAGGGCGTTTGTACTGAATTTGACCATACAGCCTTGAACGCTCTTTGATTGCAAGAAAGGTGCGCGTTGACGTACAGTACTGTATATGACCCTCGGCCGACATCGCGGCATGTGGCCGCAGGGGATGATGTAGTTCTCAGGGGCGCATCTCAAACATCTCCTGTTCTTGTAGGCACATGCGGCAATGCAGACTCAACGGTACAGGTCCCGGCCAAATCCTGGCGGGCTATGCGGCCGTGGAACATAGCGGCAAACCTCTGGAAGCCACACGAGGCGCTGCAGCACGGAACATCTGGGGGAACATTCCGGAGCACAGCGGAGGGTAGCTTCGGATTTTGAAGCAGACACGGCGCCGAAACATCATCGACCAGAACGTTGCGTAGCAGGGACTAAGATTATGTATCCGAATGAAGTTCACCAGCCAGAGAAGCTAACAACCAGTTCAGTCAGTACATGTCAGTGCGCCAGCTCAGGTTACCATTTCAACCTTGCACATTGCTGATGGATTAGCAAGTGCCGTTTGTCGGAAGACTGGAATTGTTGGCCTCAGGATGGATCTGGCAGGACCACCTTCATCCACGTTTCCCGTGCCTGGCCTTCAATGTGGCCAGAACGAGCAGATGACCACATGCATTCGCGTGGCTTTTCGGTTTTGATCCTTTGCCAACTGTCACTGCGCCAATTCGACTTGTAAGCCGTGCACAAGCATATTTGCGCTTAAACCATGTAAAAGGTGGCTAGATTGTGATTGCGGTGGAGCATGCCGGAGCGTGGCTTGTGTCGCGGAGGTGCGGAAGCTGGGATGACGTTGGCTTCTTGGGCTTCTTGGCAGCATCGAGAGGGTCCGTGAGAGCGGGCGCTTGGAGGTTTTGGGCCTTTTTAGGTTTTATGAGCCTCATATGCTACACAGTTACTCGCAGCCTGGGCTTGTCTCTACGTCGCCGTTTGAAAGTTTGAACAAAGCACTCGTACCGTGGGATGCCTTTTCGAGGATGCAGGAAAAGTGCGCAACCGAAGCGCTGTCTAAATGCAAATGCGTGGGCATCGAGGGGCCTGCACAAAAGCGCAACGCGATTCGCCGGAGCATGCCAGGGGCAGAACAATTTTTGTATTCATTTGTCCTCAATACCGCCATGTAGCGAGGCAGCGGGGCACGAGTTTCTGCACATGTCTGACATGCGCTATTTGTACTTTCGTCACAGTGCGACATCAAGACGATCAGCAGATCTGAGCCATCAAGGTCCAGACAAAACAGCACGCCGTTTCTCTCTCGCCATATGCTATCACGTGCTCATATTTATGCGAGGCACGAAGCACAAAAAAGGCTCACACTGACATGACTAGCAAATCGCTTTCATCTGGGGTTCATTGGCTACAGAGAGCGAACCCCCCCAGCCCCACACATTCATCCTTTCCTTCTTCCAGGAAAGATTTCAGGGCTACTGCAATTGCCTGGTGCGGCGTCAACACGCGCCACCACTTAAAACTTCTCCCCACAATGTGCCGCTCAAGTCTATACTTCCAACATCCAGGGACGCTGAAACCTTGTAGAGCGACGGACAGCTCAGTATCTCTGGCCTCTAGCCTGCCCGTGCACCCATCCCTGTGCGGCTGCTCGAGGCCTGCTCGACCAAATCGCGTTCTCGCCTAGGCATGGTGGCTACGAGGAAACCGTGGTTTCCCTCGCAGTACTTTCGGCACCTCCGAACTCCGCTCTTCGCGCGTTGCGGCAAGCTATTCGGGATTCACGATTCAGGTTCCGGAAGGCGGGCCGGTTTTCTGTAGTGCAAACTACAAACATTAGAAAAGGCTTGCAACTGTTGAGCATGTCGCGGGGCGTCGGGTTTTGCTGAGATGCTGGACACGGCGGCATACTTCGTGGCACGCGGATTTGCGGCTGACGTTCGCAAAGCTGCTGCTCAGCTTCGTTTACATTCGCAGCACGTTCTGTTCCCCACTCTTCAGAGCAGGTGGTTAGATTATGCTGCCAGATTCGATTCTTCACAGGCTGCCGAAGCCTCTGTGCCTGGTAGCCCATGGATGGAGCGCATCAACGCCGACAAGGACCCATGATGTTAACAAATCTGTATATCTCCTAGCACAAGCGGCTCTCTTGCGACATGGTCTGGCACCGTGTCACAAAAAATGGCAAGTGACAATTGGTATTATTTAATGCATGCTCTACAAGAAGGTGATGAGAAGGCTGTTTGTTTGTCCCAGCTGGCCATCGATGCTGTGCCCCAGCACTTGTGCGATAGCCTTCCCATGGATGGAAGCCTCATCGCGTAATATGACTGTCATTTCAAGTGACATTGCAGCCATCCGCAATTCGCCAGGACGGCTTTTATGCTGAACTACGTGAGATTGAGAAAGTGAGAAGCACAGTGCCTTGGGATAAACGTGCCCTTGCTGCATGTACGTTGCGTTGGTAGCCATAGATGTACTTCAAAAGCTTCTTCAATGTACGGATGAGAGCTCGCCCACAGTCAGCACAGGCCCAAAGGCATTATATATGTATTGAGTTGTATTGATGACAGCTTTCTCCCGGGGAGAGATCAAGTTTCTGCTATTAGGTGATGATTCGCCGTGCATGCGTGTGCAGTCATGAGTGTGTAGCGGTTCGGTTGCGGTTGTTGAACCAACGGTTCATAAGAAACAACTGCCAACAAAACTCTTGCCCCGTCAGCCCCTCCCTCCAAACAAAATTCTGCAGCCCCAAGCAAGGGGGGCGCACGAAGCTCAGAAAGGCCCCAAAAAGGCGCTGAAGAATTCAGCGGGCGGGGGGTTTCTCAGGTTCCGATTTCCTAATACAGCATCACGGTTCCAGCTGTTCCGCCGGATTTACGATTCGTAGAGTTCAGTTCCGATTCTTCCTTGTAATGTCCTGAATTCCAGAAAATTCCAGAGGAGCGAATCTGAGAATCTGGGGCTGTCGTAAGACATCGTAAGACTCCATCAGCGCAGCTGTGCCTTTAGGATCTTAGGAGCATCAACAGACTTCAAAAACCATTATTTTAAAATTATAAACCCTTCAGAGCTTCCACCTGAGCACTGACCGGCCCATCCCCCCCCCCCCCATGTAGGATACCCAGCGATGTCTCTCAAAACGCGGTTCGGTTACAAAGTGCTTGCCATGGTTCCACATGTTTGATGGGATATAGGGATTTTGTACTCGCCTAAGTGGTGTTTCATGGTATCCCTATTTTCTGAGCTACCGGGGTGGTCGCGTCAGATCAGTGTCAGGCAAGGAGGGCTCCCCAGACGACAGGGACGGGTTTCGTAACATCCATCGCTTCAACCCCTTTCTCCAGTGCCGTGGTGCCGGAAAGGATTGCGATACACAGCTACAGCTCGCAGAGACATCAGGTGCACGATGTGGAGCGGGCACCGTGCCAGGTGTTTATGCATGCGTGTCCTTACAATAACTTTGAAAGGCCGGCACGCACCACATGATATCGACGTGGAATCAGCACGAGTATGTAGTCAACACGAGCATGGAGTCAACGCGACAAGGCTTCTCGCCCAACATCAACCGGGGATTTTTGCAGTAGTCTTGGATCTGAACTTGAAACTTATTGAAGCACTTATGTCACTGGTATGATGAGTAGCCACGTGCTTAACTTCTCGCTACAAGTTCTAAAATGTGCCCACAAACTTACTAAACCCCAATGCTGAGGAGAACGTACACGCTTTGCAGCCGAATGACTTAAAGGGTTGGTTCAAGATCTCCTTACGGCTGAGGCTGCTTGGAACGAACGTGGAAGCTGCTGCCTGAGCCGCAGAATGGGACTCCTCCTTCGTTGCGTAGGCACCCCCCAACTCAGGGAAGTTAATGGTTGTGCGAAAATGGGCTGCCCACGCCCGTGCACATGAAGCCTTTCTGGCAACCAGGAGGATGGAATTGAGGAATCGCCAGAACTGTTAAAGGTTAGGGTAAGAGTGTTTGTTTGTTGAAATAACAATCGCCACCTCCAGCTTTGGTGACCTGCCAGAAGGGAAAGTGCATAGTCGCTCCAGGGAACCTGGTGCCACGAATGAAACGATCATGCCGGCTCATCCAGGCTCATCTTCTCTAAGCTCTGTGATAAGTTGTGAAAGCATGTGAAAAGTGTACTCGGTGTCTGCTGTGCCTAATGGATCCTAATGGCCCATCGCCGCTTGCGGCTGATGTAAAAAGGGTTTCTTCAGCACTACCCTCGCTTTCGCAGTGGTAACGGAGAGCGGTGAGTGTCGGGTGGCAGGGATTTGGGTCTGAGATTGTGGGCGCCCAGCAAGTCGGCATGAGGCCTGGATGCAAAAGGCGCACAGCGTTGGCCTCACCGGTAGACTTGAGCCTGCGCCTTTCCATATCTTCGGTGTTCAAGCTGCTCGAGTTCTATTTGATTGGGGCTATATGCCTTTTCTCGGCCTTCGCGACGTCGTGGGCTTCAACCTGCTTGGCCCCTCTTCAGCCTCTTCACTACTTCGTAACAGGGCTTTCGTGCTTCGAGTACCGCCGCCTGCAACTTCTTCAGCTTCATCAGCCGTAAATACCTTCACTGCACCCTCCAACTTCACTTCTCCAACTTCCTCCTGCGCCACCTGAACTACCACCACTTGCCCTTGGGCCCGAGAGTTGCAGCGCCGCCCCCCAAGGAAGCGACCCAACAAGACCCTTCGTGCCCTTCAGCAAGGGTTCCCACTGAGAGAGCCATCTCTAGACGAAGCCATCGAAACGATGACCTTGGCAAAGGAGTCGGAAGAGGAAAAGGCGCATGCCCTCCTCGCAAGCCGCTCTCGCTTCCTTCCTCCCTTGCGGGCCCCGGCCCAACCTTCACACGAACACCTGGCCTCAGCGGTTGCGAGAGGGGTCCAAGCCTCAAGGTCTCAAACATGGCAGCGTGTCCCTCAAGGTCCAAAACATGAGCAGCCTAAGTTTTGATTCGCAAAAGCAAAAGCCTACCCTCCGAGCTTTTGCTCGTCAGGGTCTTCGTGGTTGGCAAGTCTAAAGCATTGGGATTCCTCTACGGAGGTCAGTGCATGTCCTGCTGCATCCAGGGTCCACCGCTCCGAGCAGTGGTGTGCTTTGTCGCTGGGCGCGTGAGCCACGCAGGGGCTGGGCGGTGGCGAGGAGTGCGCGGTCCAGCGCCCCCTCAAGGTCGGTGAGCGCGTGTGCGCCCGGAACGTCGAGGACGGAACGTCGAGGACGGAACGTCGAGGACGGAACGTCGAGGAGGAGCCGGTCCGTTTCGGATGCTTTATGGCCCCTTAAAAGCCTCTTTATGCCTCTTTGAGAAGTGGCGCAAAGCACTGCCGTCTGGCACGGCAGTAGGTGAGCTTGTCGGCTTCGCCCAGCAGTCCAAATGCCAGCCTCGGCTCAGACCTGCCAGGGCCCGCGCAACTTCAGACGAGACGTCTCTAGGCAACGAGAACCTCCGTGTCTACTGCACAGTGCTTGCCTAAAAGCCGATCGCCTCTTGTCTCACGTGGGCTTACACCTGGGGCCCTCGAGCTCGCTTGGCCAGTCGCCTGGATCGGCTGCTGTGCAAAGGGTAGCTACTCGAGTCAGCAAAGTTGAATTAGGTTTCCGCGAGCAGGCTTTCAGTCAATCAACTCCATGCTTTGCACCATGGCACACACAAAGGGTTAAGATGGGAGAGTATTTTGTTTTTCTTTTTCTTGTGTCTCCTTTGCTTTATTTCTGCTTTTGCCTCGTTTTGCTTCTAGCCTTTGCTTGTTCTTGTTTTTGCTTGTTGCTCTTCGCTTGACTCCCTTCCAGACCCATCATGCGAACATTGTTTTTGCAAAGCGGGGTGGGCTGGTGCGTCCGGCCCCACCCCACTGTTTTAAGCCGCGCAAGCTTGCTTCAAGTCCGACAAACCCCCGCCCCCTTCCCTGGCATTTTTAAGCCGTGCAAGCTTGCTTCGAAAGCATATGAATCCTAAGCATACTCGTCATGTGAGCACTGCCTATGCAACCCCCCCCCCCCCGCACCTTGTTCTAGCCGCACAAGCTCGCTTCGCGAAGCATGTGAATCCTGTCCAAACCCATCAACACGCACGGGGCCGGGGCGACAGTTCACATGAGCGGGTCGTTGAGCGTATACAAAGCAAGACGAGTAACCCCAAACATAACTCCGAATACTAAAAATGCCTGAATGAATTCTGGACCCTTGTTACCATCCATGTCCCTGATTACGTGCGGGATCGTTATTTTTCAGCTCATGGGAAACTTGTGATAATGAAGCATCGTGGAGCATTGTTGCCTAATCTTCCAAGCCTACCCTGCAGGTCCCCACCTGACTAGGCTGGCGCTTGGAACAGATGTGCCGATGTGCCTATCAGACTGTCCTACCTTGCCCTTGGACTCCCGATTGGAGCGAGGGAACTTTGGCAAGAATCAGCCAGGATAGCTCCGCGACGCCTCCTTAACGCACGATGGAAGCTGGAGAGACAAAGCAACAGCAACATAGATCACGTTGGCTACTGGTACTGGTGCAGGGCTTATTTCGAAGGGCTTATTTCGAAGGTGGACATTTTCGAAGATCGGAACGGCTCGCACTGAATATCCTGGTTGGCAGTTCATGGTGTTTCGCATGGAAATGGCATCCATAGCATGTCCTTATTGGCGTGCATTTCAAGATTCGTCAACAGTTCACCGGCAGGCATGCGAACACGTCCTTCGCCAATCAGTTGTTCCTATAGCCTTCAACCTGCAATGTTTTGTGCTAGATTGCTGAAGGACGGACTGCGCCATGCGCCGCTGGGTACAAAAGACTCACATGCTCCCTTTTGCGAAACGTGCCGCAAAAGACTAACATCCAGCTGGGAGTTGTGCAGTTACCTCGTCCTACATGATGAATACATGCTGCACAGATCTGCACAGAGACACAATGGCCAGAGTCGCGCTTACATCGCCTGCGAGAGCTGCTATATATACAGGATTAAGATTTGCAGCGCAGATCTTCAGGAAGGGTCGTGGAGGCATGGTTCAAGCAGCACGGACGAACATGGCGGCCATTAGTGCATCCAGAAAACTTGGCCTCGCTTCGTCCATGGCAGCATAGATGCGCAGGCCTGTGCTCGCGCACAGTCGTCATTTCGTGCGGGTGTTCTGGTGTTCGAGTCTGCTTTTGCGACGAGGAGCCCCGAGCCGGAAGACACAGGGTTTGACATCGCCAGGCACCCGAACATTGAAGGACTGTCCGTCGAAATATCAAGTTCGTTCCCATACCAGAAAGCTGCAGTTGGTGAGCCGGCCATGATAGACGCATTCTCTGCCACAACGAGTAACGGAGAACATACAGCTGTGCATGGCCCTCGTGGTGCGCTCATGCCTAATTGCAAAGTGAAGCGCTTAACACCTGCGATGGAGCCCTTTAGCCCGAAGTTCGTAAACTGAAGCTCACATGAACCCTCATTAGGCTTCAAAAAGTCTCTGCAAGTACTTTCGTATGCATGTGCGGATGCATGTTGATTGCAAGCGAGTGTCAGGTGGTGTCGTGAGGAGTTGATTGACTCACGCCCAACTGACAAGGCTGCATTGTGAGTCTTGTGCTCGACGCATTTTTTCTCGAGTGGTGCAGAACGGTCTGGGTGGGATCGCGGTTGACATTCGAACTTCGAAGAGGGATGGGGTCTTGCTGCCTGGTCAGGGTTGGGGATCGTGGTCTTGCAAGCTGGCTCAGGCCATGCATCCAGCTCTTCCAATCGCTCGTTGTCTCACCAGTGCTACAGATCTACAGAACAAGAATGTCTACCGGCTTTTGCATCTTGGACAGTCACCAACATCGGCAGCTCAATGCTGGGAGGTTTTCACAGTGTGTCGTCACGGTGACTGCGCAAGTCCACTCCTCAGCTCTAAAACTCTTGGGAGGAAGTTTGAAATTACCTGCCTTGTCAGCAGCCGTTGACATGACCATTTGATACAGTATTGACCGTTGAGGGTCCGCCCGAGCGAAGATATAGAAGATCAATCCGCCACGCAGAGGGTAGCCAGGTCGCCTGGTACTTCTGCAACCGGGTTCCTACAGTTCCTAGAGGCAAAGTCGGAGAGAAGCTTAGACCGTCGGAGATCAGGTGCAACTGGTGCAAGCCCCGCTAAGCCCGAAGTGGTTCGGTCAAGAAACTTGCATCTGCCATTCGGCAATTCTCATTCTGCCATTATGCCATGTTGCATAGTATCCATTTTGCATGCAACGCAGGTATGGCGGGCTCGAGCGAGGCTGGAGGCGGGAGCTGGGGGATGAGCTGGGGCGGCTGCAATCACGTCGCGAAAGACTTAAGACTTAAGGTCTTGTGGCAGTCGAGTCCCTTGTGAAAAAGACACAAGACCTTGAAGACGCGTCGTCTTAAGTTTGCGTGTCATCTTGAGGTCCCGTGTATACATGCGAACATCTGATGTCACAACCCCTGCAGTCAGCATAGGCACGCATAGACTACATAAGGCTGCGCGCCCATCGACCCCACGAAAACCAGGGCACAGTTAGAGCGATTGCTCGTAGTATTCGCAGGCTTCTGAAGGGTCTCAAGTCTAAAGCAATCTTGATCCCCACCAAATCAATGACCATCCAGTGAGTTTGCCTGTAAATTTGGAGGGAAGGATGTGTGGTGCCGCCTCTGACATGGCAATCTGGAGCTTGTTCTTCCACTTGACCGATCAGGATTTCAGCGGTTCCGCAACTCCTCACCTAAAGTCCTAAAGTTTTGCACACACAAAGCAGTACCGAAGGCCATGCAGCATCTAAATGCTTATTTATATAGCTTGTGTGCAGCCGGTGGCAAAAATCTAGCTTCTTCAAGCAAGTTTACCTTGCCCAGAATTTTTCAGCACTAAACCCGAACATGTAAGAGGCCTAGCGTTCTGGTGTGGGGCTTAGTCGAATAAAGTCCCGATCCTGAACCTTGACAGCTTCGAGACATTAATGAGGCAGGGAAGCTTAAAACGCATTTCCGGGCCCGGAGTTTGGGGCTCAGTTTACTCGAGCCCAAAAGGCCTGACCTTTGTGCAAAACAAACCGAGTTAATCAGCAGTGACTCAGCAGTGTCGGATCACCAAGCCGAATCCCAAGACCTCCCAGAAATCGTAGTGCAAAAACATTCAGCTTGGAAGCTTTCTCGGCGTTGTTTTGTCTGGGAGGCTCTCCCCGCAGCGATATCAATCCTGTTCTTGCCGCCATGGAGGCGGCCGTGTCTCGTTTTCCGCTCTGAGCAGTTTGAGCAAAAAACCTGGCAGCAGCCTGCCCCTTACCAGGGGAAGAGCTTTAGGTTCTGAATGTCAAGTTGTGATAGGTTTGCCAAGCTCATCAGTACCGGCCGGTCTCTCAGAATGCGGGAAGTTGCTGCACACGACAAGCCGATTCAAAGGCTGTTTGCCGGTGCTCGTGATCACTTTCAAGAAACATCCGCTTCGCCCGCTTCGCTTGATTCCCCAATTTGGTTTCGGAGCGAGAGGCCCTTGTAGCTTGCTCCACAGTTGGGGTTATAATAACGGATGCCAATGCAGCGACCGAGATGTCAAAGCCGCTAAACTGCTGAAACCTTGGGCCTCAACCCGCTGTCGAGATTCGTAGTATAGCATATTGAGATGTACGTAGTACAACAGTAGTACACTAAACAGCTAGACTAAATTATGTTTCTTTCTTGGCTGGACCGATGGGCTTCTTTGGGCAAAGCCGCTGTTGCGAAACTCGCGCTTGATGCAGCAAGGAAATACTCGGTGCGCGTTGACCGCGGTGAGCCACAACTTTGGCTTTTGGCGGTTGCAGTTTCGTGAAACTAGCTCTGGTGGATGGGGATAATGGGGCATGACGCCGAATGACCTCACAGCACCAGAGATGCGGTATTGAAAACCATGACAAGCAGAGTCACAATCGTGATTCTGTCGCTGAGCAAGCCATAAGGCGAGACATCGAAGCAGGCAAGGAAAACAAAGCATAGATTCGTAAGCGTGCTACACCAATGCAGGTCAAGCGGCAAAGTGCGAACTTTTCGCAGTTGCGCGTAGAGGTTTTTGCCGAGCTACGATAGAAACAACGAAGACACGCTAGAAATGAAAAGTAGGTGCTTAAGCAGGAGCCAAGGGTTGAACACTAAGATATGGAATAATGCAGTGGACGGACTCGCGCCCAGACGCGCGCAGCGACGATCTAGTACTGTCGCTTCTGCGCAGGTCGTCGAGTACAAGTGACGGATTGCACATTGGTTTGGCTGGATGCTGTGGGGATTTTAGACAGCAAAAAGGTGGACAAGACTTGGCTGCAAGAACGGAGAGAGACGGGGGCCAGACTGGCAATTCTCCTGGAGCCGTGTTGCAGCACGGTCGCATGTCTTGGTCCCCACCGCAAGGTCGCAGACCGCAAGCCAACGGCAGGAGAAAGTGCGGTCTAAATGCGTCACACCGGCATCGGTAGCGCATACCTGTGCCCGTTGTGAAGACGACGACGCGAGACGGCGCAGTCAATTATCGTCAAAGCACCGATGTCGCTGTGGAATCGTCGAAGCGAGACGGGCGAGTTGACGATCGCCAGGAGTGTGGACACCGATTGTAGAAAAAGCCAGACGTGTTCAGAAGATATCATGCGGCCCCGGCTCCGCGCAAAGTACGGTCGACTTCCAGTTTTGAAGGCTTTAGTATGACACCGGGTTCTCGGGAACAGCTTGCCGGGCGAAACCGGAGGAGCCGAGCAACCAGGGGTGCCTTGTTCAACAGACCATACTGCACCATACGGTCGTAGATTGAGACTGTCCCAGCAGGCGGAAAATCCCTAGAGACGAGCTCGACAAGTCGAGATTGGAATCATTGGAATTTCCAAGAAAGGAGATACGAGGAGGAGAAGGAACCAGGGAGACGGGAGCCGCAAGACACTGTCCAATTCCCGGGGCTGCAAGAAATGAGGAGAGGAAAGTATCTTTGATTCTGTCAACGCGAGCACCATTCGGTTTCTGACTTGGCAAAAAGCAGACATGAGGAGAGAGCAGATTATGAAGGCAGACGAAACCCTAAACACCATAAACCCTTTGCAGCGGATACTGCGAACGTAGGGGCCCCTGGATGTAGGCTCAGAAAAGCTTGGTGAAACTCGGCTGCTTGCAGTACTCCACAACATCGCTGGTGAGGGTCCGGTGCGATGTACTCGTGACAGGATGGTATACCTCGCCTCATGACAGAATTTATGGTGTTTGTAAGCGCGTTGTCGTCCTGTTTGCACAGTGACCTCACATAGACTCATGCTGTCATCTGGTATTTGATATTTTCCGTTTCTCCCTTTGCTCGTGTTGTGGACGTATCGCATCCCTGCAGTGTGGTTTCGAGGCTGCTAGGCAGGTGGCAAGAACAACCTTGCGGAATATTTTAATATTTCGTAAGGGGTGCTGCAGTTTCTGGGATGGAGGCTCCAGGTCTGGTTTTATGATTTGAGGCTGGATTAGGTTCAGGTGCTATTGGGATGTTGGGCCGCTAGGACTTGCGGGTTCAGGGCTTAGAGGGTTTGCATGCTCGGAGGGTCGAAAAAACGGCCAGCTGTGAAGCCCGGCCACTGCAACAGCCTGGAGGCAAAAGGGCTTAGAGGCTTAGAGGGTTTAGGGTGCAGGGATGTGCAGGGCCTGGTTTTCCTGGGGTCGACGGGGCCAAACACCCTGGAAGACGCACAGTCTTGTCCCCACGGGTTTGCAGGGCGGGGGAAGGAATGCGCGCAAAAACAGTCCTAAAAGTCAAGCAGTTCTTAGCTTCGATGGGTCTTTCAACATGCAATTATGTTGCATTCGCAAGTCTTCGTGTCAGTTTCATGTAAAAGCCCCGAAATCTTCCCGTAGCTGTCGGCGCGACATTGGGTTTAGTTGTTGTTTTGCCATAGCGAGTCTCGCTCTGTCCCGGAACGAAGTATCCTTCAAGGCAAATCACTTGAGTTTGTTTGCCGAACCGATTGCGTTGCTTCAATCTCATGTCCTCCGGCACATGGATGCACGAAAAGTCTCGAAGTTCTACCTTGAAGCCCAGGCTGGACCGAACAATGGGCTCCAAGCAGGGAAACAGAACCGGATTCCCGAAATATTTCAGGAGCAAGTGCTAAATGCCTTATGCCATGAGCAATGCGTGAGCAGCTGAGGATGAGCCTTGAAATGAACCGCCACCTGGAGCGAGTGCTGGATGCCATGGGACATTCGGAAAGAGAGCGTTCAGACCTCAGGTGTCGGCTTAAACGGAAACCGCTGCTGACAGGGGCGAGCATATTGACATTGCAGACGTGTGGGTTATTAGTGACTGTTATGTGACTGTTATGATCTGTTATGTCACTGTTATGTTCAGAGGCCGGGACAAAGGGCAAGGCGCCTCTTCCGAGCGCGCGGGCCTTGCGATTCAGCGCGTATGTGCTTTTGGCAGGTGTTTTCGCCACGGCCCTTCAGTGTACCCGTAGTCTGCCACGACGACCAGAAGTTCCGTTTCACTCACTTTGAGGCCACGATGCATGGCATACTCATCACCAACAGGCTGTCTTGCCCTCGCGCCTGCATTCATGCCTGGTACCTGCCGCATTTTGCGTCGCTTTAGCCTGGGATGATACATTTCGTGCGTAGCAGCTCCGACTGCAATTGCATTGCAACTGCATTGCAACCGCTTTCTCGACTCATGCTTCTAAGATCATTCGCATGGCTTTTCGTCTATGAACGTGAGCACGCTGGTGTTGGCGCGCGTGCGCGTGGGTCGGTGTGTGTGCCTGCATTCTGTTAATGTTGTAGCCGCTGTAATTGATAGCCTCCAGGTGGGGAAGCCTCACAGACGACCTTGCGGCCCGAGAAGGCCGACTCTGCTTCCAAGGCATATGAGAGTGAGTGAGTGAGTGAGTGAGTGAGTGAGTGAGTGTGTGTGTGTGTGTGTGTGTGTGCGTGTGCGTGTGCGTGCGCGTGCGTGTGTGCGTGCGCGCGCGGGTGTGTGTGTGTGTGTGTGTGTGTGTGTGTGTGTGTGTGTGTGTGTGTGTGTGTGTGTGTGTGTGTGTGTGTGTGTGTGTGTGTGTGTGGGTGTGGGTGTGGGTGTGGGTGTGGGTGTGGGTGTGGGTGTGTGTGTGGGTGTGGGTGTGGGTGTGGGTGTGGGTGTGGGTGTGGGTGTGCACGTGCGCGCGTGCGCGCGTGCGCGCGCGTGCGCGGGTGCGCCTGTGCGCCTGTGCGCCTGTGCGCCTGTGCGCCTGTGCACTGTGCCCTGTGCGCCTGTGCGCCTGTGCGCGTGTGTGCGTGTGTGCGTGTGCGCGCGTGAGTGTGTGTATGCATAAATGGTAGCATATGTTTATATACATATATATATATATATATATCTATATTTTATTTTTTTTTTTGTGTGTGTGTGTGTGTGCATGTCTGGGTGGGTGTGTGTGGGCGTGTCTGTGTTTGTCTGTGTTGGTGCTCTCTTTGGGCCTTTCCTGTTTCGCCAATTTCTTTCAGAAAAATTCAGATTCGGCACAGTTGCCTCAACTTTGCGCAGCCATCAGGGTCCCTCGACAGCTCCGGCCTTGCACGCGGAGGCCACCATCATCAGTGCTGCTTTCTGATCGGGGCACTTCCGACAGCTCAAATTTTTGGCACACAGGATTTGCATCATTTCCAAAAGCTGTGTGTGTGTGTAGGTAGCGATGCACGTAACTCTCGAGCCGCACGGTGCTGTAAAAGCTTGTAGCCTGGCACCATGTTAAGCGGCGTGCGTGCTGAAAGGGTGGTGGGTGCTTGGGGTCTGCTCGAGACACTCGTAGTCCTGGCTTCATCACGTGAACGTCTTTGACGATATCTGCAGAGGGCGAGGCTACGACTCCAAGAAGTTAGCCTTGCATGCCGTTACCAGCGTGAGCAATTCTACTGCTTCGAGTCGAAAGTCACTGGTCAGCTGGCGTGCGTCGGTGCCGCTTCAACAATTGTCACTTGCGACAAAGCCCCACTCGATAGAATTGATGTCCTTTTCTGGCTGCAGGTCGTACGTGCCCGAAGACGAAGAGCAGAGCTTCGCAGCAAAGGCGGCAATGTCTCTTGCATTTGGCGGCACCAGTCATGCAATCAGCTGGTCGTCACGGCACGTGCTGCAACGATGCATGCGGTGTCACAAAAGCAACGACAAAGCAGTAACGCACATTGTAAGTTTCGATCTTTATTCAGGGGCAAACCGATCAGGACGGCGTATGGGGGCGGATGGCACACAGCCTTCGGCAAAGGCCGTCGAACCCCCTTAGCCTTCGTCGAAACCCTTGGCCTTCGTCGAACCCCCCTCCCGGCCCTTGTGGCCTTCGTCGAACCTCCGGCGTTCATTTAGCCTTCGTCTAACCCTCGCGTTTGTTTTCGGGCTTTGTCTTGGCCTTTTGTATCGGCCTTCGTCGAACCCCCTCCCCCTTCGTCGAACCTCCCGGCCTTCGTCGAACCTTCGCCCGGCCCCCCGGCCTTCGTCGAACTTCGTCTCGGCTCGTTGGGATCCCGTGTCTTCGTCGAAGTTCCCCGGCCATCCTGCTCTTCGGCCATCCTGATGTGTTTTCCCCTTATTTATGCAACAACAACTGTCTGGAGAGGTATGCCGACCAGCATGTTGCAGAATTGATGTCATGCAGAACGATATTGAGGTAAGCCATCTGGACATGAAATCTCATAAATAAAATGGAGCATTTGCTCTGCCAACTTTTAAAGTGAAAGCAGCTTTTGGGCCCCTGTATTAATCCGAGGCAGTTTGCATTTTCCCCTTCGGTGCAAGCTGGTACGGGTTCCCTTCAACTTACTTACGTTCCCCAGGATAGAGTGTCGAGGCAAATGGATCTTCCTCGAAGTCACTCCCGGCAGTTACTTTTGCCAGTGACACACTCTCCGGGCAGCCCCAGAGAACGCGTGCGGTCGTTTTACGTGATTGCTCTTGGGCCTTGTGCCGTTTCGACGGGGTGAGAATGGTGGAGATGGTGCACGGAGGCCTTGTGTCTGAAGCAGGGAGAACAGCGGATTGATTTCGTTGCCTACCTTGTCGGACCTCCAAAATACAACTGCCCGTCTCTGGCGTGTCTGATAGAAGGAGGATGCCTCCTGTTGCTTGTACTGCTCCTTGATCATGACATTCGATTGAGAATGTATGCCAAGTACACAGCGCAGCTACTGAGGCTGTTCGGAATAAAGCCTCCCAAATCACGCCACAGGCATGTCCACCTCTGAAAGCCGCAGGACCAGCCGAAGTGCCCCGAAGGGCTGCGCAGGCCTCGCTACGCAGAGTTGGAGTTGAGTGCTTTGAGTGCGATTTAACAAATGAAGCCTCCATGACTCTGTGAGTCATCCGGAATCATTTTGAAGTTGACGCATCCGAGTTCTGCCTGGCCGCAGCCTGGGACACATGTGGAGAAGGTGCAGCCCAGACGAAAAGCATAGTTAAATGTGAAGCGATTGTAGCCAACTTTTGGAAGGCACCAGCGCAAACTTTGGAAGGGACGCTGCAACACATCGTGGAGGCAGTTCTGAACGTTTTGGATTTGACAAGAGCTTCAGTGCAGGCTGATGCTGTGTGAGGGAGGCATGATTGCTTTCAGAGCTGTCGTGAGGCGGTTCAGCATACGTCCGGGAGCATGCAAGCTCCGAAAGCCATGCCGCGCCAGCAGATCGTCCTGATTTGTGGGTATTGTGGTATCGTCAGTATTGCAGATTGGTGACTGTTTTGTGATGTTTGTGACAACGACATCTGCTGCAGCAAGTTGTAAGCGCTTTACCTTCAGCCTCAGGTCTTCCAAGGGCCAGTCCCTGGACGTTTCCGATCGCAACTGGCCAACCCATGAAGACTCTGGGGATGCGCCCAGTACCCCTGCACGTGGCTCAAGTTTGAACCTGCAATCGCTGCAAGTATCAGAAACCAGCACCAAACCCGGCACTCGGCCGTGTGGAGCGGATCCAACCGATGGAAGACCTCGTCCAGATCCACTAGGCAATGCGCTGGATGCTTCGGCTTCAGACTGGACCACCTCTGGAGTGCAACTTGACAAGGCATCAGGAGGCATCATGCAAGAGAGAGGCCATCAGTCACAAGGGCACAGATTTGACAAGATACTCGTAGAGGAATTACTGCAAGTACGCCATACAAAAGTGGATGTCCGATGGAAACATCAAGCGTAGCCATCCTGCTCTGACTAGCTGTTTTTAGTTGCAGTCAAGGAGGGGTCGGAAGAAGTCCCAGGCGTTCACTTCATGATACCTGTGATCCATTGTGATCCCCCACATCTGCGCAGTGGAGTGTCTCGTCAGGTACGATGCCGCCTGTGCTCAATCTACCAAGGAGAAAGGAGAGGCCACAGTTCCTTTTGCGCCAACGCTTGCCGCAAGTGCTCGGGTCACAAGCTGCGAGGCATCTCTTGGTTTGGCCACGTGCAGAGAGCCGGTATGCAATGCATCATGGCCGTGCGCGTACTATGCGGCAGTGGCCACACCAAAGCCGAACTGGGCGCCACCTATTACAAGCTCATCCGAATATGATCGGAACAGAGAGGGCTTGGCCGCCCAGCAGAAAGCGAAGAAGCAAATGTTTAGCGTCAGCGCGCAGGACATCAACACTGGCGGTAGCGTCCAGAACACATTCGAAGCGGACAGGTTTCGCAGCACCGAAGCTGCGAGCAACTCTCAATGCCGATCAGCTGTTACAGCATCAGCACAGAGTTGCCGGCCTGGTACCAGCTTTCAATGGTACGCTCCGGACTGGTATCCAGCACTGTCTAACCGAGATGTTGCTGAATTTGGTGTTGGGAAGGACAGCGACAGCTGCTTTGATCATCTCCCTGATGGCTGCTGGGTTGGGGCGGGGTAGTAGGCAGGATAGGGCATGAAATGCGAGTGACTTCGCCTGACTTCGCGCATGTCTGGGAGGAGACGAACAATGCCCGCGAGCCCGACCTGCACCGGGTCTTGCGGGAGAGCCCAGAGGCCTTTGGATTCAGTGTAGTGTATAGTATAGTGATTGTAATGATAGTACAGGTGCAGGCTGCCTGCTGCGTACGGCTAGCAACAACGACGACGACGATCGACGACGACGACGACGCTAAGGCCGCCTAAGGCCGCTAAGGTCTCCTGACTGACGCTCTGTTTTGCCATTGCTTCACCTTCTTAACACCTAAGTTCTGGCTGATTACCAACAAAAGTTTCGAGAAGCAAGTTTCGCGCTTCTCTGATCTGCTTTACACACACTGGATCTGTTGGGCTTAAGGGCTGAGGGGTGCGGTTACGACCATGTTTTTCTAACCATGTGTAAGGCACTGTTATCTACAGCGTTTTGCATCTTTATAGAACATGCTGCCAAAAAAGTCACGTTTCTCGAACAAGACATGCTGTCACAAGCCCTTTGCGAACATGTCTGGAATGTTTAGCTGTTTTGCCTCTTGCTGCTGCTGTTGCTGCTGCTGCTACTTCTACTGCTGTTGCTACTGGTATTTCTTACTACTATTGTGAGTAATGCTCAATGCTAATCTTTTGCTATGACTGCGACAATTTGAACTAGCATTATTTTTCTTGATTTTGTGATTGTATACTTGTGTTTGCAAGAACACTGTTCCTACTCCTACTCCTACAATACAAGTACTATGATGAACGACTATCCGCTGCTTGTTATCAATTTCTGATACGGATAACTAGCACCATGTCAATGATCTTTTCTGTTTCGTATTACCTTCTACGAGCACTACGTATTCTTGCCAGTACCGCACTGGCTACTAGTACCGCAACTGCTGCGGATGTTATTGCTACTACTATTACTACCGCTTCTACGTCCACCATACTCCTACTACTCCTACTTCTACTGTTGCTACCACTCGCACTAGCTTGGACCTTGCATGCTAGACAAGTGTTCCAATACGTCAAGGTATAATCAAAGCGCTGACTGGCAAATGGTGTGCGTAGACTGTCGCACGAACCAATCCAGAGAGAAGAGCTGACAATCCTGCTACTGTAGCTTGTTGAAGGAATACCCCATCTCCGAAATCTTGGACATCTTCGGTGCAGCCTCGCAGCTGACTGGCGCCTGCCAATTGAAAGGCTGAGTCAGGGACACGAGGATGGGAATGGCAGGCCAGCATGTGCCTTCAATGCACTTGTGCAAGATCACCCTGTCGCCTGAGGGCCTGTGAGGAGTGCATGAACGAACGTGCACACTTCCTGGGATTCTAGACTCCAACTGTCTGCAGAACAACTGTGGACTTGCCATTATGGCAGCTTCGTCGACCAGCGGGCTGTTGGAGAACCTGCAAAGGAATCAGAGTAGCATGCCAAACAGGCCCCCCCCCCCCCCCAATGTTTCCAAAACCTCACAATTTGCCAAAGCCAGAGCCGTTTGCTTTTGCAGAGTGAGTGTAGCTAGGGCCAAGCCGATAGGAGGCAGTTGCAGTGGCTCTCTCAATTAAAATAACGCTCTGTTTCGAAGCTAAATCCGAGGCACATGATTAGAGCTTAATGTTGAAGAGATTTCTATTTCTGCCATAATCGTTCTCTACGGTTGGCTGGGTAAAAGCTGTTTCGAGTGATTTGTAGAGCGCGCGAAGCATCTTTTGCAAGCTTGTGGTCTCAGTAGTCAAGCTCCTGTCGTAGTGCCATGGAGATGCAAGGCCAAGGTTTGCTGCCGGGTTCCCGGGCGATTGAGGCGATTGAGACACACATCAGACGATTTGCCGTCAAGATGTGAGGCCTGGCTTTATCGTCCACCATGAAGACGTGCCAAGCTCAGCTCAATGTTCTAGATGGTTTCTCTTGGTTTTCACTCTATAGTCGATGGTTTGATTGTTACAGGGACCAACAGTCTGAAAGATCCATGGACAGCTACCGTAACACGAAGATCACAAGTCTGTCGCGTCAAATGAAGGAAGTACAATGAAGCACTGTTAGGTGCCACTGACAGCTCGTGGCGGGCATGCTGTGCCTGGATACTCTGGGCACGTCCCGGGCAAGGCCTCGGATCACACATCATGCGTTGCGTAATTGTGTTATGGCCAAGTGATGCCAATGTTGAGCAACAACCTGTCGATCCAGTCTGCATCACACCTGAGCCGCAGGGCCCTGAAGAAGCCAACATGGGCAAACGTTTCGCTGCCGCCAACGAGCATGGTTTCCGCAGCCTCCGAGGTGCTTTGGGCATGCAGGGTTAGAGATGCCAGTGCAAAGTCAAAAGTAGGGACAAGCATTGCCAGAATTTGGGGGTCTTGGGAGCGCTATCTTTCCACCGGTGCTTGTAGCAAATGCAGCAGGAAGCGCTAGACAAGACATTGGCTTGATTGGTTTGAGTCTCGAGACCTGGGCAAAGCCTTCACTCGCAGCTGCTCATGCCGATGCCGAGCTGACAGCAACTAGTCCTTTTTCGATGTTTCTTGATGTTGGCATGATCTGCTACTCGACCTCTACACCTGGCGCAAAATTTCACACTGCGCCGCTTGTGTTACTTTGCCAGGTCCATGAACTCAGAGCAGCCCACATGAGAAAGAGACCCTGAAACAAAGGCATGCAACCAGAGTGGCACCAACACGGCATGCAGCAAGTGCAGAGGGTCCCCGTGGTTCTTGGAGCAGGTGTAGATTGTTGGCAAATCAGGACATTACTGTATTTCCAAGCCTGCTTCGGGTCACTTTCCACTCTCGCTGAGTTTTCCATGTTGCTGTCCTAGTGAAAGCCCTGCAAACCACCCCTGACTCGTTGAAGATGCCCCTGGGTGCTTGGTACATATCAGATGATGATGCGTGATCGGTTGAGAGATCTTCATGGGCAGTCCCTTGAGCCTCGCGGGTGCAGGACCTTCACCCGCAACACTTATCCCTGCAAATGCTGCCAACAAATACCCTGACGTCACCGTCAATTAGATCAAACTCCAGCTTTTGGCCAACCTTGAAACACCAAATCCGGTCTTTTTTTAGAGTTTAGAATACTCGAATAGTCGAATAACAGAGCAATCGAAGAACAGGAAAATTTGAAAACATATTCATAGAAACATAGTGATGTGGGCGTGAACCGCCACAACTGCATACGTTGGGTGGGTTTTCTTAAAGCAGCAGCCAGAACCTCATGCGCCCGTTTGCTTCAACTTAATTGAGTACTCAAATAGGATAATAGGACAATAGAGTCATAACATACTAAGATAATTGGCCACCAGAATCATAGCACAACAAAGCGATAGAATAGCAGAATGGTTTCCTGCAGCAAGTGCACCCTACTGGCCTTATGAAGTTGCTGGCTGCTGCCTCGAGTAGTAAGTGCGGCTCTTGCAACATTGTTCCTGGCTTCCATGTCCTATAATCTCAAAATCCAGAAAGCAAACAGGGAATGCTCCCAAGTGACAGGCGAAGCGACGCAAGCGCAGGCAGCGAAATGCAAGAGAGGGCCGCTGGCGTACAGCATCCAGGGAGGTTCTAGTACATTCCAGCAGTTGACGCCGCAACATGGTTGGCAAAACTCATCTCGGAAGAGTCCTGCGTTTTGATTCTGCAGGCCTCAAATCAGCGAAAGTGTCGCAATCCCCATGGTATCTCGGAAGCAGACGTGCACGTACGTCGTGGTGGCCTTTTGGTACACTCTGCCAAAATCTCATTCTTGCGTTTTCTGCAAAGACCTATCCAACATGTACTAGTGACAAGCATGAGTCTAGACATGTGGCTGACTAGAGTGAGCTTGCACTGCTGGGTATGGAAGAGACGAGTTCGTATGTCCACGGACAACAAGAATCCCAAGATAGACAGCCTAACTATTGTAAAACAGGCACTGCAATGAGTAGGCCAGGAGTACCCAATGAGCGGATACCTCGTGGAAGCCCTCGTTCCCGCGTCCGAGGCAACATCCCAGGTTACAGCGGTCAGAGTCTGAGAATCGCAGCGCAGTCACAATTGCCATTCGTTCGAGTAACTTATCAAAGGGTTGCACAGTTGCACATGACTTTTACTTGTGGCACATGATGCAGACATATGCAGACGGCTACTCAACACATGGGGCAAAGGTCACATCCCTGGCAAACTCGAGGACGATAAGTGCATGCATTTTTTGGACAGGTTTCAGAGAAAGGGTTGTTTGACTGGGTTGGGTGCCTTCTCACTGGAATTCACACCAAGCTGGCATGTAAAGGCACGCCTCGCATGGGATGAAGGAGAGCTGCGGTGCGACATGGCGCAATGTCAATTTGCGGCTTCACTCCGGAAGCCCGATGCCAACGCCGCGCATGGAGGCCTGACATGTTGTGTTTCAGCGTTTCTGTCTTGATTGTGGTATGGTGACTGGCTAGGCCGCTCAGGGTACAAGCCGTCATGCTGTACCAGTTTGGCCCAACCTAGAGTATGTGGTTGGCCAAGCCATGTAGGCCACGAGTGCTTGAGACACAGCCCAGCTATTGATGTCAAGGTGCCATTGTGCAATAGTGGTGTACAACAAAAACGGCAAGTGTGTTTTTTCAATTGACGAACCCGAAAATGTCTTAAGAACATCCCTGGTGGCAGGGGGTTCGGGGGTGGATCTGTTTTTCCCCAAAAGACTTGGCTCACCAAGAGTGGGCTGACACTGTTGCCCACACTCTGTGCCACGAGCTGGACAAGCCACGATGTGGTCGAGGTGGTGTTAAGCCTGAAGCACACGTGCACCTGGCAATCAGCCAAGCACTAGCCGTCACCTGCCAAGCACCTTGGTTTCACGACTGGCGCTATGGCCTCGACATGAGGGAAGTTGAGGACTCGGAATCATCAGTCCAGCTGAAACTTTGGCTCAATTAGCAGCATCCAGAGGCGCCACGTCCCTTCGCTGCTTCGTAGAGAGCACGGGCGGCGTGGGCAGAACATCGTTTTGTTGACGAGTCCGGCCTCTGGGAAAAATTGCAAAGCAGTGTTTCGTAAGCCCTGGCCGCGGGAATTGAATGCTTTGAAGAATTCTTCGTGCTCGAAGTGCACTCTTCTGGCCTTTGCTCCGAAAGGTGCTGCACACCCCCCAAAGCGGCTGTAGAATGATCGCAAGGCTGCCATCCGCAGCTTTCTCGTAGTGCAACATGAGCATCACGTTGTAGGACAGGAAGGCCTGTACGTGTGTATGTAAGCTTGCAGTTCCTGATCCGAGGCCTAGTCTGTTCCAAGGATACAACCCAATGGAAACTCTCAAGGCAACTATCGTGCCGATGTCTTTCGTCTTTTCCGATACATCTGCGGAGGTCCGCCCGGGCGAGTGGGTCGGCATCCCAGTCCAGCACCTTCAAGCTGAAGGTATAAAAGGATGATGCCAGACGCATGTGCGTCTGTCTGCCTGTCTGTTTGTCTGTCTGTCTGTCTGTATATGGCAGATTATATATATATATATATATAAGAATGCGTATATGCATTATATATATATATACACATACATGTATGTATTTTTGAGAGGGAGAGACAGAGAGACTGACAGATGTGTGTATATATATACACACAAAGATGTGTATATGTGTACTTGCGGTATAATCAAGGTAGCCATGCGTCGGAGTGATTTGTGCAAAGAAGGTCAGTCAGTTCAAGCGCCTCTCACAGCTCCAGTTCTGAACTTGTCAAGGTTCCAGAAAGCCGGCACTGGCATGTCAGCCAAAGGGGGCAGTCTCATGCGATTGCAATTTTTTCAGTCTGTTTGCTGTTCGATGGCCTGGTGCGCCTTAGTTTGTTCGGGGCTGCTATCTTCTTGGCTTGTGCATCCCGGAAAGCGTGATGGCACGGTGTCACGAGGGCATGAGGGGTGGCCCGGCATCGTTTGGTGTGAAGATATGCTGCCGCATCCAACAGTAAGCATTGCCTATCATGGTGCCCGAGACACGAGCTCCTCAGTTCATGCACTGACTAGATAGGGTCGGATCCAGATCCACATGAAGATCAAGCAAGCATGAGCAACGAGCACTCATGAGGCCAACCTCGACAGGCAGCCATTGGCATCCGAAGCGCAGGTGCAGCAAGCACAGCGTTTTGGTCAGGCATCTTTGAGAAAGGAGTGATTGAAGCTAGACTTGTCGTGCAAAGCGGGTGTGCATCTTTCACACACGAAATTTGTTTTGCAAAATCTGTTGTGGGAGGGACGGGCGACCTTACGACCTGGCACAGGCCTGCCCTGTTTCTTCATCTGGCTGATGGCTTGACTTGTAGACATTGTAGACCTGACCTATTGACATAAGGATTCTTGCTCCAGAGTATATGATGCCACTTGTATCATGAAGAGGAAGCCATGACTTTCTGGGAGGTAAGCAACCACAAGCATGGCATGCTTAAGCCCGTGGAATGCTGGAGCCAAACCTAAACAGCTACTCGCAAATGAAAAGGTTCGGCCGTCAGAGCCCGGATAGTGCACATATGCCCCCACCCTTCGAACAGAGAGAGGATCATGTACCAAACTCGCTCAGAGTCCCTTTCCAACATGCCAAAGCTTTTGGGCTGTACTCTGTGTACCAGAAGGCAATACCGATGGCTTCACATGGCAGATCCGTGACCGATAGATTCCAATGGGTCCTTGTATTGGGTTCATCCCATTGACACGGCCAACTTTCTTGTCCACTACTGGATGTGCCCGGAATATCCCGCATCTTGCAAGCGCCCCTCGCTTCTGCGCGCTTCCCCGTTCATCCTCTGGGCATCTCTGGGTTCTATCCATGTCCAGGCCATGCAGCCTCAGCCGTTCCGGGTTATGCCGGGCATGTCCCCGGCCTTTGCCTCGGAGAGTCTGCAGCACAATGGCACATCGGTTCAGCTGACCAATGCTCCAAGCACCCGTTAGTCACCGTTAGTCCTCAGCTAAGGCAAGCTTTCCGAGAACATCGTTGGCGAGCCCGGCTTGACTTGGAGGCTTCATCTTCGGCCAACGGTTTGGGAGAGCACATTGCGAAAGACTATGAAAGACTCATAAAGACTCACATGTGAAGCGTGCTTACCAAGCATCGGGCGTAAACAGCTGGAGGACGGCGGAAACAGATCAGGTGCAGCACGCCTCGATCCCTGACCTGTGGTGTCTAGAGTTAGAAGCGCGCGGGTCCTTGCAAGTGGTGCGAAGGAGAAGCTTAGTCAAAAGGCTTTTGAAGGCGACACGACGTTCCTGGCGATGGACGAATCGGCAAGCAGGCTTTCGTGCTGCCAGGTGGGCCGTAGTTATTCGGATTTCTAAGCCCGAGAGGGCCCCACTTGGGCTGTTTGGTCCTGAAGTCATCATTTTCAAGCCTCGCATACAAGTCGGAATCTTCGACCCTGCGCCCTTGAACAATACAGAGAATCGCGGCCGATAAAAGTGTTGCATTGAAGCAGCGGTTGATTTCAAGAACAGATCACATCAACCATCACGTTAACCCCCAGAGCATACGCGCAGCAAATCCTGGGTTGAGAAGCCGGATGAAGCTGGGTCGAAATATCGAAATGGACATGAAGCAAGAAGCTGCGTGGTATCTTCATCATCTCGCATGACCAGGTAGGAATGCGCATCAGGGAACGTCCACGTTGGGAAAGCGCACTTTAAGCAGCCACATCGAATCTTGGACAGGTCACTGATGTGTATTTGTGCACCGATGTCACAGTGTCTACAGTGCAGTGTCATGGAGCGTCCACATTTGGGCGATGTGAATATACGCCAACAGATGTGAGTTAAACTCAGTCCTTGTGCGCTATGCCGCGATCTCGTCAACGTGCATGTTGCGAACTTTTTTTTGGTCTTGTTGGCTTTACATTGACTCTTTTTCTAGTTGCGGCGCAATGAATGTATGCACAGTTGGGAATTTGATTTGTTCTTCTCAAAGCGGTACGCAGAATTGGCAACTTGAATGTTCTTCTCATGGCCTCAGCGGAACCTGCCACTTTCTACTCGACGAGCTCTAGAAGCGCATCCACGTGCTTTGCCTTGCTCGCCTGGACAGGGGGGTTCTTCAGCACGGCCTGCAAGTGGGCGAGTCGCCGGGCGCGTGCCGAACACAAAACCTCACGCCCCGTGTTTTTTCTTTGGTCGGCCGGCCGTGTCTTGAATAAACAGAAGGCCCGCGCCAGCGAAGGAAGGGCGTTCCCACGACACTGGATTTCTGATACACGTCACATAAATGTCACATAAAGGATTACGGAAGAAAGAGCCCCTTTGAAAGTAGTGGCTTCCTGTCAACAGCCAAGGACTTCCGTAGAAAACAGGCAAAATTCAGAGACCACTACAGAACGGCAGCAACAATTGCTGTTCCACTACTATACTACCACCACTATTACTAGTATGTCTGCTACAGTAGTGCTACGATTATGATTCAAGTTTTATTATTCCTGGTATGCACCGGCATATTTGTCTCGGGCCGCGCCCCCCCTTCCCCAATCTAGCGCTACGCGCACTATTTCTGCCACATTTTCTCATACTGGTCTTCCTAATACTCCTATGACTACAAATACCATTGTTACTATTGAAATTACTACACTGCTAGTACACTATTCCTACTACTAGTACCTACACTTCCAATACTAGTAGTACTGCCATTATGGCGTGTCGTTTAGCGCTATAATTATTGTTTCTACGAATACTATTCTTCGTTGTTGTTCCTATTGCTGTTTATTTCGACGACGATGTCGGCGGCGGCCTCTGCTGCTACTGCTATGCTTGCCATCGCTAGTTTGACTAGTATTACTACTTCGATGGCTATGACTACTATGTCTGCTAATTTTGTTTTGTTCCTGCGGCTACTAGCCGAAATATTATACTAAGAACGACATGTCTATTACGATCATCAGGATTTTTACCGTTGTCTTGGAATTGTAAATGCTTGCGCGCACCGCCTCGGCAGCCGGGCCGGCCCCAGGACAGGAAAGGAGGAAAGATGGGGGGGGGTGGTGGGGGGGGGGTGGGGGGGGGGGGTGGGGGGGGGTGGGGGGGGGGGTGGGGGGGGTGGGGTGGGGGGGGGGTGGGGGGGGGTGGGGGGTGGGGGGGGTGGGGGGGGGGGGGGGGGGGGGGGGGGGGGGAGGGGGGGGGTTTTTGAGGAATTTCCCTGTAGGAGCCACCCAGAGGCAGGACCCTCCACGGCGTCGGTTTGCAGCTCCTCCAAGCGTTTGGGGGGGCATCCCACAGGGCGGGGGGGGGGGAAGGGTTGGGTTAGGGGGAAGGAGGGCCGATCCGGGTCTGCTTGTTCCAGACGCTTCTCGGCAGGAAGCCGAGGCGAATTTGAATGACTTGTTCAAGCCACCCTTTCGACAGGCTGCAACTGTGGCATTTGGAGCCTGTGAACAGCCAAGTCATTTGCCGCTTAATTTACAACGTTTGCTCAAGTTGCCCTATTTCGACACGCGTTACTTGTCAACGCTCGGAACCTATGACCGGTTGGAACTGCCAGTATGCATAGCGTTTGAAACCTGTGAATTGTGAGTTTGACAGCACCGAATTGTGCAAGGTTTCGAGCCGACCAACGGCTCAAAAGGCTGCGCACTATAGCATTGAGGAGCTTGCAGTTGAATCAAACCGCCACACTTGTGGACATGTCGTCTTAGCTGCAAAGCACGACAATCTGGCGATTGCGGATTGTCCAAATACAAAGATCTATAGACAGGTTCTATACAAATATAGGTTTTATCATCAAAAGTCAAACGAAATACAGGCTTTTCCACGAATCTTGGCCGCAACGAAGTGCGTGACAGGGCGCTGCTTTGCCGGCCGCAAAGACGTAACACCCCAAAAAAGCACGTTTACCTGTCTCAGCACGGCAGACTGTCAACAACGCCAGGTGCCAGATGCGCAGCGGCGAACGCCATGGCCGCAACAGCTGAGCCAACGGCTAAGTTGCACATCACTGCATAATAGACCGAACTTGTTTCGTCTTCCAATGTCATCCAATGTCCTTCCCATCGCATGGGCTACAGGCTCGGCACCACCGCATGGCACCTGCCTCGGCAATCTCGGCAACGTTTGCCGTGAAGCTCGCACATGCTGAAAGGGCCAAACACACTGTCAGCTTGGCAAAATGCAGTGCGTTGTGGGCGAGACATGGCGAGACCTATGCAATGTGAGCTTGGTCTAGTCATCAGCAGACGTCAGCAAACCATGAAGGCGGCGCACTGAAGCCCCTGGAGTCCGGAGCTTTCAGAGAAGCAGAAGCGTTGTGGGAAGCATTGCTGCATAGCGACTACGAAGTTGTCCACGAACAGCACTGGAAGCCACCCGCAAGCCAAGATACTCTGAAGTCGGACTCTGGTCATGCTGATTCTTGTCTCCGCAGTGCTCAGGGCTGCACCGATCGTTCAAGTTGTAGTGTATATATATATATATGTACATATATGTATACACTGTACACGTTGCACCCGCAATTGGCTCAAGCGTGCTGCTACGATCTACATCAGGTCTTTTCTTGCCGGCGCCCGAGACACACGTATCTCTTACAAGACCAGAGCATGCCCCACGTGCCTGCCACGTACCAAAGTGCAGCAAATCACATATCTGCAGTCTGTCTGTTGAGGCCCTCGATGCCCTTGCGATAGGAATGGCCAAGGACCTGACAAAACAAATGCCATGCCCAAGAGCGCTCACAAAAAGCATCAGTCTGTAGATTTCGTTCCACAACTGTTCCACACGAAGTGATCGAAAAGCACAGCAATGTGGCCTATAATCAATGACAGAGGCAATCAGTACAAGGTGATGTGAGTCGGTTTGTTGCTGTTCGATTGCATGTCGATCGTGTCGGGAGATGAAGATCGGCCGGTGATAGAGCGCCTTACCGTCACCTGCATGCTTGTGGCGCAGCTTTCTGCAGAGACATTGCGCAGGACGTGGGCAATGCTCATGATTGCGTGTCTGTCTTTCTGCAGCGGCTGTGCGCCTTGGCTGATCTTGGCTGCCATGCCATCTCTGAGCCTCGAGAAAAGGTGGTCCAGCGCAGCGGCTTTTTGAGGCTCCACCAGCTCCGCCTCTACTGGTACGTGGCGGTTTAGCTTCAGCTGACGCAGCTAGACTAACTCCGCCCGCAATTCAAGTTCAATTGGATCTTGGGGCTCATCGCTACTCCCTTAGTTTTCGCTTGGAGTTGTTTGAATTGCCGGGAGCTAGCTTTGCAGGTTGAGAGCGCTATCTTTGGCTTGTTTTGCTTAAGTCTCGTTATGCAGTTTGCGGATGGACAACTCTTGCTTCTGCGCAGGGGCAGCTCAAGGAAGCAGCAGTCCAGCTGTGCCTGCTTTTGCCAAGCCCAAACCCACCCCCTGCGTCGGGGGAGATCATGTCTGTGCAGGGCCCCTCCCATGGCCAGCTGCAACTCCTGAGGGCAGGAGCTTGTGTTTGAGAAGATGTACTAGGCGTGCTATTTTGATTCTTTGGGTTGTGCTAGAAGTTTGGAGACGTTAGGTTTTTGACGTGGTTGCAGCGGTGCCTCGCTTGTGTTTGCTGTTTACTTCCCCCTGTGGAGGATGGGCCGTGCTTTGCACTTGTAGTCAAAAAAATAAGGGGTGTGGGGACATGTTGCAATTCCTCGATCCTCGTTTTCGAGCCAGCCAGACAGCTAGAAGTGCTGCGTCAGGAATGGTTTTTTGGGTCACGTTGCGCTTTTCAGAGACGTTGGGTCCGGTCAGATGTGTCATACGTCTTTTGAGCATCTTTTAAGCCCAACCATAGCCACTCGGCATCCCACCCAGGCATGTTCAGGAGCGGAGCAAGTCGGACGCTTAGCAGTTCGAATGGGCTGGGTACACCCAACGAATGGCAGTGATAGTCGGAGGTTTGACACACCATGAAGGCACTGCTCAGCGCAACCAAGGCCTTAGAGAAGACTCATGGAGGACCACGCCCCTGACAGCTCCATGCAAGGCTGGGATCATCTCAAGCGGTGCTTGCAAGGGGTTGGATCTGCACATGCAACGTGAGCGAACAACCTAAGGCAGGCTCCAGCTCAGTTTTCTGAAAGGAAGCACAAGTTAGACGCATTGCGGATGCCCTAGATCTGAGCCCTGGTGATTGTTGTGAGCAGTTCCACGGAAGGAGCCTGGCATGTGCTGTGGCGCGGCTGCAGCAAAGACTTCAACCTTTTTACTTTTTGAACATAATAACATACTGAATGCCTACCCTGAGTGCTGATGTCCATCGTGCACATGGTCCAAGTCCAGAACAAGAATTGCATTGCACAACATAAGTGGCGCCAACATGCGGTTTTTCTGACAGTGAAAAGAAAGGCTATTCTTGCCTATGCCCATGCTGCACGGCATGTCATCAACGGCAAGTTACTTGCTGAAATTTCAGTTTTTGGCCAGTTGTTCTGTCCAGTCATTGACGGATCATTGTTGTGCTGACGAGGATGCTCATCCGGCCGTGCACAGTACTCAGGAAATTATGCGTTTGGCGCACGTGGACTATATCTGCTGCGGCGGGCTGTTCGCAGAGTCTCGGCTGCACCAAGACAGCTACAAAGTGTCGACAACCCCTTACCCACCATGGTGTTTTCCGAAAGCCCGTTATGTGCACGGCATCCCGAAGATTGTTCAGGCCTCACAGCAACCTTTAACGCTTGAAATTCACGACCAAAGATGCGAAGATTCCCTTGGCTCTGGCTTGCAATCAATTTGCAACTCGGGTGGTGAAGACTTCATAATATGGCTACTCGACAAAAGGGCTGAACCATGCTGAAACGTAAATTTTGTCTGCTTCCGGACGGCCTAAACAAATTGGTGCCGCTTACCCCGAGTACTTTCCTTGAAGCCCTGGGCCCTGATATTTTTGTCGGATTCACGAAAGAAGCCTACTGCGTCACGATTCGCCCGACACTACATGCAAAAGCTAGCCCACGGGCTCAACGCAAAACACCGCCCCAAGACCCATGGTGTTTCTTTCTTTCGACGACTGGGCCGAGGACTGGGGTTGCTGCCTCTGTGGACGATGTGTCGTGGACAGCGAGTATAGAGATGACATCCATCGGCCGTGCAGATCGTTGTAACAGTCATGAATGCCTGCAGTCTGTGTCAATCATGTAAGAAGCGTGTTGTTGTTTGCGTATCTGTATTTGGCTCGAGGTGGGCGCGCTTGCCCCATGCTGGAGGAGCCGGGGCCTTTTTGAGCCGTGAACTGCACGTGTTGACCCTCGTAATTGAGCTGGAGTAGCTGCAGCGATCCGCAGTTCAATATTCTCATCGCCGGACGCCACGACAGCCACAGCAGCGTGTCATCGCAACATTTTGCCGGCCTCTTGCGGGTGTGAGGCCGTTTCACTCGCCCAACTTGGGATTGTTTCTGGAGGCCGGGATGAATGGCCCATTCTTCATGTGAACATACTCGACCCATTTCGGATGCTGAACTGCTAACGGCTAAGGAAGAGTGAATACTCACGAAACGACCACAAACCTTGGAAGTCATACCACTGGGACCCCAAGTTGAGTTTTTTCTCTAGTTTTATCTCTCAATCTCCCCTTCTTGCGTTCGGCCAGCCCAACGAGCAAGTCGGCCACTCGTGGAGGCATTTTGCTGTACGCCTTTTGCAATCGTTGGCAACCGCAAGTTGATTCAGGACCGGCCCACGCCATAAACTTAATTGAGTGGAGCCGCTGAACCCCCGCTTATGTGAGTAATCTTTCAGCCCGACCCAATTATAGGATTTCAGCAAGCGAAGTGAATCTGACGGAGCGTCGCATGTCAGCAGCGAACAGTTTTGACCCATGAGTGGGCGTACATCATCGTCGTGCGAGTAGTAGGACGGTAGGCACAGACAGAGAATTTCACTGCAGGAAGAGTTTGATCGCGCCCCGCTCCTATTGTGTTTGCAGAGGATTGGCCATCTTTTTCGCCAGCAAGATTGTAGCAAACAGGTTTGCAGCTAAACTCTCCGGCAGCATGCCGCAGCAAAGCCGAGCGAAAGTAAAACGCCAAGGCTAATGACGAATGGGACGACTGCATATGCTGCTGCACCATGGTTGCAATCGGAGCTTAGCATTCTGGTTGCTTTGGTTCAAGAACAAGGGTGCACATGGCAACAATTCAGACTTCGCAACTGACATGTATTGACAAGAGTCACCCACCAACACTTGAAACATCCTGAAACACACTCAGCGTCGACCATTGGCTTGGTAGTCGGTTTCTCGGTCGTGTGTTGGTTGCTGCTGACCCAGCTGGTTTCCCCAGTCGATGTCCTGATCGGTGGTGTTCTCTTCTCGCCTGCTCTGGTCCACAGTCGGGGGCCGGTCAGTAGCTTTCTCCTCTAGTATACGAGTAGGGTGCAAGTGATATTGTGAAACCATTCGGTTGGTGATCCGGTCCACCTTGTCCGAGCTGTTGCATGAGAATGGGGTTGTTACAGCCAAGTGTCCCATGCCGAGAGACTCCGAGAGAGATCCCATCGGTGGCGCGGTCGTGAATTTAAAGGTTTTGTCCTGAGCTGCGTCTTTTCATGTCGTAGCGCAGCAGCTCTCGGGTATGTTTGCTTATGATGCAGCTGTTCCCCGATACTGTAGCGATCGAGCTTGGGGCTCTTGATGCGGAATGAAGGATGTTCTTGCAGTGCAGTTTTTGTGTAGCTGGCGTCACCGTCAAACGACCAGTAGAGGAAGTCCCAACTTCGGAGATGAAGACGAACTTGAAATCACTAGGTCACGAGGCGCTTGATTTCCGCAGTCTGCCACCTACCTTTGTTTCGGGAAAAAAGCCAATGCAAACACTCTAAAAAGCATGGGACATCCCAAGCCGAATCCCGCAACAGAAGGCTGGAACATGTGATGCCTGCTTATCCAAGCCCGTTGGTTTGAAGCCAGGCTTTGCTGCTTCACAGAACCTCGGCCAAATTCGTAGGTATGTTTTTTGTGCATTTTGCTGTGTCCGCGCAAGTTAGGTGCCAGGTCAAGTTTACGAAGTGTTTTGGCAGGCTTTCTCTTGCAATGCAGCTAACAGTACTGCAACTGTAGGCTTGGATTTTGGGAATCATGCGCCGTACGCACTACACTTAAATAGCTATGGCCTGAATTGGCCTTGCATCGTATCAGTTGCACTGATGAGGAGCACTGGGGCACGATGCGGCTTGTTTGTCGTGTTAGTGTTCGTTGTGGGTGATGGCACATCCGCGCAGGATGGCGCAGCACGCGGACGAACTCCGTCTCATCCACAGGCAGCACGCTTCCCAGGCACAGCACGAGATGACACGAACGGAGAATTGATTCCTGACATAGTGATACCGGCTGAGTTTGCGCATGACAACTTCAGCAACCGTATATTGAGCATTCGTTGAAAACTAAGCAGATGTTTGTTCTGCGCACTTCCTACTTGTGCCGGGCCTCCGTTGTGAATCCGTTGTGCAGGCAAGGGCCTACTGGGCAGCCGGCCCTCCCCTGCAGCAGCGATGTGACACGCACTAGGAAGTCACGGAGTGGGATGCGTCACATATGGCCGGAGGCGGCCACACACGTTCAAAGACCGCCCACAACGTTCCACAACGAACCTTTTCACCGAAAAGGTCCGCAAGTGCCTGCGGTAGAAGATATAGAATACAGAGGCATTGTGCCGCTGGCAGTCCTGCGCCAGGAGAAACAGTGCTGCATGCTGCGAACATTGTTGCAGAAGCTGTTCTGAATGTGCCCCCGCGAATTCATATCCATGTTCGCTGCAGTATCGTGGTGGCCCTCAGCCACAGGAAAGCCACGTGCGTCGCTTGCACTTGGGACTGCACGTTCCTGGCACATCTGCCACCGGTACTCCATATATTTGTCCTTGGAGGAAAATGCTGACGTCCGCTCACACACCCAGGTCGTGGCAAGCCGCGACGGCGCAGGGGCTGCGGCAGGGAAGGCCGTGCCAGGACCTCAGAGGGTTTCACGTACCTTGTAGACTGCAGATTCTGTAGATGCCTGGACGTAGGCCGTTGTAGGCAACGTGGCAATGGATCTCACGCCACCTCAGGCCCCTGGCTTGAGCAGGTAGTAGCAGGTACAATGCAGCACTAGGCCACATGACGCACAAGACACTGTAAAATATTGTAAAATTTGTTCAGATACTGTTTCTGGTAGTTCGTGGACGTGTCGAACAAGGCCTGGTTATACCGGGTACGTGCACGGCAAGCTCCCAGAGCCCGATGTCATGGGGATGCCGTGGCCTCACAGGGCCACCTTTGTGGTGTCGCAGCTTAGCTTGGCTTCCCAGGCTCCCCACATGTCACATGCCGGGTGAAACAGGCCGTTCAGGGCGGCGAACGAGCACGCCGACAAGGCCGGAGAAGTAACGTAGTGGGTGGTGGTGGAATTGGATTGTGAAAATTAGCCAGACTGCCAGTTGCAGCAGTTTGCCGGCTTGCCAAGAGTCCTTCTATCAGAGGCATTCAATAGGTGTAGGTTGCGCTCTGATGGCTGCCAGGTACGAGTCAACGCTCGGGCTCGAAACTTAATTCATGGAACTCGGAGACCGTGAAGAATGCACTCGCTGTTGGCGAAATCTTGCGAGGTCTTGCCGGAATTAGTTGAACTGACAGGCGACTGTTGGCGACTGTTTCTCCTTGAGGTTCAAGCCAAAGAGGCTGATGCTGCCAAAGTCGCAGCTGCACAGAGGCCCTCGCAGAACTGGAAGGGTGAGGTCGAATAGTTTTGGTGAAAGATGGCAGGAAGGTTCCCAAAATGGGGTGTATCTCCTCTTTGCTCGTGTCTCGTGCGTGCGTAACATGCCGCTCTGCAGATTCAAGTTGCGTTAAGGGCTCCACATTTTCAAGCTCGGGGTCTTCGTGCACGTTCCTTTCTTCAAACTACAGAGGTCGGAAGTTAAAGATGTTCTCGTCTCGTTGCGCAGGGCATGACCAAACTGCCAAACCCCGAACCGTTCGAACACCAGCATACCCTTGGCCTTTGAGCCCCGATGTTGGGGAGGTGAGCACGCTGAGTCAATCGTGGCATGTCAGCACTTCGTTCGTTTCGCCATTTCATACCGCGTTCCTTACACAGTGGTGCCTCGTTTTGCCAGGGTGCCGATCTCCAAGAGGGTACGGTCGGCTCCAAGTTCAAGGGCAAGCGCTTGCTGCCCAGCTTTCATGCCTTCTTGGTAGTAGTAGAGCTGTTAGATGATGTTCCGATTCCTGCCTTAGTCGACTGGGCAGACAGATACAGCGAGCACACGCCGTTCTTGTGCACATAGATTGCGAATGCTGGTGGGCAGCTTGTGACCTGGCCTGTCTGAGTTTTTCTGCACTTTCAAGGGCTCCAGCCGGGCTACCAATTCCCGAAGCGGAGTTGGGCAATCCAGGACTGATCGTATCTGGTCAGGGTGGTACTGTCCACACTATCGACATCAGCGGTTCAAGGATTACATTGCATTATATACAAATCTATATATTTATATATGTATATCCATATAGATATAGATCCTACCTGTTCTTGACCGGTCCCAGTAACAGATTTAGGCGCCGTCATATGTCTCCTCTGGACATGGGCCAACATGCAAACACACCCAACAAGGGTGGCTGTGTACTAGAAAATGAAGCAACGAAGGGCAATCAAGCAGTTTGTGCAGCAATTTTGGGTCAGAGGCCTTCCAGGGTGAGTCTTTTTGTGGGCCCCGGGCAGAAGACCTCACCTTCCAGGGCTGACAGGGATATCCGGAATTTCGATTGCGCCCTTTTTTTATAATGTAACTTTCGGGAGATCGAATCGCACCTAGCGAAGCACAGCGAGCCCAAAGATTGAGTGTGTTTTGGAGGTCAAAAATGTGTGGCTTGGGATTTAGGCTTTATCACAAGTGCAGACCATTAATTTCGACCCCATGCGCCTTCCCAACATAATCTACAGAGGGGTTCTGGAATCTGAAATGGGCTTCGCATTTTGGCGGCAAGTTCGTGGGGAAAACGCAATCCCCCACCCCCACCCTCCCCCACAAACTGAGGGGGTTATCATGGCACATCCGCATCAGTCTAGAGTCTAGAGTCTTCAATCTAAGCTTTCGCACCTTTCCCTGCCCTTCACCTGTTCGAACGGCGAACAATGCGTATGCACAAGGCAGGTGATCATTGCGTGCTCTTAATCTATGAAATCTAGGTGGGGTTTCCGAATTAGGGGTACCTTCTTGGGGTCCTGATTAAAAGGGAATCCTTTTATTGCGGGGTCTATATTTGGGGTCCCTTATTTTCGTAAACTCCAAAACATTTGTTTGCCACCAACTTCTTAACAGTCTTACAATGCACATCGTGCCTGGAACAGCTCCCCGCAAGTTTCAATTTTGTGTATCGTTGTTTGTGCTGTGGAGATGCAGAATTTTTTTGAGTCACCTGCGAATGACCAACAAAAAGAGCTTCTTGAAAAAAACATACCAGTACTACAACATGGGAAAGCCCATGCCAGCCAAAACAGTCTTGTCCAATGCCGCATGTCAGATGGAGACCGTGATCGTGATCCATGTCAGCGATGTCCTTATTGCTGCGCAGTGTCTCAGCAGCACACCAGTGGGTGGTTCAAAAACTCCTACTCGTGCTTGATGAGCGCAAAAGTGTGGTCGCGAAGTTTCTATGGAGCCGAGTGATTGAGATTCGGACATTTCATTGCCTTCATGACCAGTTGCCGGCGATTTAATTTCTCAAGAACCCACTAGACACCAGCTATGCGGCAAGTTCTGCGTTTCAGACTCGGAGGTGACACCAGGGTTTAGCTGAAACACTTGGGATGAATCAAGCGCACTTTGCCAGCAGTTCCATCGTAGCATGTGGCAGCCAATTTCTCTACAAGCTGCTTCGACTTTAGAGCTGAACTGTCAAGAAAGTTGTTCCTGCCCACTTCTTTGGGCATGCCATTTTGGCTCGCAGGTTTCACCGAGATGGGCACACGGGCATGTTATCTTCTTTGCGGACCCCCATGTCATGCTCCAAGGGCACGCGCTGACTATGCGTCCTTTGCCAAGCCGTACTCCTTATCCAAACTTATCTAAACAACACTCTGCACCAACTGTTTTTTGCTGTTTGCTGAACGGCGGAATTTCTAATCGCAGTCAAGTGTGCTTTTGTGTAAGGGCTGTAGAATTCAGAGCCCGCTTAGGGTCTGTGAGGTCTGTGTTTTTTCCAGCTGGCAATGCGGCCTGTGTGCAGTGTATGCGTCCGTGCAGAGGCCACGCTGAGCATCCAATCAAGCGTACCAAATTTGCATGCTTCATCGAGCTCGTGAAGACATGCACGGCTGCCCCTCCTCACACACTACCTGCACAGCCAAACGGACCAAACATGCTAGCTGAAAGCAGCGAATTCCTGATCTAGGCACGGTACACATGCCCGCGATGCCAAGCAGCATACTGCAGCCTCGATTGCTACCAGGCCTGGCGTTTGTTTCACGTCATTTGTCTTAGAATAGTTCGAGGCTTCTGTCGCTTCCAAACTTGCAGTCGCGCAGAGATTGGCCCCGACATCTAGCGACAAGTTCAGCGGCATGTGCTCAGTCGCTACGGTGAAAACCCAGACCTCGACCAGGGTCTTCAACTTGAACTCCCAGATACAAAAAGTGATGGGGCTTCAGCAGTGGTTCCTGCTCGAGTTTGCGAGGCACATGGCAGCAAGTGCACCGAGAGCTTCTACAAGTCTCAGGTGCATGCTGCATGTGATGCATGTCGCAACCTTCAACTGCAAGTCACATGCCATTGCATGCACGTAATCGGCAACATGGCGCAAATGCCATCCGCTGTCTATTTTGCCGACGCCTATCCGGCATTTTTGCCGGACCCGGCTCAAAAAACCGAGGCCCTCCAGGATTTTCTTTTCAGGGCTGTGGGAGAAGCACTCGCCGTCATGTGACCTGCCTTCAGAGAGCTTAGTGTTCGGCACTTGCTTTTTTCTTGTGGGCAACACTCCGCACCCGCCCAACCGAACACCAAAAACAGCCCACGGAATCCTCAATTCTCGGGCACAACTTGTTTTTATCCATGGGCAGTCAGTGCCGCCACTATCGGGTCAACCCGAAGCAATCAATATTTGCTGCTTGGTTGTTTTCCGTCCACATTTTCTGTTTCATTCTCTACTCAAGCCTGCGCTCGCAGCAGGTCGAGCAGGAGCTCCGAAGCCACAAGGCCTTGATTTGATTTGATTTGGCTGTCTTTAGATGCCTGTCTGGGTTGGCAACTACGCGTGCTGCGGTTGAGATGGTAAGATGCGTTTCTCTCTGTCAACTGAGGCACTTACGTGAAAGCGGACACTTCTTTCGTATCTAGGAACACCGAACGCTTCAAAACGAAATCTTTCAGCCCAGCAAGCAGAGTACTAGAGGAACATAGAGGAACATTACTCTTGCTTGGGGTCTTCTTGGCATCTCGTGGCACCTGCAGGTGTCTGACGATGAGAAGCGCCACCTTGAGAAGGTGGGCTGATGCGGTTGGCCTGCTTAGCAGCTGAGGGCTTTAACTTGAACGCAACGCGACCCACCTCGGCCGCCGCCTGCCCAGCACGGGGTGAGAAGGTGCTGTTAGGCCAGGGCAGGGTCTGCCTGCCACCTGTTTCCGACGCCTATGTTTGCAGAGTGGGGGGGGGGGGGGGTGGGAGGAAATAGGTACCAGGGTGTCCGCTGGAGGTGTGTCGGGGCTTTGCGCCCAGCATGGAAACATGCTGGAGTTGCTGGCTGATGCTTTTCTACAGAAATATTTCAGGCCTAGCGGCACGGGCCGGCCCCGAAAATACGGAAGTTCGAACCTGGCACTGTCCCTTTTTCTTTGTCCTTTGTCTTTCGCTCTCCGTCTCTGTTTTTTTTGTTTCGCTCTCTCTCTCTCTCTCTTTCTCTCTCGCTCTCTCGCGTGGTCGTTTTCTGTCTTTGTTTCTTCCTCTCTCTACTTGACTGTTTTTCTTTGCTCTGTCTTTCTATTTTTCCTGTTACTTCTCCTGCGCTTCCTTCTTTTGTTTTTATTTTCTCTCTTTCTCTTTCTCTTTATCTTTCTCTTCTCTTTCTCCCTCACCTTTCTTTCGTTTGTTCTTTCTCTTGCTGTTGGTCTTTCTCTGTGTATTTTCCTCTCTCTCTCTCTCTCTCCCTCGCCCTTTCCCTCTCACACTCTCTCTTCCCGTTCACCTTTTTCTTTCTCCGTCACCTTTCTCTTTTTTCATTTCTTTCTGTTGCTGTTGGTCTTCCTCTGTCTCTCTCTCTCTATGTCTCTTCTTTGTTGTTTATTCTCTTTCTCTTTTCTCTTGTCTCTTTTCTCTTTTGCTCCTTTCTCTTTCTCCCTCACCTTTCTTATTCCTTTTTTCTTTCTCTTGCTGTTGGTCTTTCTCTGCTTCTTTTCCTCTCTCTCACTCTCTCTCCCTTACCCTTTCCCTCTCTCTCTCTCTCTTTTTCTCTGCCCGTTTTCCTTTTTCTTTCTCCTTCACCTTTCTCTTTGTTCTTTTCTTTCTGTTGCTGTTGGTCTTCCTCTGCCTCTCTCTGTTACTCTTTTCTTTGTTCTTTATCTCTCCCCCTCTCTATCTTCTCACTTTCTCTTGCTCGTTCACCTTTCTCTTGCTCGTTCACCTTTCTCTTCTTCGTTCACCTTTCTCTTCTTCGTTCACCTTCCTCTCTTCCTCTCTTCCTCTCTTCCTCTCTTCCTCTCTTCCTCTCTTCCTCTCTTCCTCTCTTCCTCTCTTCCTCTCTTCCTCTCTTCCTCTCTTTCTCTCTTCCTCTCTTCCTCTCTTCCTCTCTTCCTCTCTTCCTCTCTTCCTCTCTTCCTCTCTTCCTCTCTTCCTCTCTTCCTCTCTTCCCCTCTTCCTCTCTTCCTCTCTTCCTCTCTTCCTCTCTTCCTCTCTTCCTCGCTTCCTCTCTTCCTCTCTTCCTCTCTTCCTCTCTTCCTCTCTTCCTCTCTTCCTCTCTTCCTCTCTCCTCTCTTCCTCTCTTCCTCTCTTCCTCTCTTCCTCTCTTCCTCTCTTCCTCTCTTCCTCTCTTCCTCTCTTCCTCTCTTCCTCTCTTCCTCTCTTCCTCTCTTCCTCTCTTCCTCTCTTCCTCTCTTCCTCTCTTCCTCTCTTTCCTCTCTTTCCTCTCTTTCCTCTCTTCCCTCTCTTCCTCTCTTCCTCTCTTCCTCTCTTCCTCTCTTCCTCTCTTCCTCTCTTCCTCTCTTCCTCTCTTCCTCTCTTCCTCTCTTTCCTCTCTTCCTCTCTTCCTCTCTTCCTCTCTTCCTCTCTTCCTCTCTTTCCTCTCTTCCTCTCTTCTTCTCCTTCTCTCTGTCTCTCTTCCTCCTGCCTTTGCCTTTGCCATTGCCAGCGCGCGCACACTCGCATCAGCAGCATCAGCGGTGTTGGTTCGGGAGCCCTAAGGCCCTAAAGACATCTCAAACACACGTTTTGCCTTCGAAAAGCCTTCAGAAAACGCTGTAAACAGGCGTTTCTTTGCTTGGGAAGCTATTTGGGACAGGGCAAAAAAAGCAGCATGAGCATCAGCGGCCTCCCCCAGGCCATCCAAAACCCGTTTGGTTGCGGCTTCAAGGGCGATTCAATAGGGGAGAGTAGAGTGCCCCCCCTGCCCGGGACCTGTTTTTGTTGCTTCCCTCACCACCACGTCGTGGGGGTGCAAGTCGTTTTCCGCGCTCTAGGGGCAGGGCAAAAAAACATGTGGTCAAGCGGAAATGGGTCCCGGCTCTCTCTTCCCCCTAACCCTGAGGCAGTCCGCGCCACCTGTTGGCCAGGGGGGTTCCCATTCCAGCCGAAAAAGTGCCCCGGGATGAGAGATGAGGTATTTGTGCTCCCCCCGACACCTATGGCCCGAGGCCTTGGCGGATTGCAGCTGTAGCTCGATGGGTCAGCAGTTCCTTGCCGTAGTGACACCTGCCCCCCCGCGCACACAAGGTGGTAGCTTCGCTAGCAAGACTGGACGCTCCCTCCGATGACGAGGACCAGCGAAGTCGCAGTCGTCGCCGTTGCCATTCACACCTACATCCACATCCGCCATCACAATCGCCTCGAGCATCATCACTTCATCGCTTCTCATCACCATCAGCAGAAGCAGCAGCACCACCACCGCCGCCGCCGCCGCTGCCATCGCCGCTACGCTACCGCCATCGCACTCACAATCACCCTCATCTCGCCATCGCCGTCGCCGTCTCCATCGTCGTCATCGTCAGCATCATCTCCTTCTCATCTGAAGCTTCACAACAGTCACCAGCTGCAACATCCTCCGGCGAGTCGACATGCAGTCGTATTGCAACTGGCAGCGACACGGGAAGCTCAGTGTCACATATAGTCACTCATGACTCACCTCCATGCTTGTGCCTACAGCAATTACAAAGGACTGCCGTGACATGCCGTGACCGCGTTTGCAGACACTACTTGACTTTTGCAAGTGCATTTCGCTGGGATATCCTCGGAGGAGGCTGAGGGCGCAGCCGACATGGCAGAGCAGCGACTTGAGGCCAGGAATAAGCCGCGCAGCCCATACGGGTGCAGAGGGTCAAGCATGCCAGACCTGTGAGGAGAGAGCCGGGTCATTATAGGCCCAGCCCGAGCATAAGGCCACAACCTGCAACTCCACCTCCAAAGTAAGAACACTCTTAGCGCCTCTCAACTTTGGATCCTTGTGTTGCATGTGTCCAAAGTTGTCAAACAAGAAGAACATGTCCACTTGGTCGGCAGATGCTCGCTGAGCTCGCCGAATCGGGTGACCTTCATCTTGAAGACCTCACCGAGCAGGAGGCTGGGAAGCTCTTCGTGCACAACTGCGGAGCGCGTTGCATCCTTCACATGGTGGCACTCCACTCGATTCAACATGTAGCTTCTCGGCATACCCCACTCTTGAAATATTCGGTCCTGGTGATCTTGGCCCATTGCGGCATGAGGCAACAAGGCCCCACCACTCTAAGAAGATGTCACAAGGAGCTGTTCGCAGGACAATGGGTAGTCTCAACACATGGCCTGAGGTTTCCTGCGGTTCTGTTCGGCAGGCAGAATCTTTTCGAGTTGCGCTGAAGAATGGGGACCTGGGCCGAGCACTTGGCCCCTGGGAGCCCTGGCCGGGAGCTCATCCAGGTAACATGAGAAGAATTGGTTGTTGATTGGAAGCCTGCAGGTCGTTGGGGATCCGTATGGCAAGGCAACTTTTCAAGCATTTTCCGTGCAGGTGGCAGAAAGTCGTCGTTGTCGACCTCCTCTCATTGGATGAGGATGACGGCTCCTGCCCCCAAGCTCGCAAACAGCTATTTGGAGTTTGGAGCGCCGAGTGTGAAAAGCGTGTCTTAGACCTTCAACATGCCAGAAACCTGATCCTTCATTGCGTCCCTGCATGCGGCGCAGTGATAAAGCGTTTTCATGATTCCAACGAGGCCTCCAAGGAGACGAGTCCCTGCACCAAGATCCACCACGCCACCTCTGCAGGGCTCTCAGCTGCCTCGCTCGAAACGCACTTCAGCCGCGAATAGCCGGCGAGAGTTCCTACATAGGGTTTCTCACCAGCAACCAATGGCGAGCATGCCAGAGTTGCAGAGTTGCAGATCTGGAAGCCAGCACAGAAAGCAGGACGACGTACGTGACTACGAACGGGCTATTTCAAGTCAGGTTACGCAATTGTGCAAGACTCGCTTTAAGACTCGCAAGTGCGAACGCGTCAATCATGGTGCCTAGATGTTTTACTGGCATGATATACGCATGCTATGTCGTATCTGCGCCAGGGAACAGGTCATGTCGCGTGCGGGAGACACCTCTGGATGGCTTCTTCGGGAAAGTCTATCATGGAAGCAACATGAAGCAACCAACTAATTGCATTGCAGTATCAGAATTACCGTGGCCGCGGGAGCTTTGCGGAGAAGATCCTGTGGCGCGCGACGTCGAACTCGGCGGGTGTGCACCCGAGCACGGACACCGCACACACGTCGGCTTCGTCTGTGGACGGCTCCGGAGCGCTGACGTCGCTGCCGCCGCTAAGGCCGCTAAGGTATGCTCTATGGCATACTGGGAAGTGGCCCAGTCTGTTGGGGTCGACGACTTCTGCAGCGTTGAGATGATGTGTGAATAGGTGACATGTGTTGTGAGAAGTGGCGTCCACGCCACACTGGTTTCGTCACGTGGTTTCGGCGCGGGACTTCAGAACTTCAGCATTTTCTTTCGGCTGCTGAAGATCGGAATCCAGGGGCTTTGGAGGATTGCGCAATCGCGAGGTCCCTTCGAAGCAATAAACCGAGCATGCACTCCAAGGCAAGGAGAATCGAATCACCCAAGCGAGAAGCTCAACAAGGAAAGGGTCTTTGACTGATCTTTTGCCATTCGTGCAGTCTCGAAGATCTGGAACTGGAGTGCATGCAAAACACCCAAGCCACGTACTCGAAGGCATGTCAGCGCGCAACTGCGGAAACTGGCAGAACTTACGAAAGCTTGATCCAAAGGAAGCATCAACAGCAGCAGTCGGCACTCCAGTCGAAAGCCTTCAGGCACATGGGAAATAAAACAGAAGCTTCGGCTGATGCAACTTTATATACTTTTGCGCAAGATTCGAGTACTGCCTGAGGGAATGGGCAAGGGCTTTCGTTCAGAGAAACTGCCCCTGTCGATGCCAGCTCGTCAGCTCCTTCTTGCTCAGACTCAACCTATCTCAACCTCTTCTGCGTGGGGGCCAAGAATTTACATTTGCACGCTTGTGCATGCTTATGCATGCTTATCCATTCTTCCAGTGAAATGATTGAAAGCAGAGTCTAGTTCGAAAGGGCGATGTTCGTCCATAAAGCTCATCCACTGCTCAACCGTCTGTTTTGAACTTGTTGTTGCTGCAGCAAGCCCCTTCCGGACATGGAGGCTCAACATGCGACACATGGCCACTTCCACGACTGCCAGAGACAAAGACTGGATTCTGGATCACATGCCACTTTCAAAGAAAAGCTGTCTGAGGTGGTCTTCTTGTGATCCTTTCAGCTTTGGCATCTGACATCATTCGACATGAGATGTGTTTGGCAGCGGCGAAGGGTGGGTGTGTTCGCCGTTGACCTGGTCCCGTCAAGGGGAGTGGCAAAAAGCATTCCAAACATGCAAACGGGTCTGCGGATCACAACAGGAATAGGAGCCACAAGTTGAACCTCCAACCGATTCCGGAGCGCTGCTTGACAGGCTGCTCTGCAGATGGAAGTCGACAGGCTCGAAGCTTCTGCTCGAAAAAAGTTGAGAGTCACCTGGGCCGCTGCAACTTGGTAGAGTGATAAGTGATATGGAGCCATCGAATGGCGCTGCAGCTGCCAGAATCTTTTGCCCTGCGCTGCAGGCACACCCATCCGTTGTCTTCACAGTTCTCGAGGTGCTGCAAATTTCTTGACGAGCATGCCACAAGCTCTTCACTTCGCCACCCCTGACAATGATAGATGTATGCATGTTACAGCATGTTGCATGGGAAAGATCGCTGTAGGAGAGGCGCTTTTGTTGCGCATACAAAATGGGCGGGTATTTCCCAGAATGCAGACCCTAGACTACAACAATCTTTATGTAGGAACCCCAAAGTGGGTAATGACACCTATTTTTCGGAAACCTCCGATATACGGACGGAGGTCACCCCTCGTCGTTTCTCCATCTAATTTTGCCGTATTACCTGCACTGCCATTATTCTCTATAATTTGCACATCGCATATTTGTGAGGAGGGGAGAGAGGGCGGGAGCAATGCGCGGGAGCCATTCGGGACGCACATCGAAACATCATGTCGCGTGTGAGCAGCAAGCATAGCAAGCGCATGCACAGAAACATCATGTCTCGACGGGGCTACAAGCAAACACGACATGGCCAAGTACAGAAGTGCCAGAAACGCACCGCGGAGTTCCGCTACCACGATATTTGCCAGGGTTTTCGGACGCGGAGAATTTCGTTGCCACGGGACTTGCGGGGTTTTGGTGTGCGCAGAATTCCGTTAGTACGATATTTGAGTTGTTTTGGTGCGCGCGGACTTCCGCTACCACGATATTTGCGGGGTTTTGGTTGCCGGGGCCTGTTGATGCCTTTCAAGCCTTGTTGGGGCCCTCTAAGCCTTGGAATGCCTTGGAACCCCTAGAGGACATAGACTAGTATTTTGCGGGGCCCGTTGGGGCTTTTGGGGCCTTCCACCAGGCCTTTTAGGGTCTTCTAAGCCTATCCTATTTCCTTGGGGCCTTTTGGAGCCTTTTGGGTCTTTCGGGCCTCCCAATGCCTTCCAGTGTTTTTGGGGCATTTTGGGGTTGTGGGGGCTTCTTAAGGTTTTAGCCTCGAGACAAAAGACTTCTTCGTCGTAACAAGTGCTTCTTGTCACGGTATGGTGAAAGCAGCGCCTGTCATGGCATGAAAAACAAGGGTCCTGTCATGCTTACGGTTGGTGCATCTTCTCCCCAAAGCCTTTATCTATAAATATTGACTAAATCCTCACTCGTCCATGGTTTCTTACTATGGTTTGTCGGAATTCGTTTATATTTGCACTTCTACAAGCTCTTTGCAACTCTCGCTCTCATTTGTTTTTGTTTGTTTTTGTTTTTCTCTCCCTCTCTCTCTCTCTCTTTACAAATATATTTATGGATGTATACATATATGTCGTATGTATGAGTGCTCCCCACCCGGTACGCTGACCAAAGTCAGGTTTCGACTGCAGAAGCAGAATTCCTATAGTGGTCATCAGTGGCCTATACTACGGGAAATAATTGGGGTGTGTGTGTGTGTGTGTGTGTCTCGAATCCCGGGCCCTCTATTTTGCACGTGACTGAATGAAAATGACTATAAGGACAAATACAGTTACATGCAGTTACATACATATATAGATATTTTCATACACAATATGTAATATGTATACACACAGAAAGCGGGGCCGATGAGATCCAATCAGGCTGTTTCGGCTTTTGTTGTTTTGAAAGAGTGCTTCTGGGGTGATTTTTCAAAAGTCCCGAGGTGGGACAGCTGTTGGGACTCGCGGAGCACTGAATTTCGGGAACGCAGGCTGTATTGCGAATGAACGGCATTATGGACTTCTTGACTTCCGATACGTTCTGTGAGGTTTTTGAAACTCAAAGCGCCTGCCAGGCGCTTTTTGCCTATGTTCACACACTCCGGACGTTTAACGGCGACTGGAGCTGGGATCCATTGCAGGCTGCCGTAGCGACCTCAGCCAGAAACATGTCTCAGCTGTCTGCCACAAAGCCGTCCTGACAAGCCGATGCCTTGTTCCATGGCACGAGTGCCTTTGAAGCAAAGCCCTGAGACGTGAATCAGGCGCACATGTTCCACCTTGGGAAAGGCATTTGGGCAGCTTGGATGAAACAGCTTCTTGGTGGGATCAGGCAACGCGCTGGCAACTGACACTTGTGTCTCTACGTGGCGCAAGATGTAGGCGTGCGCGTGCGGTAGCACAAATTTTGCTTACATGTTGATAGGGTAAGCAAGAGCAAGCAAAAGCAAGCAACCAAGCCAGCAAGAGTCACGCGAGAGCCAACCAACAAGCCAACTTGCGACTGCTGCTACCTCCTGCTGCTGCCATGTGGCGAACTTGAAAACTTCTGGACTTTTATATAATTGTAAGCAAAAGCTTAAAACTTCATGCGGAATCGCTGCTTTTTGGAAGGCTCTCGGGATTATTCCATTGCCACAATACGGGCATAGTCCCATCCAATCCTGGCAACCCTATAATGACTGCACATTCTCATGCCTTGCCAGGCCCACCAAGTTCATGAGTCAGCGACGAGCACACTTCAAGTGCTTTGGCAGTCAGCCACCTGGCCGCAAATCACGGTTCCCACGCTTCCATGAGACTGCTGTGTATATTGTGACATCTGGTCATCTGGTGCTGAATCGTATGGTAACCGTGCATGTGCTGATTCTGAGGGCGTTTAGGATTGGACTTGTGAGACTGAAGTGGCAAATCGCGAAACATCGCTTGCATCGAACGTGTTGCAGCTTGAGGTCGCCCACGGGGATTGAAAAGGAACACATCATCTCCGTTATCTGGTTTAGGGTTTAGGGTTTAGGGTTTAGGGTTTAGGGTTTAGGGTTTAGGCGAGGACGTTCTGCAAGCCTGCTGCAAAAGGGTTTAGGGACAAATGCTACAAATGCTACGAATGCGAGGGGGAGGGGGGGGGAGTTGGGTTGTTTTAAACAAAGATTTGGAGCAGTTGCATCCGCTTGTAGCAGATCCCGGCTGGCCAGGGGGGTTTTACACAACCCCAATGCAGCACTTGGTTCCAAATACCTGGGAGTCTTGCTACGGCATGTGCTCTGCCAAACAGCTGGGGATGTCGGGGTACGTTTATGTTTGGAGCTGCGACATCGTTAGACATTGTCACTCTGGGGCTGCGGAACATCTGGAGATGAAATAAAACGCTGCCTCAAACTACTCAGCTCGTTTCATCATACAAGGGGCTTTCAAGCACTGCGGAATTCTGTACTTTACAGCATTTGCTGGGGCTGCAACACACTTTGATGCTCAATATTTGATGTTTCGAAAGACAAACGCAGTAGTTCGTCGCAGTCGGGCTCCCGAACGCTTCGAAAAGCTGTAAGCTCGCATGCGTGATCTTGGTTCTGCCTCAATTACCATTCAAATTCGAGTCGTCATTTTACTTCTTGCTTTGTCCCTACGGAGTGACGGTGATGTGTTACTAGTAGGTAGGCACATGGCAAAACCTGAGAGCAAGCCATAGGACCTACAGGACAACAGTGCTGTCTGTGTCTTAGTTGCCTGTACTTGTTCAACAGCGGGATGCCTGTGATTGGAGCGTATTGTGTATGCCTCACCTGCTTGGTACAGCCCTCACACCTTGGTTCAACAAGCACACAGATGGAATATTGCTGGTTGAAAGGAACGTTGGCATCATTCGGAATGCCAAGAAAAGTGCTGTCGTGCGGGCACGAAGTGAGCCCATGCACATGACTGCAGCAAGTGCTTTCGGGCTTGGAAATGATGTTCGTCTTCACTCCTTTTACATGCTCGTCGCCCAGTGCTCTTTGGACCCCGCGACAGCTGTGCAAATGAGGCTGTGAAGCTGCCCGGTGGTGGCTTCGGTGCTAGCTTCGCAGTGTGCCCAGATAATTCACAGAATGTGCAGCGATGACAAAGTACAAGTACAGGTTCCCATGCCTCGGCCCCCTGAACAGTTGATCCATGTTGTGCGTGGAGCATCCTTTGTTCCATCTTCATCAGAGATCCTCCGGCGCTGATTCCAGAGAGAGTTCCAACACGAAAGCCATCAAGGCAGTGAAAGCCATCAAGGCTATGATAGAGTCCGTAAGATGGAAGAGGGAGGTTCTGTGCAGTTTTGGTCGTTGCCAAGTTGCTCGGGCATAGTAGCTAGCCCATGGATGGCATAGGGCGCCACTTGGCATGCGCTGTTTTAGATACAGTGTTGGTCGGCTGACCTTTCAGGCTTTGCTGCTCACTCCTCACTGTCACAAGACCTCCACGAATCTGCAAGACATTCGGTAAGCCAATGGCCCATGCCCATAAGAGTCCATGTATCCGAGACTAAGGACCGGCATTGCATCAGCGACGTGGCTGCTCTCCTAGGTCGTGGAGTTGGTTCCTGCGCTGGGCACTCAGGTTGAACCCGTCCAAACTGTTGGCGCGATTCGTTTTCTTGGATAAGCAGGGGGCCCATTGATTCACGGCCAAACCAAACCTCTTTTTCAGGTTTGGCCCGTGCCATGGAGAGAACCTGTCGACATGAGATGTTGTCCCAACTGCAAGGTCCGAGCCAGGCAGGAGGAAGCGCTGGTGGAACCAAACAAGACTTCCCTGCGTGGCTTGTTAGATCTACGTAATCCTTCGAAAGACCACAAGACAACGACAAAGTCACGCCCTTCTTTTGGCTTGTGAAAGGTTCTGGTGGACAGAGTCGGATGAAGGTGGTGCATGGACAGCACAGCCAGCCAGATTCCCTGACCTCACAGCTAACATCCATACTTAGCCGACATTGGCCAGAGCACTCTCTCTCTCTCTCTCTCTGTGCAGCGCTGAGCGTCAGCAGCCCTTTTAGTGGGACTAACATGCGGGAAAACATAGAAGTCAGAGGATGCGTAAGGTATGGGGAAATTAAGTCTCCCATTCTGCACAGGGCTCTTCGCAACCCTTTCGCGTGAGACGATGGCAGGGCTAGAAAGGCCGAACAAAAAGGGAGTGCAACACATTGGGAGCCACCGTCTTCCATGTTTGGTCAGTGCCACAAGCGTAGAAATCAGGGCCAAGTGCGGTGAATCCGGTGAACACAGGGAGCCGCCCATCTCCCGTGCTGGAACGAGGATAAAGCGCAGGATGAAATAAAATCCGCGTCGGACCTCCATAAGTTGTGGGAAACCTGCGTCACTGTCGAGACTGAAAGGTCCGGTAGGAGAAAAGTAGAGAGAGGCCATCCTCCCTCCATGTCAAGTATAAGCGGTATTGCGGTATTCCAATGAGAATGTCGTAGATCATTGCAGTTTTATTGGCAATCCTTGCAGTCGTACTGGCAATTGCTGTAAAGGCCATGTCAGCCCAGGTAAGGAAAGGGACGATCCACGTCGTCTTGTGCCAGAACTTCGGCCATGGCACTGACAAACGAGACCCTGCACCAGCCGCGTCGCTGACAAAACGCACCCCCGTCCCCTGCCCAACAGTTCAGACAAGGACGGGAGAGCCGAAACTTTGGGCGGCCTTCGCAACATGAACCGTGCCAAAGGTATGGCCCACGCTCCAGCTCGGCGACCGTTTGAGGTCAGTCACCACCCCATGCAGAAGCGGCCAGCGATTCTCAGGTGGGCAACTATACCTGCTGCCTCCTGCTCCAGTCACGAAACTGCTGCTTAGGGATCAAGATCGTTTGCGGAGTTGAATGAAGTTGCAGCTGCTGTTAACTCGGGAGGCTTGAGCGAGGAGCCTTCAGAAACGATGGGCAAGTTCAATTGAGACTAGAGCCATTTGAGCTTAACAGGCTTAACAGGTCGTTCTAGATTGAACGGCTTGGAATTTTTCCTTGTCGGACGTGGGGCTTTTCGGTTAAAGCCGGAAAACATAAAAGGCGAAGCCCTGCGGTGCAGCGCCCATCGTATCGGAGAAGATGCTCAGGTCTAGGAAGTTGGGGCCATTGAAACCCCTATTCTTCACTGGACCTGGAGAAATCGCTGATCGGTGCCGTTATTGTTCGGAATTCGCCGCGTCTCGAAAATACCATGCCAGATGCTTTACGAGCCTTATACCCGAGCCGCCCCGAGTCTGCACTCCGTGCATTCCGTTCCATTGTTGACAAGCTTGTTGGGCTGGTTATGCTGCGTTCTCTATCGGATGGTTAACTTCAATCCAAGTCATGGATCGAGCCTTTCCTTTGGTATTGCTGGATGTGGGGATGTGGGATAATGTAGGGGCCTGATGCGGGACTTGGCCGAAGGGAGTTTAGAGTCTCAAGTCTGCACCGTCCGGAGCCCTTTGCAGAATTAGCATTCGTAGGCCTCTTAAGACCCAAAGCTGGTGCAAACTTGTGCCCACACTTGTGTCGGCAAACACTAAGAGCAGCTCGAAAGAGCTCGAAATCCACACAGCGTCGAAGCGCTGTGTGCGTTATCCGAGTTGCCCCGTTGATTTGATCAGGCAAGGGCCCTCCGAGAAGCCCGGGAGATCGCGACGGCAGCAGCGGACAGAGCAGAGGCATCAGCAAAGCAAGCACAGCCCATTTCAGATCGGTCAAATTTGGTCAAAATACAAGGCTTGTGGCTAGCAGCAACTTCTGATGATGTTAGCCCGATGCAGTGGTGGTGGATAATGCGCAGAGCAATCTCGCAGAAGCGTTTGCAACCGCAAGGATCGGCAACGTTTTTGAAGCCCCACAACCTTGAAGCACGGCCGTGCTCGAAATACAAAGCCGTTGAATCTGGAAAAAGCCTTCCGAAGCACACGTTGCGACCTTGGAGGAAGGCAACGTGCGTGGGGCCGCCCGGCTGCGGCGCGGCGCGAAGAAGCTGGACTTCCTCGCTTCTTTCGCCTGGCACCACCCGGAGGCTCGGAAGCGGATTCGATATGTGACTAGACTAGTCGCCTAGTCGCTATAGACGGACCATATCGACGTCTGCCATATGCAGTGTTGAAAGTCACTCACCTCTAGGCTTCTGTTTGTGACCGTCGTTCTGAAAGCATACTGCAACCCAACCAGAAAGAAACCTACGAAGGCGTGTCTAAAGTTTCACTGTTTCACTGACCAGTCCGAAATTTGTCCTATGGCAATTAATAGCCCGACTGTGAGCATTCTTTTCTGGCATCTGGCAACCCATCGCCAGGCTTTGGGTTCTGACTTGGCAACCCATGTGCAGGCTCTGGAGCAGGCCGGGGTTGGATGGATCGCGTTTGGGAGGGGCTGAGAGGGCAGAGCGGAAATTGAGTCGGGTGGATGAGGGCTTGCTTGTTCGCAATTGCCTCAAGCATGGCTCTTGCGTGTTTTGGATGACAAGTAAGTTCCTGGCTAAGACAGGCTTGAAAGATGAGGGTTGGCTTGAAGACATTGATTGGCCTTTGGCATCATCCGGACGATGATCGCTATGTGGATGATGCAGGGGATGACGAGGATGCAGTGATGACATGTCTAGTGCGCTGTGCAATTTGACTGGCAGGTCTCCCTTAAGACCTACAACGCTACATCAGAGATTTACGACCAAACAATCCAGAATAAGCCCCGAAGACCTTCCGTGGAGGTGTTGGAAGGTTTTGGTCAAGAGTCCGAGGAGGTCTCCAGGAGGCAGCGGAGGTATTTTGCCTGCGTTCTAAGGGGGAGGGAGTCTGCCCACCCAGAGGAGACTCACATGGGGTCAGTGCACTTATGGCCAGCGTTGTGTGCCTGTGCTGTTGTGGAGAATGTCAAGCCAACATGCTCGTGCCGGGGCTTTTTGAGAGCTTTGCCTGCAGACACCCTTACTCTTCCAATCACAAAACATCTTTGCAACTGCATCAGATGCATCCGATACACAATACACAAATACAGTAATTATACAATTGTATACAATTGTTTTTTTCCGTTTTGTCAGGTGACAAGGTGAATTCCCGTCCCCCCCCAAGACTCCAGAGAATGTCTCGGCCGTGAAGGGACCCTGTGCTTGAAGCAGGTAAGAGGCGGTATCAACGAACATGTCAAGTGACGTGCTGCAACTGAAAACCACAGAGATACTGCCACCAGAACTTGCTTGATGTTCTGCATGTTGCCAGGCGAGCATCGATGAATGATGGGATAGCGTTGCCTGGAAGATCTTGAGGGCTCTGTTTCGAGCATGCACATGACCGTCCGGTCAGACGGGGTAAGTGCAAATAAGATCGTGTAAGTACACTTACAGCAGAGCTGGAAAAATTGCTCGTTGAGTCCGGGGCAGGCAGAGTCCAGGGAGAGTAGATGATCGAGTCACATCCAGTCATACTGGTAAGCGCCATTGTTCGAGGGGCACCCCTTCAAGCTTTGAGAAGCTTTCAGCGGACCGAAAAGCCAGGTGAGCAACGCGGGGTTTGAAGGTTGGGATGTGGGCGAGGACTCCAACTATGACGCTAAGCGATTTGAGATGGTGCATGAATATATGTATTGAAGCAAGTAGGAGCCGCAAAATAAGAGATCTGAGATTAGGTTTTCAGTTTTCCGAGGAGCTTATACCTGGCACAAACATTTGAGAGCAGTATGCTAGATCCGAACAGTCCATCCTTTCCGGGCGGGCTGAGTAACGTAGTTTGCACAGCGGGGATAGACATCTGCGTGTCGTGGCCATGTTGATGCTGAAACGGCACATTATTTCTTGAGACATGCTGCACGAGGCTACAAGCATGAGAGCAGGATGACTCCATGTATTTGTTCTGTATACATTATACATGCAAAAGAGTGCCTCACCTGTAGACATGGCAGGGTCGGTCCGAGGGTTAGTCATGAGATCTGTTTTGGGAATTATAGCAGTTAATGCTTGAACTTGCGCATGGTGTGGATGCCACTGTGGGCCCTTCCTGCTGGTGGACTCTGCCGCATCTGGTGAGTCCTCCTCAACTGAACCGCTACTACGGCCACCAAGGCACCAAACAGAGCAAAGCATTTCATTTATTTAATTATTGCCATTGCTGAATCTCTCGGACACCTTCGGGTCTCACCTGTTGAAGGTCCGGGCCGCTCTCACAGCCAGGAGGGGCGCGCGGGAGCGCGTCGGCACCCACGCACAGCGCTGCCGACCGCAGCGCTGCCGCCAACGCTGCTCTCTGGAGGCTTTGGATTGGCGCAGGGCCCTCAGATGCACGCAGAGTGCGCCGAATGGCCCAAATATTATGCCCGCTGGGCCTCCTCAATGGCACAGTGCATCCTTTCGTGAAGGCTTCTTAGACGGCGGGCTTCGGCATGGCGAGGGGCGTTCGACCCTCGCGGCCGTGCATCGCGACGAGCACAAGGAGGACAAGGCACGGGCGAGACTCGCATGGACATCGTTTGCCACGTCGTGGGAGGCAATGCCCAGTCAGCTCATGTGCGGGTGGTCACGTACAACGTGCTCTCACCAACGCTTTGCTCCCCGAATCGATTTCCACACTGCCGGTCAGAGGACTTGTGGTTGCGATGCATGTGGCTCAGGCAAAGGGAGCTGGAAGAGAAATTGTCAGTTTGTGTGCTTGCGAGGATCTGCTAGAATCTTTCAGAATCTTGGCTCGCTTCTGGTGCGCGCCAACTGGGCTCCCGGTTTGCACGCCCGCTCTGTGCGATCACACTGCTCACCTGAATGTCAACCTACATGCCGCCATTGGTCACTGAGGATGGCCGCGCCTCATCGCCCAGCAGGAGCCTCACGTTGTGCTGCCGAGGTGTGCCAGTGCTGATAAACTTGTGGATGGTGTGGTGAATTGTGGTGAGTCCCCAAGGCTCGAGGCTGCGCTAGCGGACTCCGTTCCCACAGCGCCTCCTCTAACAACGGCTTATGCCAGAGCACATCAGACTTTCGACAGGCGCAGGATTATGCAGAGTTGCACTGCCCGAGGTGTTCTGTTTGCAGGAGGTGGGAGAGCCTCGAAGTGTGTGCACTTCTTGAACTGTGCTCGTCGGAAGCTGCGTGTGCTTGTGTAACTCTTGTGTCCAAGCATAATTATGAGGTGGATGAGCTCTGGGCAGGCAAGTTGCACGCATACTTCCAAAGGCGAGGCTGGCACTTTGCCCCTCGGAAGAACTTCAGAGGATTTGGCGAGACTGGGATCCTCTGGGGTACTTGTAGTTTCTGGGGTCACACTGTGAGGGTTCGCTGAGCCGATCTGAGCCGAATGAGGCCTATGCCATGACGCCCCTGACGCCACTCGGATCTACTCGGTGTATCTTGGTGCCATGGCCGGTGGCCAATGCTGCTTCCCCACTGGACCCGCAAGGTATTTTCCACCAATTGGTGTGGCCTTGGCTTTTCCCAGTGATATTGAGCTCGAGGCCGGCAGCTCAGCTCTGCAGTTGTTCAGTGCATGTTCCATACCATGCTTCGTCACAGCAATGTGTGTCATGTGTGTGCTGGGTGAGGAGATCATCATGGTCCGTCCCGCTGGGCAGTTGCATCTGGACAGCATGGATAGCGAGGAGACGGTGTGATGGACTCAATAGACTGATAAGATAGGCGTCGACGTGAGGGTGTGCTATGTGTGTGTTTCAGACCTCTTTGGGGGGGGAAGCGCAAAGGAAGCTAACGTCCCGCTCGTCCACCCGTTGGCAGCGGTTCAAGGCTGGGCAGCGGATGGTTTTAATAGCTGACTTGCCAACGCTTGGAGAAGGACTGGCTTTTTCCCCAGCGCGCACGGGACGAGGCCATGTTGCGCCACTTTGCACTCTTCAGACCCATCAATGTCAGAGAGGCTAGAGCGGCTAGAGAGTCCCGCGTTCTCAGGGAGCAGCCTGGGTTCTTGCAGCTCGAAAGCAGTCACTTGACCCAAGCATTCCAGCTCTTCTGGGACATCTACACCCACTGCATGCCATCCGACTGCTCATGCATGCAACAGCTCTCCATAAAACAGTTGCCCCCACGATGCAGCAGAAACCCTGCAGCATCAGACGATACGTTTAATTTCATTTAATAGTGCTACATGTTCTCGAGAAGAAGTCTCAAGTTCTATCAGAATGAGCAAACTCCTACAATCTGCAACAGAAAAGTGAGGCAAAGTGAGTCTGCTCCACTTCTTACAGTGGAAACCGCGCATAAGAAAGCAAATCTCTGAGGCGTCCCCGCGCCATATGACAAAATGTGAAATAGGTAGCTTGAGGCAGGCCACTGCAGTGTAGATCTGTTTTGACATCTCAGGAATCGGCTACTGGCAGCAAGGCTGAAGGCAGCGTTGCGATCGAGTTAGACGTCACGGCAGCAGGGCCATGTGGGTGACAGGTGAAGTGCGAGTCCAAGAGCTTCATCGCTGCTACGTACCACATGCCGTGCTTGTTCGATGAACCGGTGCAGAGGCTTTGGTCTCATGACTCATGCTTCATTCCTTAATCCTTTCCTGTGCAGACTTCACTGATCTCCCATGACTTCCTACAGGTGCCTGATTTCACAGCAGGCTGCCTGTTTTCATATCGTTTTGCAATCGGCTGGGAGTCACAGGGTTTGGCTTGTAACAGGTCCCGGGAAGGTCACCCGCAACAAAGCTTGCATTAAACGGGTCAGGAAGTCGGTTCCGCGGTAAACCTTCTCCGTGACAAGGCCTTCGTACTTATCTAACCTACCAATGTCATTCAACATCTTGTGAGGTTAAGGCATTGTTGAAAGCGCGGCATCCTCAACGGCAGACGATGGTTGAAACAGTGTTGAATGCAAACCTGCTTCGGCACTAAACCTTTACACGTAGAAACCCTTTCTCTGGCAGAGGGAGGGGGACCCCCACGGCCCGCGGCAGGGGGTTTTCAACCCATAGCCAAAATGTATATTGCCATGCACTGTGCGTGGCCCCAGGCAGGCAAAGGCAATCCACGCAATGCTGCTGCGGGATGCCCTGATGCTGCGATTCCCGCAGGCGAGCACATGCGAGCACACAGTCTCCAATAGTCTCCATATATGATGTCACTCAGTTCTTTTGGAGAGGAGCGGCTGGTCTTAGCCGGAGACTTTAACACGAAGCCAGAGGACACATCATGAGCTGAGACATATTGGGACAATGACACGCGCATACAGGGAGTGGAGGGAGAGTGCGTTGCTTTTTAAGATTTTTTTCGGATTTTAGAGGACTCCGAGCTCGAAGTGCTGATGGAAGGGCAGCTTTCGGAAATGGACGTGGGCCAGTCAAGATTCCTCGCCTTTCGCGCATTCGAGGGCCAGAAGGGGCCAGAGAGTGCCAGCGCACTGCGTCGCTGCGTTGAACGCTAAGAGCAAGGTGGCCTGGCCAGCGGCGTTGGAGGATCAGGGTCTCGACTTCGCACGCTGGCAGGTGTCACTGGTGTCACATGGTGTCACATGGCGACGTCGTGATGTTTCATCGGACTCCATTGTACGGCCTTTAATGGAGAGGCCGGGCCACTCCAACTGCACAATGCCTACGCGCACTGCAACCTGGCACGGTCCTTGCATGTCCTGGCTGTGTGTGGCTGAAGGATGATAAGGATGCAAGGATGTACTTGAAAAGCTGTCCCCTTGAGAATGCACCCCTCCGATGGAAAGGACTACACCAACTATGCTTGGATTGAGGGAAGTCGGGCACTCACATCGTCTTTGCTCATTGTGACTGCCTTCGGCCTTCGTCTGGAACCTGAAGTAGATCGTCAAATGTCACGAATATGTAACGGATGCCATGGAAGACCTGGCAGAGTTTGCAACCGCTTGCCCTGGTGCCAGGTCCGGCCCCCTTTCGGGCGACCTTAGACTACATCTTCACCACTTCGCCCATCGAGGCACACCATGGCATATCGCATTTTTTATATTTTTTTCAGCCATCAGATGCGCACGTTTGCGGTGTGGCGCTTGCCATTGTGGCCCCATGCAGGTGGTGCAAGTCCTTACCCCGCCCCAAGTGCCGCTCGGGGCTCCCGTTCTTCCTACGGCTGAGCCGCCTGGTTGTCAATGGTATACGAGTCTACTTGGTAAGAGTGGGTCCAGCCATTTACTTCGGAACCCTCTCGGCCCGAGTCGGAAAATGTGAACCCCCGAAACGAAGAGCCATCTCCTCTCACTACAAAGCGGTATGCAGGGCGGCCTCCCGATAGCATACCAAACAAACCTCGACCATGTAAAACAAGATTCCGATGCTGGCTGCATTGGAGGCCGCAAACCCGAAAGCGTTAACCCTTGCTTGATCCTGTTTGTGTGCGAGTGTGAGTGTCTTAACCCATTCCAAAACGATGACGCATGATGACACGCGCCCCTGCGATGCGGCTCGCCCAGCTGCACAGGAGGAAAAACGATGAGCTTGACATTGCTTTCATTTCTGGATTTCGATTGACACTCCTTGCGATGCAGTTTGGCCAGACTTCTTGGTCCCAAACTTGAGACCCTGATTTCGCCGGAGAGAGGCCTTCTTGGGCCCAGCTTGAAATCTTGGGCCCAACTTGAAATCTTGGGCCCAACTTTTAACCCTGATTTCGGATGGGCCTTATTGGGCTCAACTTGAAACCCTGATTTCACCGGTTGGGCCTTCTTGGGCCAGCCCTGTTTTCGCCGGAGGGACGTTCTTGGGCCCAACTACGGACAAAGCAGGGTTCAAAGTTGGGTCCAAGAAAGCACCTCCGACGGAATCAGGGTTTGAAGTTGGGCCCGCTTCTTGGGCCCCTTCGGCGAAATCAGGGCTTCAAGTTGGAGGGGCCTTCTGGTGCCCAACTTGAGAAACCCGTGATTTCCCCAACTTGAAGCCCTGACCAAACCCCTCAAACTTAAACTAATCTCTATGTATGGTGGCCAAGTCATCGGTGGTTAACCGGCTAGTCTCGTCAGCCGCCCCGCGGTTCGCCCCAGCTGTGCAAGAAGGAAAAAAGCTGAAAAGCTAATCTCCGAAGTTGTTACTCTGCAGTGTGGTTGGTCTGCTTGGCAGGTGGCAACAAAAATGATCTCATTTATGAGGTCAGATTTGAGATTTTTTCGTCGGCACGTGTCGACGTGGACACATGGCAAGGCTGCGCATTCTTTCTCAAACAGGACCTATCCAAACCCCCGAGCGCAGGTCGTCCGGCTGTGCGGCGGGGCGAACAAATTAATCCATCACATGTTTGCGTTGTGTTTGCCTCAGCTCAGTTTTCCGACTCTGGACTCTGACCCGGTTTCCGGTTACAGTATCACTCAATTTCCTCACCCCTTCGAAATTCAGATGTTGTTGGACATGGTGTCGAGCCTCCTCGGATGCGAGTTTCCAGAGATCGAGGCAGCCGTCAGACCACGTCTTGCTCGCGGCAGACCTGTCCCTGTGAATCAGCTCGGCGGCGGCTCGGAGAATGTTTGAAGTGGACTTGAAAGCGACAACGGTCAAATCTGCTTCTGGCCGCTAGAGTTTGCACAGACTAGTAGAGTAATTATTAGAGAGGATGGTGGCAACTCGGTTGACGGCCTGAGTTGATGCTGGCGCTCCGAAAATGCAACTGGCACAAATGTGGCACTCTTGCAGTAGCAATTGTGGACCGGTTGTAGGTTCGCTTCACAAGATCTGCCATATATAGCACAAATGACTGCCATTTACGAAGGTAAGGCTTGTATTTCGTGCAATGCGGTGCACTGTCTATCGAAAGTATATGCATGCAGGGAGTCAAAACGCCATTTAATTATCTGTCTCCGTGTGGAGTGCTCGGGCCGAGAGCTTGCAACGAGATCTGTGCATGTCGCAGCTGTTCGCCGATCACCGTAACCCCCTTCGTGATGTATCTCGAGAAATCCATGGGCATGAATCTGCAGCACGGGCACCACAAGAGAACAATGAACCGACAGTTTTCAAAGTGCGACTCCATGTCCCATGTGTGTCATGGCAGCTTTCTGGTGACCTTGGCCACGGCGGCAGCGTTTCAGGTCCTGGATGTCGGGCCTCCACGGACAGGCACGCAAACGACCCTTGGCAGAGTGGATGCGAGGATATAGGTGACTGAAGGCCGAATGAGTCCGAGAGCTGCCAGGAACGAAAAAAGTTGAAGTTGCCTCAAGTCTGCCTCGTAGGTTGAGACATGTTGCGATGTTTTGGGAATTCTGGAACAAGCGATTCGATTCTCCCATAGTCATCAAGCTCGGCGTATCATTGGTCAAGAGGTAGTCCCAAATCCATCGCCTTTCCTTTCGAGGCTGAAGGCGGCCTTGGAGGTTTACGGGTTCCGGGCGCTGCACACGAGCTACAACTACACGGCGAGGCTGCCCTGGTGCGAGTACCTTTTTGGCGGCCGCTTGCCTTCTCTTCTCAGCTGCCCCCCAATACGTAACACTTGAGGGTCAATATTGACCGCGGCCACAACGATGAAAAGCTGCAAAACCCAGGCGGAGCTCTTGAGCCTGCGCTTCGCACTCTGGATGGATACGACACAGCCATGGACGAGCCTTTCCATCTCGTCTACAAGGAGGTGCAGAGCATAGAGCGGCTCTGACTTCTATTGCAGCTTCGAATGCCTGCGGCTATTTGCTGCTTGCTGCCTGTGGCACAGGTCATGGAGGCCTTTCCAGAATCCAAGTTTCTGCTGCCGGTAAAGGATCCCGATGAGTGGTATGATGCTGGGGCTGAGCCTATTTTTTTTGTGTTTGGCTGGGAGGGGGTGGGGGGGGGGGGGTTTCGGCGTCTGTCCGATTTTCCCCGGCTGCCGGCAAGCTGCAAAGTGGCAACCCTTTGTTGTCGACATCCATCGAGCCGAACCCTGCGTTCGATCCATGTCGATTCTGGTTCATTCCGTCATCCGAACTCAAAATCCTAGAAGCATCTCCTCTCACCTTAGGACAACGTCCTCGCCGCGGGCCAAGACCTGAACATGGACCTTGAGGAGGCCTTGGGAGACCCTCGCGGAAGTTGAGGGTCCATGCCTCGCCGTTCGCATCCCGATCTCGTGTCGCTTTTTTAAGGAGCGAAGGTCAGTTGAAAGTTGAAAGTCCTTCTTCCTTTGTGAGCGTCTTTCGGGTCTCGGCTTCACATGTGTGGGGGCTACCGTGTTAAGCCTTAAACCCTTAAACCCCGAAGTCGCCTTTTCGGAATCTCGGAGATGCGGCCGGACCAGAGCTTCAAGTCGATTGGCGCAGATGGAACACTTATGGAACTGTGGAACCTGATAAACTTTATAAACGGACTTGTGTTGTGGAACGTTTTGCATGTTGGGACTGCGGACTCCAGGCCGCAGCCACCCATGAGATGTCCTCCGGCTTCGATTACTTGGCGGCCATGACCCTTCGGATCCCCTCGATGAGGACTGGGGTCGGCTCTCTTTGCAGGAGTGTGAAGCTAAGTCAGCTAAGTTCACGAGTACACAATCTGACAGTCACTTACGAGGACAACTGCGCGACTCAAGGTGACTCAATGCCCTCCCAATTTGCAGAGGACCTGCAGTGGCTGCATCAACTGGGGCTGCGACTTCCTGTGCCTTGGGGAATCTGGCAGACTTTGCTGAGGGCACGTGCACTGCACCCTTAAATGCTTTTGGTTCTTCCTCGCGTCTACCGGGTCTACCGTCTACCAGGCTCCCTTGGGGTACGTTCGGAACTTTCGGTCTACTATGGGATCCCGCTCAGACCATTCGAGTGTGCGGCGCCCTCCGGCAAGTTGCATCCACACAATCGCAAAGATCTTAGATCTAGGAATATCTATGAACAGGCGCAAACGGGGCCCGCAGCATCCGAAGAGAAAGAACTCCAAGGGCAACGTATTGTGCGAAGCACTATCGAAGCACTCAGCTAACCGCCACTTCGAGCCTAACAAGCCTCGAATGGACAAAGGAATGTTACTGGGAAGCCAAACCGGGAACGATGTGTCGCTTCATACCGGGCACACATCGAGGCGGTGCAGGCTCAGCCTATGGGTTCGGCGGCGTATGTTTCAGAGGGGTTGAGCTCAAGTGGAACCCGCTGTTAAGCCATAACAAATGCTTCAAGTGGGAACAATGGGAGTTGTCGTTCGGAATAGCAGCATAGCAGCCTCAATTCATGCCAAGTCGACTTTGAATTCCTTGGAGCAGTGTCTGGAGTCTGGGAAATTCGAGATGTCTAGTTGAAGAGTGTTCTGGATGCGCGTGCCAACGCTATATAGCTGATGCCATCTGATACCTGTACAAAGGCTGGTAAGATGTTAACACGAGGTCAGAAGGTCTGAAAACTCTTTTGAAACCATCCACAAGAAGCTTCGTCAGCAATAGGAGGGTTGGGCATCAAGTTGGCGGATTCGGCCATGAAAGATGCATCATACGTCATACGTCATACGTCATACGTCAGGCTTTTTGTAGCTATGCCCTGCGTGATGCGCTCTTGTCGTTGAGCTCTCAGACTCACTGCCAGATGACGTGTCGGAAACGCATCTGTCAAGTTGAAACTGGCTTTCGGAGTGGTGTGACGCTTTATTACGCGTCATGGCGCTCCCAGTCGCATGCTGAATTGCACCCTGTTACTTCCCTTCGCAGAGGCCACCATTCCATCTCACAGGCTGCTGCTGTTTCATTTCTCAGATGGCTGGGCGGCCTTGTCCCACTTCCTTGGCCAGCCCATTCCAGAGACCTGGCTGTTAGACAGACTGAAGACCGTGAGACTAATGTGAGACTTAAATCTCTCCATCTCCATCCTCAGAGCTGCAGAGGTGCGCCTTGTTGTACTCTCAGAGCCGAGGATAGGCCCTTCCCGTACGTCGACGATTTCTTCGAAGAGCCATTTGCCTTGAAGAGAAGGAGAGACAAGCAAAGAATCATCAAAAGGCATGGCAGAGAATGAGAGTAAAGATTAAAAGAAAGACAGAGAGAGAGAGAGAGAGAGAGAGAGAGAGAGAGAGCGCGCCTGTGCGCGCGGAGGGTCCTTTGGGCCCTTCAAGCCCCGTAGTAGAAGAAGAAGAAGAAGAAGAAGAGAGAGGGGGGGAGAGAGACAGAGAGAGACAGAACGAACGACGTCGCTATGAACCTGCACCTGGTCACAAGGCTGTGAGGTTGGGCAAGCCGCACAACGACGACTGACTACCACGCTAAGAAGGATGTCAAGGGGACAGCTCGCAACAGTCGGAGTCGGGCGAGTCCGGCCAGTCTTGACCACCCGTCAGCCTGACAAAAGAAAAGAAGAACTACCAACCCTCCCAACCGACCCAGTCCACGTTAGCCATGCCAAGAAACAACGAACAAAGGCCACCATCACAAGGCAAGCAAGGCCTCCAAGCGAGAAAGGAAAGGAAGAAGGAAAACGACCGAGAGACAAGAGACAGAGAGACAGAGAGAGAGAGAGAGAGCGCGAGAGAAAGAGAGAGAGAAAACAGCAGCCCACTCAAGCAACTTGACAAAGCGTGAACCTGCGAGACAGAGCGTCAAGTCCAAAGTCCCCACCGCGGAGAAACAACTTAAAATGGAAAACGAAGGGGGGGAACGCGATGTATGAGAAACAGGCGGTTACCGCCGGTCACCATCACGATGCTCACGATGCTCTCGACGGTCCCTCTTCGGGGAGCGACGCCAGGCCAGGAAGATTCTCAGAAGAGGCACGCCTCTTGCTTTTCTTAGCCATCTCGCCAGTGGAGAGTGGCACCCCCAAACCCTAACAGCAGCGCTGTCCGCTTCAGAAGAGGCCCGAGGACGTTGCTCTAACAGCTTGGCATAGGCGAAAGGACGCGAAGGCTTGTACCGAAGGTCCAACGCGGTGTGCCGCCCGCACTCTCCACCCACGGGGAAGACGCGCACGATTTCCTCTCTGGCGGAAAGAACTTCCCGTAGTTCGGCACGCACCTGCATCTGTACAGAGGGGTTCGGAATGTGCGCCAACAACGGATCCAAATCCGACATAACAAGGGTGTAGAGCTCATCCTTGACCTGCCATAGGCCCGTCTTCGCTTTAACCAGGGCCTGCATGCGCTCATCCAGGGCCTTCAGCCCTTCCCATCTGGTACGGGTGGTGGCCGACCAATCCGAGAGGCCGTCCTCGAGCTTCGCGACGCGGGCCTCCAGCGACATGGGAAAGCGAGGGGGCGGCAGGGCGCGAGAGAAGGACGAAGGGCGAGAGAAGGGCAAAATGGCTTCATGAGCATCAGTGTCGCGTCCGGGAAAAGAAGAGCGAGACCGGTCCGCAAACAGAGGGTCAACACCTGGTGCCAGACCAAACATCGGCGGCAGAGCAAGTGACCGCTAGCACACCGGACGCAGAGCTTCCAAGTGCTACGGCACCAGGAGCGAGGAGGAGGCAGAGGGCGTCATCGACGCGCTGCTTTGGAACCTGGCGAGCCAGCGAGACCGACTGCGAAGGGCCAAAGGGACACGCAGAACGAGCAAGGCCCTCATCCAGCAGTTCTCGAAAAAGAAGACACACAGCAATGGCAACGAGGGAGAGCAGCCCTGGGACCACTTGGCCGACTCCGCGGAACACAACAACATGACGGCGGAGGATGACAAGGTGACCTGGGTTCAAGGACGTAAGCGCAAGCGAGGGGACCGCGGAACCACAGAAACGAGGAGATGGAGAGAGTCGCAGGACCACGAAGTCGAGCTGGAAATCGAGGAGCAATGAAGAGTAGAGGCGGAGGGCGCGGAAGAGGACGAGCGCCAGGCCGAATGGGAACGAGACTGCACGCTACACGAGGAGTGGCAAAAGAACATCGACAACTACATCAAGGAAAAAAATGGCTCATGTCCGAAGTGACCATGGCCCTCAACAGGTGGCTATAGGAGCTTACCTTGCATCGACGGACCCCACGAATACCAACCTTGCCAGGCCCCTCCTGACTCAATTGGGACAGGGGGATGGGGGGGCCTCGAGCCGATCGGACCAACAATGTTAGGCAGTGCCAGCACGACCACGACGACCGACCACGACGACCTGGAGCTCGATAACCAACACCAGGAAAGCCACGAAGAAACCAAGGACCCCCAGACGGACGCCTGACGTCGCCAACGTGTTGGGGGAGAACCATGACGGAGTGGGGAGGCACAGCATTTGGACCGCACCACCTGGGGGACCGCCGCCGCAGCCGCCCACAACATCGCGAAGACAGGAAAGGCCGCAGCCCAACTGCCTGAGGCCGTGGAACAGGCCCAGGGACACCTTTGACTACGCCCGGTTGCTCAAGGAGGCCACAGTATGGAGACGGAGGCTCTTCGAACACACCAACACCGTAAGAGGGCCAGAAGCACCGACTACCACGTGGCAGTGCTACCTGGGACAGAGGAGCCGGGGGGCGTCTCGGCATCAAGAAGGGGGGCGTCATCGATGCCGACGTCTGGAGAAAGGTCGTCCTGGACTGGATCCGCAACTGGGATGCAGCTGCTGACCCCAACGTCCTTGAGTGGGGGGGGCCCATGTCGCAGGGGCCGGGGGGCACAAAACCGACTACCAGACACCCAGCTCGACAAGGCGAAGCCCGCGAGATGAAACCAGACCAGTGAACTCCGCTTAGTGGGCAGCCACCCGGGGGCCCTCCAAAAACACCAATGAGTCGTTTCGGGGGTTTCTTCTTTCACCAGAGGACAGAGCGGCGGGCCACTGCGGCCGGGGGCTCCTTTCGGGGGTCCTCTTCGCTGGGTAGAATCGGGTAGAAGAAGAGAGACCCGCGTCCAACCGAGCTAGTCGGGGCAGGCGCACAGCGACAAACCTCGCCCCCACGCCCCCAAGAAAGAAAGAAAGAAAGAAAGACGTGAGAGTTCCCCTTATTTGTGGTCTAGCTCCGGGTGTTTTTGGGGATCGGATATGGGGGAACTCCAAACAGTCGGGTCAGAACCCTCGCTGCGAAATTTCACCGAGACTGGACTTGGTCTGGGCGCGCCCAGTGCGCGGGGGCCTTCCGAGCTCCTCAAGCCCCGTAGAAGAAGCAGAAGAAGAAGAAGAAGAAGAAGAAGAAGAAGAAGAAGAAGAAGAAGAAGAAGAAGAAGAGAGAGGATCGTGGCAAGGATCGTGGGGGCCCCCGGGCCCTCATGCCCCCAAGAAAAGAGAGAGAGAGAGAGAGAGAGGGGAGTCAGCATACTCTACAGGGTGGGACGTTGTGGGGGGAAGGTCGTCGCATACAGCAATCTCTCGGGGAAAGAGAATACGCCCAGGCCAGGCAGTCTAAATGTTGAGTTTCACTTCGGAACCGCGCGGCTGCATGTGGGGTCCCCTGAGCCCCTCAAGCCCCGAAGAGAAGAAGAAAAACAGGGGGAGGGGGACATCTTTGACGATACAGTGGGGGCCCTGGGCACAGACTGTGAGACAACAGGGGAACCCCTGAGAGCAGCGACCTTTAACCGACACCCCCCACACGGAAACTACTATGGAGCCTGCCGGCTCAAGGCAGCTGGCGGACGAACCAGAAACCGCCGAAGACCGGGAGAGTTTCCGCTCGGACAGAGAACCATTTTTCCTTCGCGGCCGGGTTCCCCGCACCGGGGGGCGCAGAAGAAGAAGAAGAAGAAGAAGAAGAAGAAGAAGAAGAAGAAGAAGAAGAAGAAGAAGAAGAAGAAGTAGAAGAGAGACAAACTGCCGAACACCGGGCTTGTATTTGCATGCTCTGGTATGATGGTGTAATGCATTCTTGTTTGTTTCCTGCACGGCATAAGTTGCTGAGAGTCATATTCTTTGGCCGGCCCTTCGGGATCCCATGTCGCAAGTGTTCGCAAGAGTTCGCATGTGAGGTGAGGCACATGGAGTGACTTGGCGGGCTTGCAAACTCCGGCAGCAGGCAGGAAGCCTGGACAGCGGGCGTGTGAAAAGAAGTAGGCGAACACTGGGACTTTTCAAGTGTATTTCTACTTTGTTTTTGCTCAGTCGCAATTTGGCAATTTGGGTTTACTGTGTTCTGCTTACTTTCGAAAACTTCTTCTGCTAGGCTCCACCGGTTTGAAGAAGCTCCCACACTGGGGACGCTTCCGTGCGAGTGGGCCCGCAGCGACTGCGAAGCCTAAGGGGGAAGCCTCAACCCGAGAGCATGGTTGGAGTATCGGGTGGGCAAAGAAACGAAGCAAGCAGCTGCCCAAACATTTGGAACATGTTGTCAACACAAGGCCCCCCGGCAGAGTTCCACGGCAGATCACAGCAAGCCCCCAACCCCCGGCACTGAATGACGTCAAGGGTGGCTGTATAGAACTGGGTGGCCGTTACAGGAAATTGTTGTAGTGTAGGAACCGTTGGAGCCAGCGACCGGAACGACGTGAACCAGCAACCGCAGCCACGGAGAGTTAACACAGGAACCCCTTCCAACGCATCACTAGGGTGCTTTGCAAAGAGCCCTTAGCCAGACCCACGCGATCCCATGCGCGAACCGTAAACCCTGCATAGCAGATGGTTCGGGACACTGTTCACAGGCCCCTGGGGAGCGAATTGGTCAGAAGAGAAGAAGGTAAAGCGAATCTCACAAGTCCTGCCAAACCCCATAAACCCTTGCTGGTGGCTGTTGAAGTAAACAGCATGAACTTAGCGGCAGACGCCCTGAAGATTCCCTTGGTCTGTGTCAAGAAGCGCGGTTTGGAACATGAACTGAGCAGTAGACACCCTCAAAATTCACATGACATGTCTGAAGAAGGGCATGTTCTGTCACGACTTGGAAAAGCAGTGGCAAAACTCACAAGGTACGCGTCGAGAAGGACATGTTCTTTCACAGTTTGGAAAGCTTTGTCTTCAGAATGCGAGGGAACAGCAGTGAACAGCACAACAGAGAGGCAGACGCCCTCGATTTTTGCATGGCCTGCGTCAAGACATGTTCCGATTTGGAAGGCGAAATGCGAATAAACGGCAAGCATCATGAACTGTGCGACAGACGTCTTCAAAATTGACATGGTACGATTTACATGGTACGTGTTCCTTCACGAATCAGAAGGCAGCTGCCTGAGAAGGGCGAAAGCACAGCAGCAAATAGCATGAATTGAGCAGCGCCCGTTCCGCACAACAAACCTTGGATGCCGCCTCGACGCACTGCAAACTAGCGGCTGGCGGTGTCGACCTGTGCCCGGCTTGGATGGTCTTTAGTTTCAACATCCTAGGCGTGCATTCCATTTCTTCGGGGAAGATTGCAGGCAGGACTTTAGAACCTAGGGTAGATACTGGTAGGCTTAGCAGGTGAGGAGCAGCTGACGAGCAGGGCTTTCATTGGCGCTTTGATCTGTGGCACGCGGGAGAACGGTCCTTGCACGTAAAGCCCTGAAGCGTTCAAGAGCCGTGCGTCTGTTTGGTTTGTCATAGCCTTCAGGAAATACTGTTGTTTGACCAAAATGTTTTCACAGGCAGTGAGAGTGTAGTAACATATGTTTGACCGGCGCATTTTTTTCCACAGGACCTGTCTTGAAGGCTTGGGATTCCCAACTGTCCTGAGCCGTCCAGTCGAACTGAGTTGAACCCGCAGGCCCGAAAAAGAGTCACTCATGAAAACTTGGTAACTCTCTTGTCACACCTTTTTCAACCTATCTGTCGCCTTCGTGAAACACGGTCGTCGCGATGTCGGCTTTGTCCGTTGAGTATATGGCATCGACGCCAAGCGCAGAAAGCCAAAGCCACAGTTCAAACTTCAAAATAAGAGACCAGGACGGCAGGTTAGCTTATGCACATATAATAATTAAGTTGCTTATTTTAAGGGGCTGCGCCCATTGGCTTGCAGCGCAGGCAGAAGCTCGAGGCTGCCACCAATGCTGCAAACCGGGAAAGGGGGGCGTGCGCGCGCGCCCCCCCGGCGCGCGTCTTTTCACGATGGGGTCAGCTGTAGGCTTTCATAGTCGGGGGTGGTGGGGGGTGGGTGGGGTGGGGGGTGGGGTGGGGTGGGGTGGGGTGGGGGTGGTGGGGGTAAACACTGCACGAAGCGTGGCACCCGCAAGCGCTGCAATGATGGGATGAGAAGGGGGGATGAGGGTGGTGGAGGCGCTGGGGTATGGGCATGTGTTCAGGGGAGGGGTGGGAGGGGGAGGGGAGCAAGTGGAGAGCCGGTGGGGGTGGCGGGGGTTTGGGCATGCACTGGAGCCCTTACAAACACTGCATTTTCACGAAAAGGGGTTGCGTGGAGCCTGTAGGGGTTTCACGAAGAGGGGGCGGGGGGGGGGGGCTTCTTAAACACTGCATGCTGGGATGAGAGGGGGTGTGCAGATGAGGGCGGTGGGTGAGGGTTTTGAAGCGGCCACTAAGGGAGTAGGGCGATGAGCGAGAATGGGTCTTCACTGACGCCTCCCCCGCTCCAGCGGGACGTGACTTACGTTGGACTTACGAATGTGGTTCATATGCAATGTGTAAGTTACGTGCAAGAACATACGTCTATGGCAAGAGAATCCAAGAAGCGCACATTCCGACAGGCCATTAGCAAAACCCAAGAACTCGATTTTTGAGCAGAGTGACACGGCCTTTTGCACTTCTTTGTTTTTCTTTTTGCGACCTTGCAATTCGCAGTTTACAAGTAGGACACAAGAAACTTATAAACCATGTATAGCGAACCGGCCGTGCTGGTGAAACAAGGTCACTATTACGGGCGCAAGTCAGCTCAAGTTGAGCTTTTGCTTTTGGAGAGCTTCAGGAATGTATTCTACTCTTTCCAACCTCTATACAAGAGCAATTGTCCCCGCGTCGAGTTAAAGGGCAGTGGAAGCAACATCATCCGGTAGGTATGCTGCTCCCCCCTCCACCATCCTCCACACCAACCTTTGCTTGTTCAATCTGGCACAGATTGTAGATTGCCGTGCGGAACAACATGACTATCTACAAGCTGCATTGGCGCATTGTGAGTATGGAAAGTCGGGTATTGCCAGCAGCAACCGCTCGAACAAGAAGGAATCTCGTATTCAGACAATTGTACTGCAGTAGCACATTTAACAAGCGATGATGCATATGATTTTTGAACATGTGCAGAGCCAGGATTCAACTTATGAAAGTGCCATGGCTGCTCGGCATGCCTCAACGTGTTGCACCGGCTCCCAAGCCTCCGCTGTGGCTTCGCGGCCGAAGTTCTTGGCCACGCAATGCCACGCATACCATCAGTGCAGGTTCAACGTAAGCATCTGCCGTCCACAGCGTTCCTTTAACCTTAATTTTAGTTCACTTCCATTGGTTTTTGGGGCATCCTTGCAGGGCATCCTTTCCCACATAAGCCTTGCAGCTGTGCCAAAGGTAGGCACGTTCACAGCAGATATTGACCAGCATGGTGAGCCTTGCAAGTATCTGGTGACACGGCTAACAGGCGAGCCTCCAAGCATTCCTGAAGCAAAGAAGGCGGATCGAACGAGAGAGAGGGCGAGAGAAATGACACTTGGGACTGGCGCGCCCCTCGGGGCAGCTCCTCCTTCGGGGGGGGCTAAGCGTGTGGAGAGAGAGAGAGAGAGAGAGAAATGGCAACACGTGCGCAAAAAGACAGACAGCAAGAACGAAACAAACGGCGCACGATGGCGCACGCACCTAGCCACACCCCTGCCAATAAGATTGTCACGTGCCACAGCCAATCCGCCACTGGACAACCTTTGCACAAGTTGTACACAGGTGCGCGACTGCGCGGGGGCTCTGCGCTTCCCCAAGGAAGAGAATCACAGGTTGCAACTCTGCGGAAGTACCGACTCCACTAGCAATATTGATGGATCTGATGCCCTCAGATGTTTCCGAGCTGAGGGCGCAGGGGAGGGTAGTTTTCAGGAGGTTGTTCAGTTTGGGGGCCAATGCCTGTTAAGCTATGCCCAGTTTCGAGACGGTTGTGATCTCAGGGCTTGTTCTGGGTCGGTTTGAGGTCGTGTGCTGGACGTGTTGGGTGTATGCTGTTGGAATTCTGCTTTGGGTTTGGGAACATGGGGTTGCCCTTTGCCACCAAGACCAAACTGTCCTTTCCTACTGGAGCCTTGCCTGCGCGTGCGCTAGCGTGAGAGTCGAAACTGCTGTGCTTGCGAGGTTCGTGCTCATCCCAGTACTTCCAAAAAATGAAACCTGTGCGTGAAAATCCTTTTGAGATCAGTGGGTGTCAGCAGAACAAGAAGCGCGAACACAGTGAACCCATCAGAGAGGACCCAGGAGAATGTCAGGACAGCGAAGCATAGCATAGCCAAGCCACCACTGCCTGAAAGCCCTTCCGTGATCCCAGGGAACTACGGAGGGACCTCCTGCACGACCTCTCGCTGGAAGAGGCCTGACTCTCGTGTGTTTGTCAAGACTTAAAAAGTTTCAGGTGACAACTGGGCTTTGTACGGCCTTCTTGCCGGGTACGTTTGCAACAGAGTGACAGCCACTTCTCAGACCCCAAGTTTTGTGACACGACTTCTCCATATCGTTGTGATTTGTTGCTGCGTTGGCTCTGCAACTTAACTCTCTTTGTTGTTGCTGCTGTTATTGCTGTTGTTGCTCCGACAAATCACAAAAGCCTCCGAGGGCGCCTCCGAGTTTGCATCTAGGGGGTTTCAGGGGGGGCTCCGGGTGTGCCACAAGAAGGCCAAATCCCGAGATGGCGAGGGTCGTGGAGAGTTTTTTCGCTGCGCGACACTGTGCCCCAAACTGGCGACATCGCAAATAGACCATCCCCTTAGAAATGCCCATGATCAGAGCAAGTCTACACCTCAAATTTTGGCGGACACGGATAGAGTTTCTGTAGCTGTTTGAGAGACGCTGTGCCCGGGATTGGGAGCCGTGTCGCGAGTGCTGTCCCCACACCTTAGAACGGCGTGCATAGAAACTAGCGCCCACCGTCGCATTGGAGGTGCGCATCGCGTCTGCTAAACTGTTCCACTCTGTTGCTCTGTGCTCCATTGCTCCGTTGCTCCGTTGCTCCGCGCCCGCTCTCCATTGCACACGGAATAGTGATGCTCCGTGCTCCGTT
>CAJNDS010000066.1:0-130000 GCA_905221605.1 Symbiodinium natans
GGGGGGGGGGGGGGGGGGGGGGGGGGGGGCGAATCTCAAAAAGAACCTCCGAAGCCTCAGCATCTTCGAGGCACTTTCTGCCAACTCAAGGGCTTCTGGGCACTTCAGAGCAGTTCAGGTGGTTGTGTACGCTGGCAGAGTTGCGTGCCTTAGGGAAAAAACGTTGACAGATAAATTGCTACGTATATTCCCATACTCTGTAGACTGCTGGCCGAACACCCTTTCAAAGGCTGACGTTGCACGGCACCAAGGCGGCTGGAAGCCAAGTCTCTAATCGATTTTTACAGCAACTTCTCCGGTCCAGCAGACCCCGGAGATCCGACAGCTGGAGCCCGGCGAAACAGGGCCCCGACAATGCCGTACACGTCCGGGTATCGGATTTGTGGGCAGCTGGACCTCAGCTCAAGCGATGCGCGCTCTCTCAGAGACCTCTTTCCCTCAGTTTTGTCAGCTTCCTCTTCTACATCGCGCTCTCGAATTTTCGAATCCTGCAGGATGCTCTCTTGGTGCCTGGCACTACGATGATTTGCGTGGGCCCCATCTTGTCCAACGTCCTGTGCATGGGCTCGCAGGCTCACGGGCTCACAGATTCAAGGGCTCAGGGAGCTTCGGGTCGCTTCGGGGAGTTGCGGGGGAGTGTCACACTCTGGTTTCAGTTTGCAGAAATCACCCTAATCCCAAGACCAATCCCAGTCCTCAAGATGGCATTCTTCAAGGTGTTGCCGCGGACGATGGAGTCGTCCAAGGCAACCACGGCATCCTCAGATGGTTCGGATTGAGAGTTTACCTTAGAAATGTTGACAGCCTCTTGTGTTTAAAAGCGGTTGTTGTGATCGTTGTGATCCCCATGATGCTGGCCTGCCCCCGCCGCACCGTTCCGTAGTGGATGTCGTAGGCATGCATCGTCAGGTGCTCGCGGGAGGAGTCCTCCGAATCTACAGTCGACCCGTTCTCCATTTGACAGAATAATGCCGCGAACTCGGGCAGCCTCGGGCACAGCTCAAGGCTGAGGGAGTAGGGTGAGCACAGTAGGCTTCTCGGAGTTGTGTTGTTCTGAGGCGTTCTGGGGCACGCAACGCGTCCTCCTGGATGAAGGTCCTGATCTTCGCATCCTTGTGAACCACTTTCTCAGTGCGCACCTTCTGCCACAGGGAATGTCTTTCGAGTGAGGCCGCTCAAGGCTGGAGGTGTCTGAATGGTGCGAAATGGTGCACATCCTTTGCGCAGAAAGCTCCAGGACTCTTGGCGCCTTGGCGCTGAGCAGCTCGTGGAGCTTCGCCTCGTCGATTTTCACCGCGCTGCCGTTTTGGCCCATCGCCTGCGCTTCGTGAGCCCTGAGGGTTTTTACAGGGTTCGCTGTGATTGGCGCGTTCACAAGGCTTACAGCGTCTAACAGCGGGGCTTACAGCTTAGATTGTTACTGAAACTCGTTTGAAAGGTAGTTTGACTCATGGTCGCACTGCGGAATCCACGAGCTCAGGAACTCATCAGGCGCCGGTATTGATGTACGCTGCACATGGAGTCGGTAACAGCCCAACCCCTTGATCCCCCTTCAGCCCCCAAAACCTTGAACCACTAAAAGCCCCTGGCCCGAATGACTCAAACCCTCCAAAAACTCGAAACGGCCTTGACCAGTTCAGCCTTCTGGCGGTCCAAGTGATCCTGGGCCTGGAGGCAGCGTTGGACTCACAAGTTCAAGCGACAGCGCTTCGCTGCATCCTCTGAACTCGAATCTGCGCTCTCTTGCTCGTCTTTTGGTTGGAGGAGTTTAGGGCACCTACAGGGCCCAACCTGAGAGAAGTCGCTACTTCGAGCCTCACGGTTTCGGCTAGTTGCTGGCAGTAGCGCCCCTCTCAGACCCCCAAAAAAAACAAGAATTCGGCCACCTTACCCCCCCCCCGCCCGCCCACTCTTCGGCTCTTCAAGGCCTGCTTTGCCAAGCCCAGGAAGGCGAGCTCCGAGGTGTTGGGGATGAAGCTGAGCACCGTGTTCCTGGGCTTAAACCCCCCCCCGCTAAGGCGCAAAGACCGAAACACCTTTAAGGCGGCCCAGATGCGCCAGGGAGAGGCCGTTCACGTCCAACCTGATGCTTTGCTCCGAAGAGCCGGGGGCGGCTTTTATTTTCAGACTTCTTGAAGATGTTGGACGTAGTTTTGGGACGTAGTTTTGGGACGTTTCTTAGAATGTGGGGTTGGCTAAGTGCACTGTGACAAGTGACTGGGTGGGCAAACTGATGTGCATGAATTAAGCCGCTCAGTGTCGGGCAAATTCAGCAGCGGAGGCAGCAAGAGTCGGCCCAGTTCCTTCCAGTCGTGGCCAGTAGAGGACTTATCTCAACGCCCACTCAGGGACGAAAGCACATGCAGGGTGTCCAGGGGTGTGTCGGGAAGTAGATCCCGGTTGAAAGGTGGGGCGTCTCTGGGTTTTTCGAGTCTGCCTCCTTGTGGCCGAGTCCACATGCAGTCCAAAGAATCCCAGAGCATGCCAGGAGTGCCCAAAATCCCTCCCCCCCAGAGCCCCACACTCACAGCAGACCCTTGCGGTGGTTGTGAATTGCTTGGTAGGCACGTGTTGTCTGTGTATCCTTGGAACTGGTCTCCGGAAAGAGAGATGCCCCTAAACCCTAAAACCCTAAGCCTGCAACCCAAACCCTATACCCTAAACCCCTATCCTAAACTCTGAACCCATAACCCTACCACGAAGCCCTAGCCAAACCCTATACCCCAAGCCCGAAAGCCTACACCCAAAACCCTAAAACAAGCAAGAGCAAAACAATAAAATAGAATTATACTACGAAAATGAACAAACCACGTAGAAGCAGCTTCCAAGATTAAGTATATGCATATATCTATATACATATCCGCCGACCCCAGCGGTAGCAGGGCGGCGTCAGTGAAGACCCCCCACCGCCCTCACCGCCCTCACCCGCTCTCACAGCATGCTGCTCATGACACCTTGAATTGGAGTGTTTTTGCATTGTTTGGCTTCAGTGCATGCCCAAACCCCGCCACCCATCGCCGTCACCCATGACGCCTTGAATTGGACCTTTGACCCCCCCCCACCCCATCCATTCAGGTGGTTTAAAGGGTCCAGTGCATGCCCGACCACCCCACGCCCCCCCACACCCCCCCACCCCCCCCCCCCCCCCCCCCCCACCCCCCCCACCCCCCACCCCCCCACCCCCCACGCACCGCCCCCCACTGAACCCATGGCTCCTGGCCCCATTGGCTCATGGTCCACGGCCCATGGATGTGGCTTCTCAGCTGACTTTAAAGGCTCCGCCCGCTCCGCTTGCTCCGCTTGCTCCGCCCTCCGCCCTTCCAGCTCCGCCTACTCCCCTCTGGCCCATGCTCCCACTCTCCATCCCCTTGACCTACCCCTCATGGACCCCCCCACGCCCCCCCACACCCCCCCTACCCCTTACCCCTCACGCACCCATGCCCCTCATGGACCCATGGCTCCTGGCCCCATGGCTCCCCATTCATTATGGTCCACGGCCCAAGCAGGTGGCTTCTCCGCCCCTACCCCCACCACCTCTACCCTTCCCGCTCCGCATACTCCCTCCCTTGCCCAAGCCCCCCACGCACCCCGCCATGCTTCTCATGGACCCATGGCTCCTGGTCCCATTCTTCATCCCTCGACCTGCATGGGCTAATGCACCCTGCCCCGCCGCCCACGCTTGTCATGCTCCACCCCCACCCCCAACCCCCACCCCCACCCCCACCGCCCCCACCCCCACCCCCCACGCACCCACTGGACCCATGGCTCCTGGCCCCATTGGCTCATGGTCCGCGGCCCATGGATGTGGCTTCTCAGCCACCACCCACGCACCACCGTTCCCCGCCCATCCGCCCTTCCCGCTCTCCCCTTGCCCAAGCCCCCCACGCACCCCGCCATGCTTCTCATGGACCCATGGTGTTGGTCCCATTCTTTATCCCTCGACCTGCATGGCTGCCAATGCTGGTCCTAGCATACTCCCCCCTTGCCCAAGCCCCCCACGCACCCCGCCATGCTTCTCATGGACCCATGGCTCCTGGTCCCATTCTTCATCCCTCGACCTGCATGGCTGCCAATGCTGGTCAAAAAAATGGCCCCTGCTCCACCCCCACCCCCAACCCCCACCCCACCCCGCACGCACCCTGCCACCCCCAACCCCCAACCCCCACCCCCACCCCCACGCACCCACACTTCCAACCCCCCCCCCACCCCCCCACGCACCCCGCCCCCCACTGGACCCATGGCTCCTGGCCCCATTGGCTCATGGTCCACGGCCCATGGATGAGAAGCCGACTTTAAAGGCCCCAGTGCATGTCCGGGCCCTCCGCCCGCTCCGCCCGCTCCGCCCTCCGCCCTTCCAGCTCATGCACCCATGGCTCCTGGCCCCATGGCTCCCCTCCGCCCCTACCCCGACCACCCACGCACCCGCTCCCCGCCCATCCGCCCTTCCCGCTCCGCATACATTCCCCTTGCCCAAGCCCCCCACGCACCCCGCCATGCTTTTCTTGGACCCATGGCTCCTGGTCGCATTCTTCATCCCTTGAGCTGCTCCACCCCCACCCGCAACCCCCACCCATACCGTACGCACCCAACCCCCACCCCCACCCACCCACACTTCCAACCCCCACCCCCACCCCCCATGCACCCCGCCCCCCACTGAACCCATGGCTCCTGGCCCCATTGGCTCATGGTCCACGGCCCATGGATGTGGCTTCTCGCTCCGCCCGCTCCGCTTGCTCCGCTTGCTCCGCCCTCCGCCCTTCCAGCTCCGCCTACTCCCCTCTGGCCCATGCTCCCACTCTCCATCCCCTTGACCTACCCCTCATGGACCCCCCCACGCCCCCCCACACCCCCCCTCCCCCTTGCCCCTCACGCACCCATGCCCCTCATGGACCCATGGCTCCTGGCCCCATGGCTCCCCATTCAATATCGTCCACGGCCCAAGCAGGTGGCTTCTCCACCCCTACCCCCACCACCTCTATCCTTCCCGCTCCGCATACTCCCTCCCTTGCCCAAGCCCCCCACGCACCCCGCCATGCTTCTCATGGACCCATGGCTCCTGATCCCATTCTTCATCCCTCGACCTGCATGGCTGCCAATGCTGGTCCGAAAAATGGCCCCTCACCCCCAACCCCCCCCACCCCGCACGCACCCTGCCCCGCCGCCCATGCTTGTCATGGACCCATGGCTCCTGGCCCAATGGCCCCCACCCCCAACCCCCACCCCCACCCCCACCACCCCCACCCCCACCCCCCACGCACCCCGCCCCCCACTGGACCCATGGCTCCTGGCCCCATTGGCTCGGCCCATGGATGTGGCTTCTCAGCTGACTTAAAAGCCAGCTCCGCCTACTCCCCCCTTGGCCCATGCTCCCACTCTCCATCGCCTCGACCTCCCCCGCTTGGCCCGCTTGCTCTACCCCCACCACCCCAAGCCCCCCACGCACCCGCCATGCTTCTCATGGACCCATGGCTCCTGGTCCCATTCTTCATCCCTCGACCTGCATGGCTGCTGGTCCTGGCATACTCCCCCCTTGCCCAACCACCCCGCCATGCTTCTCATGGACCCATGGCTCCTGGTCCCATTCTTCATCCCTCGACCTGCATGGCTGCCAATGCTGGTCCGAAAAATGGCCCCTGCTCCACCCCCACCCCCAACCCCCACCCCCACCCCGCACGCACCCTGCACCCACTTCCAACCCCACCCCCACCCCACGCCAACTTCCAACCCCCACCCCCACGCACCCCGCCCCCCACTGGACCCATGGCTCCTGGCCCCATTGGCTCGTGGTCCTTCTTTAAGGGCCCCAGCGCATGCCCGGGCCCTCCGCCCGCTCCGCCCGCTCCGCCCTCCGCCCTTCCAGCTCCGCCTACTCCACTCTGGCTCATGCTCCCACTCTCCATCCCCTTGACCTACCCCTCATGGACCCAGCTCCCTACCCCTTACCCCTCACGCACCCTCCCCATGATCCACACATTTGGCCTCGGGAAGGGGGTTTTGGGAGGGGGGGGGACTCCAGACTCCAGATTTCCAGAAAAAATCTGGAGTACCCAGCCCCGGACTCCAGACTCCAGATTTCTAGAAAAAATCTGGAGTACCCCCAGACTCCAGACTCCAGATTTCCGCACCCCCACTGGAGTACCTCCAGACTCCAGACTCCAGATTTCAAAAAAAAATCTGGAGTACCGGGACTCTGGACTCCAGATTCTGGAGTCTGTAATCTGGAGTGTGGGGGCGCGAGTACTCCAGATTTTTTCTGGAAATCTGGAGTCTGGAGTCTGGGGTCCCGGTACTCCAGATTTTTTCTGGAAATCTGGAGTCTGGAGTCCGGGGCCCGGGTACTCCAGATTTTTTCTGGAAATCTGGAGTCTGGAGTCCGGGGCCCAGGTACTCCAGATTTTTTCTGGAAATCTGGAGTCTGGAGTCCGGGGCCCGGGTACTCCAGATTTTTTCTGGAAATCTGGAGTCCGGGGCCCGGGCACTCCAGATTTTTTCTGGAAATCTGGAGTCTGGAGTCAGGGGCCCGGGTACTCCAGATTTTTTCTGGAAATCTGGAGTCTGGAGTCCGGGGCCCGGGTACTCCAGATTTTTTCTGGAAATCTGGAGTCTGGAGTCTGGGGTCCCGGTACTCCAGATTTTTTCTGGAAATCTGGAGTCTGGAGTCCGGGGCCCGGGTACTCCAGATTTTTTCTAGAAATCTAGTGTTTAGGGTTTAGTGTGTAGGTTTCAGGGTTTAGTGTTTTGTGTTTAGGGTTGAGTGTTAAGTTTAGGTTTTAGGGTTGAGGGTCAAGCGGCTCGGCTAAAACCCAAATAAAACCCTAAACTCTGAAATCCAAACAGTAAGCATCTGAAACGCCGACGGGCTTTTGGTTTCAGGTTTAGATTTAGTAGGGCTCGAGGTTCTGGCCTTGGGGTTTGCTGTTTAGGGTTTAGGGTTTAGTGTCTAATGTTTAGGGTTTAGTTTGAAATGTTTAAGGTTTAGTTTTTGGGTTAAGTGCTTCAATGTTTAGGGTTTCGTGCTAAGTGTTTGGGGTTTGTGCTAAGGGCTTAGTGTTAAGTTTTTAGGGTTAGTGTTTAGGGTTTAGTGTTGAGGGTTTCGGGTTTGGGTTTTAGGTTAAGGGTTTTAAGGATTTTTACAAATTTAAATTATCTGGGGAAGGCACCGGGGCTGCCCCAGACCATTGACAACTTAAAAAATCATTCTGTTTAGGCTTTAGGGTTTAGTGTGTAGGGTTTAGTGTGTAATGGTTAGGGTTTAGTTTGTAGGGTGTAGTGTTTAAGTGTTTAGGGTTTAGTGTTTAGTAAGGGTTTAGTGCTTAAGTGTTTAGGGTTTCGTGTTCAGTGTTTGGGGTTCGTGCTAAGGGCGTAGTGTTAAGCTTTTAGGGTTAGTGTTTACGCTGGTGTTTAGGGTTCAGTCCTAAGGGTTTCGGTTTTTTTTGGGTTAAGGGTTTAGTGTGTAGGGTTTAGTGTGTAATGTTTAGGGTTTAGTTTTTAGGGGTGCTTAGGTGTTTAGGGTTTCCTGTTAAGTGTTTGGGGTTTGTGCTAAGGGCTTAGTGTTAAGTTTTTACGGTTAGTGTTTAGGGTCTGGTGCTGAGTGTTTAGGGTTTAGTAGTGCTTAAGTGTTTAGGGTTTCGTGTCAAGTGTTTGGGGTTTGTGGGCCTAGTGTTAAGATTTTAGGGGCAGTGTTTAGGGTCTAGTGCTGAGTGTTTAGGGTTTAGTGTGAAGGGTTTCAGTTTGGTTTTTTGGATTTAGGGTGTTAAGGATGTTTACTAGTGTTCAGGGTTTAGTGTGTAGGGTTTAGTGTGTAATGTTCAGGGTTTTGTTTTTAGGGTGTAGTGTTTGAGTGTTTAGGGTTTCGTGTTTAGGGTCTAGTGAGTCTAGTGCTTAAGTGTTTAGGGTTTCATGTTAAGTGCTTGGGGTTTGTGCTAAGGGCTTAGTGTTAAGTTTTTGGGTTAGTGTTTAGGGTCTGGTGCTGAGTGTTTAGGGTTTAGAGCTAAGGGTTTCGGGGTTGGATTTCAGGGTTAAGGGGTTTGAGGGTTTTTGCAAGTTTACATGATCTGGGGAAGGAGGCACTGGGGCTTCCCCAGACCCACCTAAACATTAAAAATCCTTAAAATCTTATAAAATCGTTAAGCTTCTGTTTAAGCATTCTCAGGATTATGAAGGTTTTAAGCCGTTTAAGCCTTTTAAAGACCTTAAATTGCTTACGTATTTAAGTGGCTGCACTTTGCGGATTTTAGAGATTGTTGAAGTTGCCAATGGTCTGGAGAAGCCCCGGTGCCTTCCCCAGACAATATAAAATTTTTAAAATCCGTAAAACCCTGAAATTCTTACAGTTGTAAATGGCTGTCCTTTTAAAGTTTAAAGATTTTAGGATGTTCAATTCTAAAATCCGTAACTTCCTTAATTTTAAACGGCTGCCCGTTTTAAATTTTAAAGAATTTTAGGCTTTTAAGGGATAAACGTTTCGAGGTTGTTAAGGGCTTTAAAGCCTGTTAAGATCCTTTAAATCTTGAAAATTTTGAAAGGCTTTAAATACCTTAAAGCCCTTCAAATTTGAAAAGGGCTGCCCCTTTTAAGGATCTCTAATATTGCAAATGGTCTGGGGAAGCCCCGGTGCCTTCCACAGATCATCTAAATTTTTACAAACCCCTAAAACCTAAAACCAACCCTGAAAAGCCTTAAGCTTCTAAATGGCTACCCTTCTAAAATTTTATAGAGCCGCATAACACAAGTTTCAGAAGCAAAATGCACATAAAAACACTAGGTGTTTTTATAGAGGATAATATAATAATAGAGCTTTTTGTATTCCAGTGCAGTTTTTACTGCATTTTCCGGTGAAAAAACAGAAAATCAGACAAAGACGAAGACAGGAAAACCATAGGTGTGGATCATGGGGGGGGGGCTGACCATATATATATATATATACATAATCCGCGGCCGGAGCCCACAGTGCCTTGGCCCCCCTTGGAGGGGGTCGGCGGCACTGGCGGTAGCCATTAAATAAACAAAGACACACTACGGGCCTGTCTTGAGAGTAAGACGCATGACACGCCCGTAGAATGCAGACAAAACAAGGTTGTTTTACGTTTTCTTTTGCCTTATCTGAATCTTATAGGAACATGCCTGACTTCCTAAGATCCACCCCATTCGTGAACTTAGTTTGGGATGTTCCACCTTATACTAACTGTCTATAATAGGGATTATAAGTACTAGATTCAAGCACTCCAGTGATACTCTACTGGACTCTCTTCGCAGGATTGTCTGCAGGACTTTTCTCTGGGGGTGTGTGCACTCCAAAAGTACTCTGCAGGATGCTTTGCCAGAGCTAGTACAGGAAACCTGGGCGAGAATCGCTGAGTCAAATTCAGAGGGCGGGGAAAAATGACAATGGCAAAAACACTGTCAGGATTGATCAGCTTCCATTAAAGCTTCATTGCGAGTTATGTTCATTCTTGACTACTTGTCACGGTCTGAACTTATCATCAAAAACATCTCAGCATGTTATGTTGAAATCAAGCAAGTATAGTCAAGAAGCATAGTGAGACATGTTAAGACATTGCTCAAGGCGTTCCGCAAGAGGAGCTGTACATAAAGCAATCGATTTTACATATGCTGCCCTTTTTACTGATGCGGGGGGGGGGGGGGGGAGAATCTGCAACTCGTTGAAACGAATCCTCAGCCCTAATCCTTGGCCACGGGTTCAGGGTTTGCACAAAAAAGCGGCACTATTTACCCTCATCTGCACAGGAACAACAACTCAATGAACACGAGGGTAGGTGCCCGTGCTTATCCGTGGGCGGAAGCCTCCTTAACCTAGCTTTCGTGACTTGCAGCTTCACAAGTGCAGCGTGGTGCTCACTCGGAAAGACCCTGAATCCAAAACCCCAGCCCTAAGCCCCAAACCCCCCTGCTGCCCTCAGCGTGCCTCACGCTCGCGATAGACCTCTTGCAGAGAGGCAGCAATGGCAATGAAGGGAACGCCAAGGTTCAAGTTCATCCACGGTCAGGCATTGCGCATGGGTGCCAATCTGCATGTTCTGCGCCAGGTTGCGTTGTGTTGGGACACGCTCGGCCAGTCTGCATAAAGCTTCGGCGCCAACTAGTCAACATGCTGGAAGCGTCGTGGTGTTGCATGGTACCAACAATGGTGCATATAAGGAAGGGCAGGGAGCAGCAGGCGCATTGATAACACGCTAACCAACCGCCTGTAATCAAGGCAAAATAACGGGGCCTGAAGAGTTCGTACTCTCCCGAAGATGGAACCTTCCACGAGCTCCTCCGAGTTTCGGACTCCCGCATCGTTGCCGCGTGAGAAGTAGATGCGCTCGAAGGAGCACTGCTTGAAGGCCTCGATCGGCTCTTTGTTTTTCAGAGATCTGGGGCCGTGGGTTTTGGAGGTTGATTTTAGGAACTGCAAAGGACACCTTCGCAGATCTTCAGCACTTTAGGCCGCGGCGCCCCACCCACCACGATGACCAGGCACATGTTGTTTTTGGATGGTTTTGGTTGAGCTTCTTTCCAGGGCATCGATAGGGACTCAAGGCCGGGGACCCCGGCAAGGGGCACGAGGATCTGCTCCAGAGTCCAGGCCCCGCTCCTGGACTTTGACTTGAAGCACCGCGACAAGTCCAGGCAGCTCTCAAAAACCATGGGGGGCAGTGAAGCGTCAAGAGGTTTCAGAACTACATACTGTTCAGAACTGTACTGGTAGTAGTCTGCACTGCTGCACTGCTCGTACATGACTACAGCATGCAACCCGGCAGTGAGGTTAGGGACTTTGCGTTTCAGGCTTAATTGCCTTTCTTGTGGACACCTCAGAGCCCCCGGTAGTTCAGTTTCAGTCCAACCCCTGAAACGCCATGGGAGGATGCGAAAGGCAACAAAATGGAGTCTTCCTTAACCGGTGAGGAGAGAAGGATCTGAAGGATCTGGCCCGGGCCACCTCTTGATGCACAGCGCCTGTCCGGGAGGAAGCGGATGCACCTTCTCCTGCTGGCGCGCAAAGACGGCAGCTAAAAGGGTGAGCAGAAAAAGGAGAGCAGATAGGAGAGAAACGGGGGGGAGCAGATCCCACAGTGGGCAGTTCTCAGCCTCGGCTCTCGGAGATGGGGCCGCCCTTTCTCATGGCCCCTCGCTTTATCAGCTTAATGAAACGCCGACCCCCGCCTCCTGCACACCGAAGACGGTCTGGATCAGAGGCGCCTCCGAGCACACCGTGATGAAGTCCTCCGCTTGGGCTGCTGAAGGGCTTGGGAGGCTCCTTCAAGGGGGCTCAGGCATTCCACCTCCGCCATCCTCGAAGTTGTTCCGTTTCCAGTTCGGATCTCCGAAATGTCAGCACAACAGGGTTCAGGCCTTTACTTGGAGGTGCGGGGGCGCAGTTGCAAAGTATAATTGTAAGGCGATGATGGGACGTCATGGAACCTACCCAGCTGAAAGCCCGTCTGGAACTTTCCTACACCTTGCACACCACCATATACTCTTAACATCAACCGGGAACAACTGCCCCACGACACAAGGTTGAATTCAATGTTGCATCAAGGCTCGTCATCGGCATAGTAGAAAGCTGGCCGAATTCCGCTGGGGTCCCGCCTCAGTCACTTCACAGGAGGGAGATCTACAGATTTGAGATTCTTGCCAGAAACTGCACAAAAAAAATATTTTACTTCGAACATCCTCACCCTCTCTTGGCAGAGATACTCTGGGGTTGGGCACTCCAGGGACACTCTGGGGCTGGGCACTCCGGGGGGACACTGTGGGGTTGCAGGAAGGCTCTGCGGTTGGGCAATTGAGGGAGACTCTGGGGCTGGGCACTCCGGGGACACTCTGGGGTTGGGCACTCCAGGGAGACTCTGAAGTTGGGCGCTCTAGGAAGGCTCTGGGGCTGGGGGGACACTGTGGGGCTGGGCACTCCAGTCCAGGGAGACCACTCCGGGGACCCTGGGGTTTAGGGAAAGAGTTTAAAATCTAACAATCCCACACCGAGGGTGCGGAAAAACCTGCAGATCTCTGGGCTTTCCCAGCATGACGAAGGCATCGCCGTGGCCAAGGAGGCCGGCGATGCAGTAGCCACCGTCCCAGAGGCTGGAGGCCTAGGCTCGATTGAAGCTGAAGCTGAAGTTGAACATGTTGAAATGAAACGACTGAATGGGATGTTGGGGCTTCGGGGTTCAGGATGGTTGAGGTTCGTTGAGGGCTTTGCGGCTCTTTCAGGCTCCGGGTTGCGGGCTCTTGGAGGTTTCGGGTTTGCGGCCTTTGCGGTCCCTTTGCGGCCTTTGCGGCCTTTGCGGCCTTTGCGGCCTTTGCGGCCTTTGCGGCCTTTGCGGCTCTTGCACTTGGGATTGGTATCGGCTCCGTCGGAGCTGACGAATGTGGGGCCTTTCCATGCCTCAGAAAATCTCTTTTGTCAACGATGTCACTCTGTCCGCATCACTGAACGAGCCGCAACCGACTTCGTAGTAGAAGCCCTCAGTACTCCTCCCCTCCCCCCCGCCAAACTCTGGATTCGTCATTCATGCCCGGGCCGTCACACCCGGCGGAGGATCCGGGCAATGTTGATGTTCTCGGCGATGAGGCCTAAGTTTTGTGGCGTGGTGGCCGCGGCAAAGGGATTGAGTTATATTGACTTGTTTGCTGAGGGGATTCTAACATCAAGTACTCGGACCTTCACCCCGATGCCGACTTGATCCAAGACAACTTGGGGGTGCTTCGGCCAATATCTGATGTACCTACCGTAGCATTTACTTGCCCTTGTGCAATCGTTACGCAGCTACACCTCAAAGGTCTCAAAGTGTGCGTAGCCACTAGGCGTTGCCTGTGACAAACGCCTTTCAGCTTGACTAAACTCTTGAAGCTGACAGGAGGGTCAACGGTCAACCATGATCGTGGCCATTTCTCAACATTGCGCTTCTTGCGCGGACTCAGGAAAGAAAGCCAAAGCTAACTCTGGGCCGCCCAGCTGAAGCAGGTCTGCGGGCTGTGGCCGGCAGCCGAGTACTTCACGTAGAGGTCGTTGTTCTCCTCTACGCCATGGCCCGGTTAAGCTGAGTGGATTGGCTGCTTAGTCGTGTGTCTTTCAAGTTTGGCAGCTCTTGGCGCCCATGCCCTTTATGCCCTGAATGCCCTTACTGAAGCCTACATACCCAACAAGCGTCGCAGCGTTCCTTGTCCACGAAGTGGCCGATCTTCTCCAACAGCATGACCTGGGAACAACGTCTCAAGCTTTCAGACTTGACTCCTGCGCTGCTGGAGTGCCTAGACGTGCATTGGGGCGCCGGTAGCCCTGTGAAGCAGACTTTGCATGGCTTACGTGCCCGAATTTTCCGAGGCCCAGGGCGGTGTCCGACAGCTCCCGGGGATGCTGACCCAGCTGCACAAGACTCCCGAAGAGGTCCTGGCAGCTTGTTGTATTTCATGGGAAGCACTGGACCTGGTGAGCTTTGCCAAGTCTCAACGTTGAGAGAGCCGCTCTCCTCGTTGTTGGTGATGTTGAAATTTCCAGCCAAGATGAGGTTTCCTGGGCAAGGCTGAGAGATAGGGGTTGAGCATCAGACTACGAAACCCAAATCCTAACCTTCAACAATCCTAGATGCCTGCAAGCGGTTAAACTCCAGCCCAACACGCCGGGGAGCGGGTCATCCAGTTGCTCTCGCGCGTTACCGGGTGGCACCTGGACAGCTGCGGCTTCGGAGACTTCAGGGGCAGTTCGGGCTTTGTAGGCTGTCCTTTCACAAGTTAGCTCGGGTTCCTTCCGAGGCTATGCGGCGAAAGGAGGCTTGGAAGTTGGCTGCAAGGTTGAGTTATGCCAGCAAGCTGATTTCGGGGGGGGCTGTTGAAAGGCGCGAGCCTATCAAGGCTGTTCTCGGAGTCGGTGCCATAGCGGACATGGGCCAAGTAGGCTTCACCACAAAAGGGGATGTTGTCCTTGACCCACCTGTCGGAATGGGCTCCAAGACGGCCCCCCCAAACCAGAGAGCGCTCAGAAGGCTCCGTTGCCTGGGGTCGACCTGCTCCTTTCCGTTGGGGCCGCTGGGGATCCGCCTCAGTCGGAGTCACCGAGGCGGGACAGTTTTTTCTCTTTGCGCGACGTGCCTTCAAAGGAGCCATATATGTTCTGAGCTTCAAGGGACTGTGGCTCTCAGGCTCTCAGAGCCCCGAGATCCCAACGCATCTCGCGGGGCTTTCTGCAGCATGGCCGTGGCCTGACAGAAGCGCTTGTGGTGTACACCACTCCAACCCCACGGACCTTATAGCCCAGACCCTTCCGAGCTCGTGAGCCTGTTTCAAAGCAGCATTCTGGCATTCCGCCCCCCAAGTCCGAAGCCCAACCTTCTAATAACTACTAGAAGGGCAGGATGCCTGCTTCTCCACGCGCCCGAAAAGGTCCCCAATGGGATCAGCGGCGATTGACTTCTCGCAATGGAGATACCTGCCAAAAGCAGCGCAGCGAGAGCAAGTAGGGTGCGCAGGGCCAAGATCCGCAAGAGGTGTACGAAATGCAAGTTTATACAATAGAGCCCTGTTTCCACACGGAACTCCTTACAACGGTTCCCACGACTCGGCTACACATAATTACGCAAATAACACGCGAAAAACCCTCTAAGAGTAACACGAAGTAACATCCGAAGGAGACCTGGTTCCCGGAGGCATGTCCAACTTGACATTCGCCACGCCAGCTCCGTCCTGGCCACCTAAGTAGGGCCAAAACTGCAGAGGTGACTGTAGCGACTGACGAAATTCCGGAGTTCTTGGATGTTCGGAATGTCCTAGGATAGGGCCATGAGCCCCACCCCCCCCGCCCCCCCCCCCCCCCCCCCCCCCCGCCCCCCAAACATCCCCAAACTGCCCGGAAAGCCTTGCAAATCTTTGTGCAGCAAGGCCGCGATTCCGCTGCTTCTCCATGAGCAGGTGCATGCGGTTGAGGCCTTGGGCTCAGGACCTTGGGGTCCTCATTGTCCGCTGTTGGCTGCTAGGGATGGCAAGGGTCAACATTGTTTGTTGGCTTTAACCCCAAGAGGACGCCCTGTGAAAGTAGCTGGAGTTGCACCTTGACTGCCCTCGATTGCTTACAACCAGGAAATGCGCAATTGCATTTGTTTCGGGCATCTTTCCACATCAGTACATGACCTTGCAGACGCTGTATGGGGCTTGCAAGCTCACGAGAGTGTGCCCAGTGTAGCCATCCTTTGGCGTGCAGGATCACCCTGCTCGAGTCTGCCTGCTGTGCTGGAAAAATTGGGATTTTCTCTGTGCTGCTTGAACTGCTGAGACGATGGCGGGCCCTGGAGGGGCCCCCGAGCCCCTCGGCCAACGAGCGAAGCATTTCAGCCCACAAAGCCCTCTGCGAAGGCGAAGCTCTGGCGAAGCTCTGGCGCAGCTCTGGCGAAGCTCTGGCGAAGCTCTGGCGAAGCTCTGTGAGTTCCGTCTGAGCTCCCGTGCCGAAGAAGTGCGTTCCATACTTCTCAAGGTAATACCTCAGGCGGTCAGAGAGCAAGGACTGGCGAGGACGGGAGAGGACTGGAGAGGTCAAGCCGTCTGCGAGTAAGTCCCTCAGCCACAGATCCCAAGGCGGTGTCATCAGGTTTTGGGGGCCCAACTCTGGTGGCTTCAACAAGCGCAGCATGGCGAAGCCGCACTCATGCCTCAGGCTCAGGTGCTCGGATCTCTGGCAGTCTTTTGAGTTGAGGTCACTGGACTTTCTGCTGGGGAAAACTCTCGGAGGTCTCGGGCTTCTGGGCGCTTGGCCCTGAGCTTTTTGGTAGGTAGCTGACGCCCCACGTACTTGTCTAGAACGTTTATGCGGGCTTCGGCTGTTAGAGCCTAATCACTTCCACTGCTTGCGCATGTGCATGAGGCTAGTGGCAGCTGAGTTCCGGACCCAATGTCGTCACCCATGGCAGCAAGAGCAGGACGCAAGGGGTTCTCCGAACCGGTGGCCCTTCCCTTTCCTCTGTGTTTCAATCCCCGCTTCAACTGGGCGGATGTCGTGCTTGAGGCGGCGACAGGTGCGTCTGTGGGAGATGGGCAGGGCAACACAGCAGCCTGAGAATCTTAACCAAATCAACAGTCAGCGGTAGGTTGGGTAGAAGGATCCGGGAAACCCATCAATATCAGGTCATGGGCTGGAGATTCAGGGGCTTCAGGGGATCGGGAATGCCTTGACCCTTCTGCCCTCGTCAACGTGAAAGAGCGAAAACTCCCTAAGACCACAAGGCCCATACTTGTTCAATCACGAACTTATGAGCCTCCCAGCATCCCAGCAAGCACGCAAGCCACCTAAGCTTGGGGCCTAAAGTTAGGTGTGAGTCCTTCGTGCAGCAGGCCCGCCAGTAGCGGCAGAAGTTGACGCGCACATCGTTCTCACTGCACGGAGACAGAAATTTGGCGGCAAGAATGTGATAAGCTTGCTGCATGTTGCCATCACTATCTCTGAGGGGCCCATGAGGGGTGCCCATTGTCACCAGGAACGGAAACCGATTTTGCAACCTGCAAAACCCTGCATTTCCAAACTCACTCGGGCCTCGAGTGCCACATCTCATGCACGGAACCCTAATCCGGCTAATCCGCAAAAATCCTGTACCGAGTACAAAGAGTACAAAGAGTACAAAGCCTGAGGTCGTAATAAAGGCCGTGGTCCAGCAGGACGAGCTGCGGGTGCAGCGTCCCACCTGCTTCAAGACACTTTGCCAGATTAGACGGACTAGAATTTCACAGAATTCATAACGTCACGTGGGGTCTGACACAAATCCAAAAAATGTTGGCAACACGCGCAAGTTTTGTGTTGTCAGCACTTTCGTCCACGCTGGCAGCTCAGCAAGCAACAACAGTTTTGGGAGCCCGCCAAGAATAAAGGCCAATGTACTTCGACGGGCTCCGCGATGCAGCCTCCCCTCTGATGTCACCTGGTCTTCTTGCTCTTCTTCCCGTGTGTGGTGGCGCTCTTCCCTTTCTTGCTCTTGGACTTGTTCAATCGACCGCTGTCGGGCCGAGGCCCGGCCAAGACAGAAAGCCTTGCAGTATCAGACCTGGTCCCGATGGTACGTGCTCCCTTCCAACCACGGCTTCTGACACCACTGGCAAAAGAAGTCCCCCGTCAGAACACCCTTTTGCATGTCTTCAGCAACCCGCTCGGCGTCACATGACTTTGATGACTTTGGAGGAACTTCTTTAGATGGCCGTGGCGGAGCATGGCCATCGGCCGAAGATTCCGCCTCACGAAAACAGCGGCGGATACACAACACATTTCAGCCTCTCAGAAGGCCTGAGATGATGTGTAAGCTGCTTTGTGCCTGCGTTTTGCGGACTTTTGTGAAAGTTGAATTTGGTCAGGCCCGAGATCTGACAGGATAGTATGACCAGCATCCAATGCCATCCGGGTTACCTTTGAAGCCAGCAACCCGCGCAAGACCAGCCGACAACCACAGACACGGGGCACGGCCCTTTCTCCCTCTCGCGCTGGCGTCCTGGCGACTGCGGTGCCTTCGGCTGACTACAGACCAAGTTTCACTCCGCAGCTTTAGATCACGGGGCTTAAGGCGCTTTAAGGGGCTTGTGGTTTCGAGACTCAGGGAACTGCCAAAACACCAGCGACGGAGCCGCGCCGCCACCCAAAATGCTGTAGGGGAAGGAACGTTACTTGTGGCTAAGCTGAAATTGCAGCTAACAGCCCCTTGTGCAATGGCTACTTAAAGCTCTTCTATTGTTGTCGTTGGGAGGGAGGGGGGGAAGTGTTTTCGCTTCACCACGAGCGCGAAGGTGGTCCAATCGGCTTTCTGCGGATTGCCTGCCGCGCTGGCCTCCACACAGGCATGGCCCGCTTATTCACTCTCGAATGCTCTTGCTGCGAACATACCACCCCTTCATCCCTCTTTTGCCTCGACCTGTTGCACCTACTTGAAAATGTGCACGCCCCACTGCGCATTGGGCCCGTGGGCCTCCCTTCTGAACTTTCCACACTTCTCGATACTTCTCGGCACAGCAAGTGTCCGGACCTGCGTCTTCCGCACGTGTCAGGGCGCATCCTGAGCTGTCTCTGCCTCAACCTGAGCTGGTATTGTGAAAGACTTCGGGTTGTCGAGATTCATCGAACTTCAATAGTATAACTTCAGAACTACAACGCACCAACCCAACTTCAACGCATCCCGAACCCATACGCCCGCGGGACCCACGAGAGGTACTCGGAATTGCCACCGAGCGCAGTCCTGAGAGAGAGGCAAAAGGCATAGGAAGTTGAGAACCCTCCTGGACAAGGGGTTGGGGAATCGTCTTGTGTAGCACACACTGTCGGTCCAGTCAATGGAAAGGCTGCCGCCCTCCTCCTTCAGCCAGGCCTGGCGAGCAGTGGGAGATAGAGGGGGTGGGGGAACTTGTTTCAACCTCCTTCGTTACACGTTTTGGGGAGCCTCTTGCTTTCCTTCTTCTGATTCTTCTTTTCTTGGGGAGAAGGTGGGGCTAGCGGACCTAGCCTCGAGTTGTTGCGCTCTCGCCTCGGTCCCGTGCATGCTCTCCTCGTGCGAAGCGCAGTTGCTGGTCGTCCCTGTTTATGTCTGAGAATTGCTGGGTGCTCGTGGAGAGGCTTCGCAGGGCACCGCGCAAGACTTTTCTTTCTGTCGTTCTTTGTTTATGTCTTCTTCCTCAACCGCTACTACCCTATGTCTTCAACCGGAAAACCTCTCTTCCCCCCAAATTTCATAGGAAAGGAAGCCCAGGACCAAAGCAAAGGGACAAAACGCAAAACAAGACTAAACAAAAAAGTGTGTTAGAGCGAAGGGTTCCAATGTAGAGTCAGGTTCTGTCTCTTTTCTCTCTTTCGTTCTGTCCTTCTTCATTAAATATTTCGTATTTCTCTCGTTCTGCCTTTCTTTCTCTCCTTCTGTCCTGCACTTCAATCGTTCGTTCCCTTCTTTCTTTCTCTACTTCTTTCGTTCTAGCCTTTTGCTTGGGAAAGCAGCCCCTCCAGAAAGAAATGATTACCGGCTGCTACCGTGCCTCAACGCCTTTGCGGCCGGCGGCCGTGGTGTGCAGCACTGCCGTGCCCGCAGCCTGAAAGAAGCGGTTTCCAAAGGCAGTTCCCAAGGACTCAAGCTGTTCAGAAAGGTTTTCAGATGCGCGATTTTCCAATTGGGGCATGTGGGAAGCTGTACTTATCGCATGGTGAAGCTTTCAGATCCCTTGTTGAGGCTTCTTGCCCACTCGAGGCCCCTGCGGCTTGAAGTCGACCATCACTCCCACTTTCCCCGGACACTCTCATGCCAAATCCAAAAACGCAACTGGCGTAAGTGACGCAAGTGATGCAAGTGACGTCAGCCCCCCCAAAAAACGTCTTTTTGCAGAGCTCCAAAGCCAGGGCCAAACCTGACATTTCTGCCTCCTCGACCTCCACGGCAGCACAGAGCCGCGCTTCCAGCAACCGCTCTGTGGTGCTGGTGAGTTCCTCGAAGTTTGGCTTGAAGGGTTTTTGAGACATTTTGAGGGTCTCGAGACGGTCTCGAGGTTTGTTGAAGGGTTTGGGGCTTGCGAGAGAGCTACAAGCTCACAAATGGAAGTGTACTCCACCGAACCCAGAATTCGCATTGCACCAAGGCCATGAAGCCTCATAAATCTCAGCAAGGAATCCTTCAACCTAACCTGCGTCCCAAAAGTTCAGGCCAGACATTTCCCTCCTCTGACGTCGCCCCAGTGAGCGCGCCGCGGAAGAACCTGCCATGAGACTGGTTTTTGGCTGGAAATCCATTTTGGGAGATCCCTTTTGATTTGGGACTTTTTTGTTTGTCGGGTTTGGCTCTTGTCCCGCAAGCTCATTCTCTATGTTTTAACAGGAGAACCTCCGTCTATACTCTCATCAGAAAACTCTATTTTCTCTGCACTCATTGGAGGAAAACTTGTATTGTCTGTGTTTTTGATGGAATAGGAATTCCTTTTCATGGGACAACCTCTGTTTTCTCTCCACATATTCTTGTGCGTTCTGTACATTTGAGTAGAAACATCTGTATTCCCTCTACATGTGAAGACAGACAGAAGGCAAAAAACAAAAACACAAACCATAACGCTGGCATGCCCGGTTTAGAAAGGATTCGTGCGTTTTAAATGTAAGTTCTCTTCATGGGCTGATGGACGACAAGGCAAGTTTGCACGGGTTAAAGATACAAAAAGCGGGGAGGTTGGGCGGCCGTCGATCTAGATGCAAAACGCCGCGGGGCGGGTGTGGGTGGGTGCGTGGGTGGGTGGGTGGGTGGGTGGCATAATCGCTTCCAAAATGTATGTTCTCATATAAATAACGTAAACATTTACTCATTTAGCAACTCAATAATGTTTATTATGCAATATCATAATAAACAGGTCTATGGCAGGAAAGCAGAAAAACACAAACATCTATTCATATAATCGAAAAGGAACACGAATCTAATAACCTAAAAAGACAACTGCATCATCAAAATGATGTGATATATATATATACATATTATCATATATGTATATATAATCATCATCAGTATCATCATCATCATCATCATCATCATCAAGCAACAAAGCAGTACAAAAACAACATTAACTTGAAAAAACAAACTATTCATACAATAATACAACAATGCCATACGATAACGGGCTCCCACCCGCACCTCCTCAGCGAACACAATAATACAATAGTGCGATCATTAAAATCGTATAGCCAGAAAATCATATATTCATGTAATCAAGAAAGCAAATAATCAAGAATCAAGTAAATCAAAAAATCATACAATGATAGAAAATAATCATGTAACCATATAATCATAAAATCACAGAATCAGAAGTATAGAATCATAGAATCATAGAATCATATAATCATAGAATCATATAATCATAGAATCATAGAATCATATACTCATATTGATATCATGCTACAAATATGACAAGATAACCATAAAAGATAATCATAAAAGAAACAAAGACAACAAGCTAATAGGAGAATAAGATAAGAAGAAATGATAAGATAATAAGATAATAAAATAACAAGGTAATAAGATAATCAGATTAGTCAGAGAATCAGATAATCAGACGATCAGATATCAGATAATAAGATCATAAGTTACGAAGACAATATGAACACTAAGATACTAACACACTTGTATAATCATATAATCATACATTCATATAAAAGCTATGACTATACAAATATCATAGTATACCAATGATTTATAACAAAGAAATAGGATTTCCTATTTAAATATAGAGAACATGCATGTTTCCTACCAAAATTTGGAGAAAATCAAGTATTTCTATAAGTTTTAGAGGTCAACGAAGTTTTCCGAATAAACGATAGAGAAAATAAGGTTTTCTTCTATGTGAAAAAGAAGTAGTTTACGGACTTGCGGGACAAAAGCCAAACCCTGAAGAAACAAACAAAATCACCAAAAACACCTTCTTCCTGCCTTTGCGACAGCCCTGCGAAGCCCTATGCGCCCATGCCCCCGTGAAGCCCGAGCACAATTTCGAGGGCAAACATGCGCCACCCGCCATCTTTCAAGAAACTGGACTGCTCTTTGCCTCAGGCCTTCTCGATCTTGGACCCTGAATCGAGAACAGCCAAACTTCCAACCTGGGACTCCTCAACCCAAATCGCTTTTGAGAAAAGTCTAGGGCCCCGGACTGCGCGTCACCATCGACGTCCAAGCCCTCGACGAGGATCTCGGGGGATGTACTCAAGTGCAAATGTTTCTTCCGGATTCCTCCTCCCCTGAATTTTTGTCCGACGTTCTCGCATCAAGGTTCAGGGGGCACCTGGCATGTATTTATCCTGAGCTGGAACTGCGCAGCGCCAGGTGAGGGCCTGTGCTGTCCTACAAAGTCCTACACATCTTAACATCTCAACCTCCACCCATCTTCGCTTGCTCAGCCTCCGCGTTTTCGAACGTCCCCGTTGCTCATTTTCACGTTGCTTGCGTGTGGACGGGTCTTCAAAGCGGTCGCGGATGCCCCCTCCGTGACTGGCTGGGTGCTCGTTGCAGCGCTTGGGTTGACTTCCGACTATCAAAGCCTGGCCACCGACAACAATTTGGCACTTGCAAGGCCTCTCTGGTACTTGACGACAGGCCAGACTTACAAGATACTCGCGAGTCCCTGTCTTTATGCAAGCTGTTGTGCACAAGCTAGCACCTTTCTTCCCGTTCCCTGTGTAGCCCCCAAAAAGAGATGGTGCCCCATAGACCTGTACCACGATGAGCATCCCAAGCATGATTCATGTGCGATTCCATCGACCGTAGACAAAGCTCAGGGGCTGAGGGCCGATCAAAGGGCTGTACCCAGAAATCCTGAGCTGCCCCGCCATGGGCATTTCATCCTCCAGCGCTTCGCCCATCATCGAGGACACGAGCAGCATGGACCTACGAAGATTACTCTCAGGACTTTTTTGACTGTGAGAGCCTGATTCAGGTTGGAAACGTTGGAAACGTTGGGAACGTTGGGAACGTTGGGAATGCCCAGAACTTTCAGGTCTTTCGGCATTCTGGGGCATGGCTTGCGGGGCCCATGTTTAGCGGCGGGTTGACGTAAGTTTGAGGGTCAAAGCTGACAGTTTTTGGGGCAAAAAAGCCAACAAACGAGAAGCACACGAACAAGCTTCACGGCTTCGGATTTTGCGGTACGGTGTGCTGGGAAAAAGTGCAAAACTTGCGCCTGGGCGGAACCCACAGCGCCAAGCGTGTGGCCTCGGCGCCTGTGCCGCGCCGCAGCCAACGCACCGGCGATTCCTGGCAACGCGAAAGGCTTTCGGTGGCTTTCAGCAGCTTTCATGCTTCAGGGGTTTTTGTCTGGCACTAGCTAGTCTTCATCACTGCTGCCACCGCCACCACCACCAGCACCGCGACCACCGAGACCACCACCCTTCTCGTTACTAGGACATGATGGAGTTCCAATACGAAGCTCAAAGCGCAGAGCTTGAGGCGCTGGGGCCGAAGCAGCATCTTCGTCTATCAAGGCTTGGCAGTGCACGCTTTGCTCTGAGAATTGGTGCGGTAAAGATCAACAGCCTGCGTGAAGGCTTCGGGGTATCATGTCGTTGCCAACGGGTCAAACCCGCCCCACCTCCAATCGAAGGCCTTCCGAGATTGCCATGATCGCACCTTGGTTCGCGAGCCCAAGTAGAGAAAACTTGAGATACATGAATAAAAAGCTCTCTAAACTCTAAACTTATCTAAATTCAAGAGGAATGCATTGTGTAGAAGTTGAGATGTGTGCAGTGGAGGGGTTTCTGTGTGCGCGGTGTGTGCGAACAGTGTGTGCGTACGGTACGCGCAGTGTGTGCGTACGGTGCGCGCGAGGTGTGCGTACGCTGCGCGCGGTTTGTGCGGACAGCACCCGCGGTGTGAGCGTACAGTGCGCGCGGTGTGTGCGCACGGTGCGCGCGGCAAGTGCATGCGTACGGTGCGTGCGGTGTGCGCGTACGGTGCGCACGGTGTGCACATGTGCGTACGGTGCGCGCGGTGCGTGAGTACAGTGCGCGTGGCGGTGTGCACGTACGGTGTGAGCGGTGTGTGCGTACGGTGTGCGCGGTGTGTGCGTACGGTGCGCGCAGCCTCGCCGCGTGCACTGCATGCATGTACGCACACTGCGCGCACCGTACGTGCACACTGTGCGAAAAAAAAACACGACCAATTTTGCAAAAAACACGACCAATTTTGCAAAAAACACGACCAATTTTGCAAAAAACACGACCAATTTTGAAAAAGCGTACGGTGTGCAACGGGTGCGCGCGTGGTGCGCGTACGGTGCACGCAGTGCGTGCGTGCAGTACGCACCCACCCTACGCACACACATGGCGTACCATACGCACACACACCGCGCGTGCTGTATGCAGACACCGCACGCACCGTACGCACACACCGTACAGACGCGCGCACACACACACACACACATGTACCGTACGCGTACACCGCACGCACCGCACGCACACACCGCGCGCAAAGTATGTTCATACCGCACGTGCTGTACGCAAACACCGCGCGCACCGTACGCACACACCGCGTGCACCGTACGCACACACCGCGCGCACCGTACGCGCACTCCGCATGCACCGTACGCACACACTGTACGCACACACCGCGCGCAGCGCACGCACCTTAAAAATGACCAACTGTACACCATTGTACACCCCTATGGCCCCATACGTCACGCTATCCATATAAGCCCTACGCCACATTCCTATTGAATTTAGATAACTCTAAACCCTGGGCTGACACTTTGTAGTCAGGCTCTAGCAAGGCCAAGGTGAACCAAAACTTCGAACACCATGGATGCTTCCATCGGAGATCGACTGAGTCACTAGCGGATCACCTTCTGCTTGCCCTGCAGGACCAAAAGAGGAAACACTGACAACTGCAAGTCCGGGAGTTCACCGCCCTCAACCCACCCCCTCCTGCTCACCAGATGTCCGGTCATCTTCCTTGTGACTTTCCGATCTCGACCCTCAACCCCCCCCCCCCCCCGATCTGGCGCCCCCCCCACCCCCACAGCCCCTTTTTGGCTTTTACACTGCATCACACCACACCATACATACGCGACCACCACGCCTCTGCCGCAGCCGCGCCCCCCGCCCCCCCACACTTCTGGTGAAAGCCACGTCACGTTCCTATCACAGTCCATCTCGCGCCTTCCCGCCCAGAGGGCCCCCCCGCCCCCAGATTGGACACTCAGAGAGGCTATGCTGCACGTGCGTGCCTTCCAAACAGACTTGTTAAAAAGGAAACAGCCGCAGAATAGACGCGACGCAACGCGCAGAATAGACGCAACCCGCGTGGAGGGCGCCAAGGGCACGGAGGAGGGGCGTGGAAGGCGTTCAGAGCAATCAGCTGGCTGCCACGACCCCGTCAACCGAATGTCACGCTCGCTCCCCCCCTCCTTGTCCTCGCTCCCCGCCGAACCATTCCGTCAACCGCTTCCCCCATGCTCCAGGCCTCCCCACGCCCCACTCCCAGCAAAGTGTTCCGACCCCCCTCCCTTTGACTGTGTGGTCTCCGTGGCCTCTCGTCAAAATTGCTTCCATTGTCTGTTGAGCGTCTCCTCTTCGTGGCCTCTTCCGTCAGAACGCGATCCGATAGCGCGCCTTCCGCGCTGAAGGGCTAAACGAGAGCCCAACCCGGGAAAGGTTTTCGGGAACAAGCTAAGAAAACACCGAGCACGCGCAGAATAGACGCGAAGCGTCCAAGCCCCCCCCCCACCCCCGCGACACCTCCAGAGGAGCTAGCTTTCGTGATTGCATCGATTACAAGCACAAAAAGTCCAGAAAAAGTGCCCCAAGTTGCCCAAAGCATCCCAAAGCGCCCAACCCCAAGCACCCTCACAAAACACCCCAAATCAAACCCCAAATTCAAATCCAGAATGAAAGACCCCACCCTCTCACATGTCACCGGGGGCCTCCTCCGACGAGACGGTCGTGGAGAGCCTCAGCCAACCTTTTGGCGGCCACTCTCGGGCCTGAGCTTCACACCAGCCGCAGCCGGAGAGAGAGAGGAGGATGTAAGAGCCATTCCAAACTTACCAGATGGAAAGATACCAGTAAAAGTTACACAAAAACTCTCGCCATCCCCAATTTCAAGTAGGTTGCATCGATCTCGGCCGCAGCATTCGCCTCGGCGACGGCGTCGGCGAGGTTCGCCGGCCGTGCAGTTCGCCTCTGGACTCAAAAAACACAAACCTCCTTGAAGGGCTTTGGCTTTGGCAAAAGAACATGAACCTCTTGTATTCCGTGTAGTACTCAAGGTCGGGATCCTTACAAGTACTAACGCTACATGAAGGCCAAACACGTTGTTCGGACCACCACTCCCCGAAAAACAGCAACTCCCCCTGGTTGACAGCATTTGACAGCCCCGCCTCGCAGGCGGACTGACCCCACGCACGGCGCGGGAAGTGAAGCCAAGCTGGGAGAGCCTCGAAGTTGCTTCCCGACTGCTCACGGTTCGGTTCATGGGCATTCGGTGCTCCAAATTGCTACCATGGTAGAGCCCTCTAGAGTGACTATAGTGCAGAACTCGCACGACCACCGGGCACAAACGCCGAGCTGCGAGAGCCAGGCCCCGAGGAGCCAGCAGGGCCACCCCCGGCGCAGCGCCATGGCAGGGAGAGTTTGCAATGGGATTTGTTCAGCGGTTTTCAGCGGGTGCAGGTTCCGCAGATCGACTTGTGGATTCGCCTTTTTTAGCAGTTCCTTGATTTCCTTGCGCCGCCCGGAAAGGGCATCAGCTGTTCGGCTCCTGCCTGGCTTTCGATTGGCACTTGGAGTGGAGATGGGCTCAAAGGATGCCGATGCGTGAATGGGCTGCTAGGCGGGGGGAATCGCTTGCGATATTTTCTAGGCGGCGCACTTCTTCGAGATTGGGATAGCTTGGGGATGAAGAGGAGACTCCAAGTTGGGTTTGGGGATGCAGTATGCTCTTCTGCTCTTATGCTCTTCTGCGCTTGAAAGCACAGGACCACCCGACAAAGACCCGGCAGACAGCAGCTTCATGCCGGGGGGTTTGGCAAGGGGGGGCTTCGGCGGCTTCGGGCTTAGGATTCAGGGACCCGCTAAGGCCCAGCTGGCAGCCTGTCTCAACAGCTCGGATGTAGATGTTTCCGGCGTGGGGGTCTGCATGTACCTGCCATGAGATGAGGCAAGGAGGTTTCGGGCTTCCGGCTTCTGGCTTGCGCGGAGTACCCGTCCGTGCACGAAAATCATCTCGGCGAACGTGTCACAGATGAGTTGGGCACACCTGGCAACGGGGGCTCTGCGAAACCCAAAGCCCAAGAACCCCTAGACTCCTTAAACCATTTACCACGAGGGCGTCAGCCAGGAAAAAGCCCCAAAACAGAGCCCAATCAAGTTTACCATGGGCCCCAGAGCGCGGTAAAAGCTAGACGTTTTTCAATCAAAACCTAATGATAGCTTTTATGTCAGCAGAAGAGCAAGAAAGCAAGAAGAGTCTGATCAACTCGCGAAGCAGGTCATTCGTCAAATTGAGACATTCGGCTTTGGCAACTCGAAAGCTTGCACGCCTGGATGTAGGTGATAACAAGTTTCAAGCGGTCTGATTACTATGGCTCATTGAAGGTGTTTCAACAGTTGTACGAAGCAAGATCTTAAAAGCCTGAAACAAATTTGGGTGGCTTCAAAAAGCCGGCACTTCTTATCACATTCCGCTTGTGCAGTTCCTGCTCCGGGGCCTGCCAAAAGAGCAACTTGGCTTCTGAATACTTTCCGCATGTTGCGGGACACGCGTAGCGGAAGTGAGAGTTGCACTCACTTAGATGGAAGAGGCAAGGCAGATTCAGAATATCGAGACTTCGGTCCAGCTCCTGATCATAGAAGCGCAATAGCATCAAATTGCCTGCGTCAAATATTCGTCTAGCTGCCTGATCCGAAAAACTTATGCTGAATTTTGGTTGAAGGGAAAAAGCGGGAACTACAATAAGGGCGATATTGTAGCATTTTCACTGTTGATGCGTCTCCAAGTTTAGCATTGTACACGACAATGCTTTATAAGACTTTTCTGTTGGCTGGCGGCATTTGCCATGCATGCAAGCTGGAAACATGCCCGAGGTGATTCGCTAACACATAAAAAAACATCCGCGTGGCGAGGAGCCAAGCAGAATTACCAGCCACGCGCTGTTTTACTTCTTAAGTGCTTTTGGAATAGCATTCGGAATATTTCCGATAAGCTGGTCCGCTTGTTGAGTTCCGTACTGCCTCTCGCCCCCTTAGCTGGTCAGCTCCAAGGCCAAGGCTCCTCCACATCCAGGCCCGCGCGCCGGAGGCCTGCCCCAACAGCCAAGGGATGGCTGCGCAGAAGGCAGCCAGTACGTCCACGCCGGGTCTTCTTCAGAAGGGAAAAACTGCCAAGACTCCAACCGAAGCCTGTGTACGTGCACGATCGAATCGCACAGAGCCGAAAGCATTCAGAAGGGCCTTCTGGGTCGTTGGCTTTCAGCAAGCCTGGCCCAAAGGCAGCGCTTTGATGGCTCTTTTTCTTCTGGGCCTTGGTGCTTATATTAGGCTACAAGGCTTTCCAAAACCAGAACCCCCAGTCCGCCGCCTTCAAGGTACTCCATGACGATGACCCGCGAAGAGGAGAATTGCTTGAAAACCTGTCTCGGCATGTTCCTTGGGAGCTCTTGGGTTATGGCAGTTTGGGGTGCAGGCGCGGAGTTCAGGGCTTTTTGCGTGCGTGGGATGTTGCACAAGCTTTTGAGTCTTAGTCTCCGACTTACACAGAACAACCCCCGTAGAGAGAGCCACAAGGAGTGAAGGTGCAAGAATCCTGGCCTTGGGGACATAGACCCAGGGGTGCCGATGTGCAAGCTGCCGCGCGGTCTCCTGAGCGAAGCTTCCAAGGCGCAATCCTTCTTCCCTTGGGTTCCTTTCTGCCTCAACGCCCTCCCAGCTCAAGGGCGAACGATGTCGCATTCTGCGGCTCGTTTGGCATTTGTTCAACCCTCTACATATAACTTATACAGCCGTTGCCCAATCCTCTCCCCTGCCGTGTCCTCACCGCTGGTGGCCTCCAAAGTGAAGTCCAGCTCCCGCGTGAGGTTCTGAGGTGGTGCTCGTTGTTCTCTGATTTTCGCGCCAGAAACAGGATTCCGAGGCTTGCTAAGCTTGCAAGTAGGAGTCTGCGGTTCTCATGAGCTCATGAACTCCGCAACTTTCCTCTCCACCACACGGCAAGGTGGCGGCACCCTGTCTGAAGTCGACATTTCCCAAGGGGCCACCTGCCTTCTCGAAGTCCTCGACCTCGGCAGGAGCTGGCACTTTTGGGCTTCCGGACTTTCGGACGCTGGGTTCAGAATTGGAAAAAGCTTGTGCCTAGCTCTCGTGACCTCTCATGCATGTGCTCGAAATGGAACGCAGGATCTAGGGGTTAGTTAGGGCCACTGGGGCTCCGGCCACCCACATGAGGTCGTATCCAGCAGCCATTTGCTTGATCTGCAAGCTTTGAAATGAAGCTCAGAAGCAACAAGCGACATGAAGGCTACACCAAACGGCTCAGCCGGCACAGCATTGGCAAGTCTTGGGGTGTTTGGTGTTTTTGTGTATGTTATGTGGGCCAGTGATCCATTGAGCTCGTCTGAAGCCTGCGTGCCCATCGTCTTGAAAACCGCGAAGTCAGAAGCCATTTCCTTCCGACGGCAGGATGCCAGTTGGTGCCGACCGTTGGCTGGATGGAAGCCCCAGCGAAAAGCGCTGAAAGAACATCCAAGGCTGAACAAGGCACAAGTTGCTGCAAGAAACTCCGAACGTCCACCGACCCGCTCCTTCCGAAGCTCCGGGTACCTCTAGTTGCGGCAGCTGAACTTCAAGCAGTGCCCGCAGCTGCTGCAAGCGATGCGCGGCGATGCTGCGAAAAGCAACATGCCAAGCAAAGGCCAACAAAGCCTTCACGGCCTCCTCACCAAAAAGCCAAAACAAAACCTCAAGAAGGGCCCTTTGTGGGCGGGGCACTGGATCTTCACGGCGACCCTCATGCCATCGTTGAGTTCGGCGCGGTGCACCTCGCCAAAGGCGCTTTTGGGGCCTAAAGGCCAGAACTGCTGTGACCACTTCAGGAAATTCGCCAACTTGCACTTCTTGGCACGTCTTGGCATGGCTTGGCATGTCTTGGCATTTCTAGTGGTCCTCGCCTGCGCCAAGCTGGCCGCTGCAATCGGCACATCCTCACAAGCTCCATGCGCAGTGAACAGCAATAAGCCTCAAAAACGGCCTGTCGTGTCGTGGGCTCTAAACACTGGTTTTTCAAGCTGCCCCACCCGACTTCCGGCTGCACGAAAGTTCATTGCTCTTGGATATGGCTCGACACTTCTCCCAAACGAACCTCCGATCCGACACTTGAATTGAGCCATACTTCTGCCTGCCTCGATGCTCCTCAAGTCACAGTCCTGCAGCTGGGGGGAGCTCACATTCCATGGGCCCCCCCTTTCCTTCCATGCACAGATGGTTTGTTTGGAGAGGGCTCTTCTGGCTGCAGGGCTGGCTTGGGGCTTGGGGTGAGTCGGTCAGAGTTTCTGGGGGGAGCATTCTCTGAAGCAACGAAGAAAAGCCGATGCTCACAAGCCCTGCCAGCTGCAAGCAAAGGGACGCAAAGAGGCTTGGGCTTGGGCAAACTCCGAAATGCCCGAAGCCTGAAAAGGCGGGCGCAAAGGTGCCTGGTTCAGCTGCGTCGCTGGCCAATCCCCCAAGGTCATGCACTCCTGTCTACCAAGATTCGCATGCAAAAGCTCGTCTCGGGCTTACATGTCAAGATCGGCCAAGCCTAAAGCCCGGCATGGCAGGATTTTGGGGGGGTTTTAGGCATGCTCGGATCCTCACTGGGCAAGTGTGCTGCCAAAGGGTCCTTGAGAACTTCTGCGACCTCGCCGATGGGCCTGGCATGAAACCGCGAATGGCCATGCAGGAACTGAGAGTACGAATTGAAAGCGAAAGCTGCACGCAACCACAAACAAATGTGCAGCTCTGCCCGTTCTACCCTCGCTTGTTTTCTCGGACCTCACTGCCGCACATGTCGCTCTCACCATTTGTGATTGCAAGCGTGCGCAAGCGTCCGCGACTGTCGCACAAGCCTGTGTTTTGGAATCGCTTTGGGCTTTGAGCTTAGAAAGGTGATAGCAGATAAGACCTAGGAGGGTGAAGAGACAAAGAGGCAGAGAGGCAGAGAGGCAGAGAGGCAGAGAGGCAGAGAGGCAGAGAGACATAGAGACAGAGAGGCAGAGAGGCAGAGAGACAAAGAGATAAAGAGATAAAGAGATAAAGAGATAAAGAGATAAAGAGAGAAAGAGAGAAAGAGAGAAAGAGATAAAGAGATAAAGAGATAAAGAGATAAAGAGATGAAGAGATGAAGAGATGAAGAGATGAAGAGATAAAGAGATAAAGAGATAAAGAGATAAAGAGATAAAGAGATAAAGAGATAAAGAGATAAAGAGATAAAGGAAGGTCTTGTTGCACTTACTACTCGAAGTAAATTTTGTTGTAAATGCTACTAGTCTTGAATTTCTGAGGAAGGTTTCGTTGCAATTGCTACTAGTCTCGAGATTCTGAGGAAGGTTTTTCTGCAACTGCTACTGGTCTTGGGTTTCTGCGGAAGGTTTCGCTGCAATTTTCACATGTCCTGAACTTCTGAGGAAGGTTTGGTTGCAATTGCTACTCGGCTTGAATTTCTGAGGAAGTGAATGCTACTAGTCTTGAGTTTCTGAGGAAGGTTTCGTTGCATTTGCCACATGTCTTGAATTTCTGAGGAAGGTTTTGTTGCACTTGCTACTCGGAATGAATTTCGGAGGAAGGTTTTGTTGTAAATGCTACAAGTCTTGAAATTCTGACGAAGGTTTCGCTGCACATGATACCAGTCTCGAGTTTCTGAGGAAGGTTTCGTTGCAATTGCTACATGTCTTGAGTTTCTGAACAAGATTTTTGTTGCATCTGCTACGTGCCTTGAAGTTCTGAGGAAGGTTTCGTTGCAATTGCTACGTGTCTTGAACTGCTGAGGAAGGCTTCGTTGCATTTGCCACGTGTCTTGAATTGCTGGGCAAAGTTTCGTTGCATTTGCTACGTGTCTTGAATTTCTGAGGAAGGTTTCGTTGCAAGTGCTACTCGGCATGAATTTCTGAGGAAGGTTTCGTTGTAAACGCTACTGATCTTGAGATTCTGAGCAAGGTTTCGCTGCCATTGCTACACGTGTTGAATTTCTGAGGAAGGTTTCGTTGCAGCTGCTACTCGTCTTGAATTCCTGAGGAAGGTTTCGCTGTAAATGCCACTAGCCTTGACTTTCTTACGAAGGTTTCGTTGCAGTTGCTACATGTCTTGAATTTGAGAGTAAGGTTTAGTTGCAATTGCTGTCTGTCTTGAATTTCTGAAGAACGTTTCCTTGTAACTGCTACCCGGCTTGAATTTCTGAGGAAGGTTTCGTTGCAATCGTTACTCGGGTTGGTTTTCTGAACTAGTCTTAAGCTTCTGCGGAAGGCTTCGTTGCAATTGCTACATGTCTTGAGTTTTACGTATCTTGACATTCTGTGCATTTGCTGCGTGTCTTGAACTGCTGAGCAAGGCTTCTTTGCATTTGCTGCATGTCTTGAAATTCTGGGGAAGGTGTCGTTGCAATTGCTACTCGGCTGGAATTTCAAAGGAGATTTTGCTGTAAATGCTGCTAATCTTAAGTTTCTGCGGAAGGCTTCGTTGCAATTGCTACATGTCTTGAGTGTCTGAGGGAGGCTTTGTTGCAATTGCGCTGTAATTGCTATATGTCTTGAGTTTCTGAGGAAGGTTTGTTGTAGATTTCGTTGCAATTGCTGCTCGACTTCAATTAAGAAACACGATTTTGCTGTAAATGCTACTAGTCTTAAGTTTATGCGGAAAGCTTCGTTGCAATTGCTACATGTCTTGAGTTTCTGAGCAAGGTTTTGCTGCAATTGCGACGCGTCTTGAATATCTGAGGAAGGTTTCGTTGCAATTGCTACGTGTCTTGAGTTTCTGAGGAAGGTTTGTTGCAATTGCTACTCGTCTTGAGTTTCTGAGTAAGGTTTCGCTGTAAATGCTACTAGTCTTGAGTTTCTGAGGAAGGTTTCGCTGTAATTGCTACATGTCTTGAGCTTCTGAGGAAGGTTTCGTTGTAGATGCTTCAAGTCTTGAGTTTCTGAGGAAGGCTTCGTGGCAATTGCTACGTGTCTTGACTTTTTGAGGAAGGTTGCTTGCAATTGCTACTAGTCTCGAGATTCTAAGAAAGGTTTTGCTGCACATGATACTAGTCTGGAGTTTCTGAGGAAGGTTTCTTTGCAATTGCTACATGTCATTCATTTCTGAGGAAGGTTTCGTTGCAATTACTACTCGGCTTGAATTTCTGAGCAAGGTTTCTCCGTAACTGCTGTTGATCTTGAGTTTCTCAGGAATGTTTCGTTGCAATTTCTACATGTCCTGAACTTCTGAGGAAGGTTTTGTTGCAATTGCTACTCGTGCTGAATTTCTGAGGAAGGTTTCGCTGTAAATGCTACTAGTCTGAGGAAGGTTTGTTGTAATGCTACATGTCTTGAGTTTCTGAGGAAGGTTGCGTTGCACGTGCTGCATGTCTGGAGTTTCTGAGGAACGTTTCATTGCAATTGCTACTAGTCTTGAGATTCTAAGAAAGGTTTTGCTGCACATGATACTAGTCTGGAGTTTCTGATGAAGGTTTCGTTGCAATTGCTGCATGTCTTGAATTTCTGAGGAAGGTTTCGTTGCAATTGCTACTCGGCTTGAATTTCAAAGGAGATTTTGCTCAAATGCTACTAGTCTTAGGTTTCTGCAGAAGGCTTCGCCGCAACTTGCTACGTGTCTTGAATTTCTGAGGAAGGCTTCGTTGCAATTGCTTCGTGTCTTGAATTACTGGGCAAGGTTTCGTTGCATTTGCTACGTGTCTTGAATTTCTGAGGAAGGTTTGTTTGCAATTGCTTCTCGGCTTGAATTTCTGAGGATGGTTCCAAGTTTCGTTGAGAATGCTACTAATCATGAGATTCTGAGGAAGGTTTCGCTGTCACTGCTACTAGTCCGGAGTTTGTGAGCAAGGAAGGTTTCGTTGCGTTTGCTACTCGGCTTGAAACGCTGAATAAGGCTTCGCTGAGCAAAAAGAGAACTGAAATAACCGTGACAGTGCTTGATTTTGACGATTATGAATTAACCCACACAAGAAACAACATTTGCCTGAGCATCCTACACAAGCGTATTCTTGGGAGCAATGTTTGCTATCGCGTCGCGATCGCTTAGCCTCATAGGAGGCAAGGGTTTGCTTGAGGGCTTCATCCCAAGGCAAGACGCCTCATTGCCTGGGTGTCCCACTTACCAAAGTCGCGCTCAACCAATACAACTCACGTGCCAAGCGCAGAGCGCAACACTCCGACACCGAGAGAAGGCACGAAGCAACCGAGAGAATCCCAACGTCCACCTCCATCGACACCTGACCAAGATCCTCACACACGAAACCTCAAACATCTGCTCGTGTGAGGAACCTTTTGACAAGGCGATGCCTGCGCACAGTTGGGGGGTGTGCCAGGCAGGCAGCCCCCGGCAACATGCCACCCACTCGCACAGAGAGGTCACACCGCTAAGAATGACGCATTGGATTCTCGGAAACGGCGGCCGGCCTTCACCATAGTACGTATACCGGCCTCGCCAGCGCCACGCCAGGGCGGGCGGCATAAATTTGCTGTGAAATTCGCTCCGCAATATCGGGCACACACACACAACACACACCAGCAGCAAGTCGCAAAACTCCAGCGCAGGACACATAAAGTGTCGGGCGACGTTGCGTGAGTTACGCGACCGTTCGCAGGAGCACTGGCCGCATTCCAAGCCACCCCGGTACAAGCGAGCCACCGCCAAAAACAAACTCGCGTGCCAAGCGCATGGAGAGCACTACACTCAGCCATGCCCACGAACGAGCACTCAGATACTCCCAAAAACTCCCAAGCCGGCTGGATGCTCGGGGGACCAAGTCCCCTAGTACCTCCCCCGGGTTCCACACCCACCCTGTAAGCCCCCAACTCAATCAGATAATCAACTGCAAGCCCGGGGGCGTCCCTCAACCTCTGAAAGAAGATGTCACAACTTGCCCGAGCTGCTTGTGGGGCGCATGGTCGGTGAAAACCGCCAGTGCATCAGTGTACCTCTTCCGACGGGCAATGGACATCGAGATGGTTTTGGCATTCCCCTGGATTCCGCTGGATTGCATTGGACCCCAGAGGCATTGCATTGGTGGTGCCATTTCCCCCCGACACGCCTCCTTTATGGAATTTATGTCGTCGGATACTTCAGCGACGCCTTCCAGGTCCCTGAATGATATAACCCAATGTAACCCGAAACAAACTGAAACCGGACCATGCCCTGCACCTCAGAGACCCCAAGCCCGAATGACCTGAAACCGTTGAAGCAAAGAACGGGACGCCCTGTTCCCCGCCACAGCACCCAAATGGGGCACGGCTTTGGTACACCGCGCTCCCCCGTGCCACCGCGGATGGAAGCAATGAACTGCGCCGCCTCTTCGGACAAAGGGTCTGGGAGTATTTTAGTGCTTTTGCGGGGAAAGAAGGCCCGTGGCCCATCCCATCTCAGCGATGTCTGCTTACTCTTGACAGGACATGACCAAAGTCAGAGTCAGAGCCAGGGATTACAGTGCATCATGGCATCATGCACCGCAAATCCCCAGAACTCGGAAAAAATTGGGCGCAAGATGGAGTCGCTTAAAGGCACAGCACGCCGAGCAAGAGCACACCTTGACGTACAGGCCGCGGTGCTGATTGGCGACCTGAGGTGTTGGACATGCGGTCGAAACAGACCCCCCGCGCAGTGCGAGGGAGATGAGGGAGAGCGGGAGAGAGGGAGCATAGAATATGCTGCGGCGATTGCCGCAGCCACTTTATTCAACGAACAGCGCTTGAAACACAACCGCTCACAAACCCTGCAGCTCCAGCGAAAGGAGCGCCCCTAATTCCTAACCTGCCGACCACTCAAACCCCACCTGGAACCTGAAACTTCACAATGGTGTTTGCAAACGCGGTCGCCCGAACCAGGGTCTCTCCTCCCTTGGCAGGGCTTTCTTGGCCTGGCCTTCACGCAGCGCTGGGCGCCCCTTTTGTGGCACTCCTGCAATGTCAAGGGGAGGAAAGCACGCGAAAAGGAGAGCAGGGAAGCAACCGTTCAGCAGCCTTCAACAGCCTTCAACAGCGTTCAACCCGGCAAGCCCATGTGGCAAAAGGCCATGCAAGGCCACATTAGCAACACCGGAGCTGTCCTGCAGGGCAGCATTGTACCTGCGCCAGGGCTCACAATGAGGCTCACAAGCATGACATCTGGCCTCCTCAAAGCTCCTCAAAGCTGCCAACGTTGGTCTTTTTTGCTGGCGCACTCAGGCGTGTCCTCCTCCATGTTAGAGAGGCTGCTGGTGTAATCCTACGCAAGGACGGGGCGGTCGGAGAGAAGAGCTACCTCGAAGCATCCCAAAACCTGAACAGTGATGACTTTGAAAGGACCTGCTTCTGCTCGTTGAACTGCATCATCGTCACCTCAGCGCCATTTGCGTGCCCCCCAGTTGCGCGTTATAGTTTATGGCCCTCCTGACTTATCAACTGCCACAATCGACAAATCCAACACATTGAGTAAACAGACACTTGGACGAAGCCTGTTGAAACGGTCTGTCATCTAGTGACTTGTTCTTGCTGCACTCTTCTCAGGGATGTGAGGCTTAAGGTTGGGATAAGGTTTAGGGGAGAGGTTTGGGGTTTGGAGAGGAGGGGGGCGGGGGGGTTCCGTGCAGGCGGGATACCTTCGAGACCATAGATACTCTCTCTCTCCTTGGCCAGGGACCAGCGAATCACTGGGATCGCGGCCATACTCCGGCTCATGCCCATCATCATGTCCTAGGCAAGGCGCTCTACAAAGAAAGCAGCCGGCACCTAAACAATGTCGCTGAAGTCTGGAAAGCTTCGCTCACAGTAGAGCCACTAGAAAGTAAACTCTCTCGACCTCTGAGGGACCCTCCGGCGCGGGCATCACCACTTCGTCCGGCTCGCTGCCCACACGCCGCCGCTTGGCGTCCTCAGCACCCAAGACCCAGGACGGAAGAAAAGGATCTGCTGCAAGTCCCAGGTGTGAGACAGTCAGTGCGAGAGCAGTCTCACGAGCTGGGGGTTTCCTTCTTGGAGGTGTGGGAGATGGACTCCCAGACTCGACAAAAGGCGGCGCAAACTGAACCTGAGGAGCTCGGTTCTCGGCAGTGCTCTCCATGGCGGAAAAACGGAGCTGGCAGCAACGGCAACGTGTCGGCACTCGTTTTTCAGATGATTCTTGGGGGGCCTTGCCTGTGTTTGCATAGCTTGCATTGGCTTGCATGTCTTGATCTTCAGCGGCTGGGGTAGCGACGCAAACGCGAGTCGAAGCAGAGTGCAAAGCTGCAGAAGCCCAAATACACTCCAAAAACTTTCAGAATCTTCCAACCTGAAGCCTCGAACCTCAAAGCCCCAAACCGTATGCAAACGTTTGGCGCTCTTCACCCACTCAGTCATCCAGGTCAATGCTGGCAGGGGCGCAGCTCAAACGCTGCGCAAAGGCACCTGCGCAAGCGTGAAGCCAAAGTTCCGGAGTGTCTCTCCGTGTCTCTCCGTGTCTCTCCGTGTCTCTCCCATTCTTTCCCCCAGCCCTCCTACTGAAAGAAAAAGAACGATGCCACGATGTTACGAGCCTGAAGCAGAGGCACCGCCCGTTGGAGCCGACCTGCACAACGGCCCCAAATCCGGAAGCTGGAGCGACCAAACGGCCCCAAAAAAATAAGCGCAGTGCCGAAGTTTGCAAGTCAACTCTTGGCCGGAAAACAACGGCACTCGGACTGTAAACATGGCGCCACTTGGCCGCAGGCATGGGCTTCTTCGCCCACTCCCCCGCTTCGAACTCCGCGGGCCTGCAGAGGTCTTGGGGGGCTGAGTTACTGAGTTTGTCCCGGAATCTCGCGGCCTCTTCCTCGTCTCCGCGCGCGGCTCCTTCGCTGCCGGCCACTTGAAATGGAGGTTTGAGGGCTCGGGTTTGGAGTTTCAGGGTCGCTTGGAGGTTTCGTGGGAGTCTGAAGCCGCGCCTCGCAGGGAGCTTCTCAGGACTTTGGGTTTCAGGCTTGAGTGTCCAGTATAGGGGAAAGCTTGGCTTCAGGGTCTCACTGGTATGCAGACGCCAAGACTTGCAAAGCAGTTGCATGTTATGCTCATTATACGAACCTTCAAACTATGTAGGCAATCTAGGCACCGCCGGTTTATGGAAACCAATGGAAACCCTCTTGGATCAGCGGTGCGAGGACGAGATGCCAAGATGCCAAGAGAAGCGCGCGGCCTCATGTTTCGCGTGCGCCCGGAGAGGCGGCTCAGCCATTCCGCCCAAGAGAGCCTCCAGAGCATGCGTACAGCATTGGGAGCTGAAGGCTCGAAAGGTGCGAATGCTCTTTTGTGTGACATATGTGAAGTCTCAGCACCAAAAGGCTGGGGGCGAAGGCTGGGGCAGAGAAGGCTCGGGGAGAAGGTGAGCCCGGAGCATCTGCAGCGGCGTCGGCGCTGCCAAAGGTCTGGAGGGCCTCGCAATGTCTCGACTCAAAAAAACGGTCACGACCACAATCGCGCTTCCTTTTTCCGATACCTTTGTGCACCCTGAAAGCATGCGGTAGGCATCAGCCTGCCAGCCGAGAGCGCCTACACTGGCCCTTAGCCCTACAAGGTGTGCGACAGCACCCCAAAAAAGAAACACCCGCCTTCTCTGCCTCCTCAAAGCTGCATCCGGCAAGCTCCTGAGTTTTTGTACGTGGGCAGAACTCGCACTTACGTTTCCCAATGCTGCCCATGCACATTCTCAACAACAACCCTGAGTCCTTTAGTCCAACATCTGAAACGCCGTTTCAACCTCTCAAGCCCAAACTCTCCCTGCTCTCGGTCTCCCAGGCTGGGCCTGCAACGCTCGTGCCTGTGGCGATGCCTGCCCCAGAAACCCTTCGCACATCGAAAACCACTTCACGCGCAAAGCAGTATTTTTTAGACGCGATTTGGGCTGCCGAGCTATGGTCGAGCTTCATGCGGTAGGTGGGGCCTAGCAACATAACGAAGATTGCAGTTTGCGTGGAGGAGCTTCAGGCTTCGCTCCGCTACCTGATCTGCCCTCTTTCCGACCTGGTCTCCTAGCGATTTGCAATCTTGTTCAATCACGTTGCGGTCAATCAGAAGCGTTACGGCGACCACGGACCCAAAGGCAAGAATGCGAGAACATGGCACAATGGCATCCCACACATAGCCAGAATCAAAGGTATTCTAGCATCGCCAATCACAGGTGCAGCATCCCGAAATCACTGATGTCACAGCATTCCACTTGAACGATGGTCTAACGATACCGTAGTCGAGCTACCGATCATGGGCAAGAGGCGTCCTTCATGTTCCATCCCAAAAATCTGGATCCCAGAGCCTCCCATAACTCTTGGCCCCAAAACCCCCTTTCGGACAACGAAGTTCAGAGATCGGCGGGTACCTGCGACGAGCTTGAAGACGAGCTGCCCTGCCACACGTCAAATAAGGTCCAAACACTAGTCAGCAGATGCGATATCTTGGTCTTTTTGGTTGAGGCTTCCCAGATCTTCCCAGCAAAGCTGGTGTTCATGATTCGTGGCATGGATTGTGAACTCAAAAAGCTTGATGGGTGCCAAGTATCCTACTGGCTTGCTGGGCACTGCTTGGGGAGATGTCTTCCTTTCATGACCCTGACCAGACCCCCAAAGCCCTGAACCATGCTAAGCCCTACACTCCTGATTGATTGATTGATTGATTGATTGCCTGTGGGCGTTCGCTCCTGAAGCCCATGATAGAATGACCCACGTTTACAACACTTCTCGGGATCAACACAAACCTGGCTGGGGGTGTGTCTCCGGTGAGTTCTCCAGCCCGGGACACAAACTCACGGAATGCTGCATCGATGCCCCCAATCCGAAGGTAAAATGCCAGGGCCATGGTCCTGCTCAGCCAAGCAGGCAAAGCAAACCTTCTACGATCAAATAAGCTTGCCACCCGATTGGACTCGGGCACATTTCGGCACGTCCCATCCATATGATCCTGGCTAGAACTCCGGGCCTCGCCCCCTGGCTTCTGCAGACGGCTTTGCCGCAGCGCCTTTGCTGTGTGATTTCGTTCCACACGGGTTCCCGTGGCGTGAACCGGGTTGAAGCAAGTTGAAGCCCTTCAGGGGATACTCGCATGCAAGCACGTGCTGTGAGGTCGTGGAGGAATCGGCTTGCGGGCTAAACTACAAAGCGGCCTCCTGCAGCTGTTCATACTCGTCATCGCTGTCCTCCGCCACCTCTCTGGAAGAAGTCTTCTGGGGGAACATGGAATCTCGGATTTTCTGCTTTGAGGCTTCTGTGCTCCAGTTGCAGTTGGTCACTTGCACCTCCTCCCTTGGACACTCTTTTGGTCGCTACATCTCTATCTCGAATCGAGCCGCTGCGTGCTCGCCCCAGCTACCCCAGCTGACCCAGCTGCCCCAGCTCCCGACCAATGCAGATTCCACCGTAGACGCCCCACAAACGAGCAGACGGAGGCTGCCAGTCTCCGAATGCCGATGCAGCATGAGTTCAGGCATCCTAAATCGTACCGTCCCTGGGACCACTGAAACTCTTGAATCTGCTGATGGCTGCAAAAAATTTGTAAAGCTCGGGCCAGTCCTGCATCCCAGACCCTGAAGCCTAATCCTCCCCTAAGCATCCACAGGGACTCGGAGAACGAGTGAGACGCCTCCACAAAGCGCTGCGTGACGGGCGCCTGGACTGAGGCTTGGGTTGGGAGATCGGGCTGTAGGGCCTGTAGAATCTGTGGGAACGGAGAATTAGAGACATGGATCATGCACTAAGTTGCATCACGATGTTGTTGGGAAGCACAGGTGACCGAGTTCAGTGTCAACTGTGAAGTCCTACTGCTACAACTCTTAACCCAAAGCCACCTCATCATCATCGCACACGTCGCCCACCCGCCGCAGGCCGTCGTTGGGCTGGCAAGCCAGGATCTAACCATTTCAGCGAAGAAACACAGAGCACCAATCCCCCTGCTCCTCGGTACGTGTCAGCATGGACCTTGTTACAATGGTACTAGTACTGCCGCAAGTCAATTCAAGTCGATGCGCAACTAAACGTCCAAGGACCTGAGCGCGTGTCAAACCAACATGTTATCATATCCCCACTTTTTGGCACGTATCCGCCATTAGGGCCCTCCCTCTTCCGAACAGGTAACATGGATCAAACATGGCCACAGCACCCAGCGCGAGGGTGGATGCCACGGAGGTGCAAAGTCGCAGCAGATGTGCAGGGCCTGGGGGCTTCGCCCTCCCCCCCTTCCCCTCCCCTTCGCCCCCTTCGCCCCCTTCGCCCCCTTCCCTGCTTGTCCCTCCCAGGCCCTCCAAACATCCTCCTCTGCCCACGCGCGCCTGTCGGCGGTCCACAGGGCCAGAGAAGGCACTCTTCTCGAAGGCCGCAGCACTCACCCACACGGTGCCTCGCTGGCCTCATGGGTCAGGCTGCTGGGGCTGATGCTGTACAAGAGTTAATCCTGACTCCCGAAATCCACAAAAGCAAGGCTGCCGGCTGCTGTAGGAGATGGTCATCGATGCCCCGCACTCCTGCGCGAAGAGTGCGAAGCCCAAGACTTCTAGGTACCGAGGAAGAGATTGCTCGGTGCAGTTCTGGAAATTCCGAAATTCTGATGACCATCCTGAGTCGATCCGTCTGGATTACAACTTACAGTTGTGAAGCGGAGGCGCCTGGCAAAACTCCCGCACGGCGTGCCTGGCATGCGGCGGGGGCTGCGTGGGGCAGCAGCGGGCCGCTGAGGGTGCGATGTCTTTTGGAAGTTGAACATTCTCATTGAACATTCTCAATATGTTGACTGGAGCGCATACGGTGGGGGCCCGTGTTGGCCGGCACCTACCAGTAGCGAACGCGGTAGCGAACGGCTTGCCTATCCGGCAAATCTCCTCATCTCTCAAGACACGGGGTGCCAGGACAAGGATTGTCTAGCCGACAAATGCTGCTCTAACTGAAGCAAGAAACCACGCAACAGAACCGTGACAGGACTATTCGGAACCACGACAAGAAGGCAGGCAAAAGCATGACAGCTTTTCCGGGCTTGGAGGCCCCGAGACAGAAAACAACCGGAAGACCAAATTTTGAAGGTTTCAGATCACAGAACTTGGATAATCTGGTCTCCCGTGCGCTTGGCTGGGCACGGCAAACGACTCGGCAAACGACCGGGTTTCTGGTCCTTCCCCCGCCCAACCCCTTGACGGACCATCGCACTTGTGACCACATGTTCACTTGACATATCCACGACGAGCTTTGCATGAGGCGCCCGCTGCAGCGGAGGTGTGTGCGTACCATTGTTCTTACTGCGAGACATGGAGTGAGTGAGTGAGTAAGTGAGTGAGTGAGTGAGTGCGTGCGTGCAAAGTGAGTGTCGAATCAGCAAGCACATGATCCTGCAAACAACTGCATCACGAAGCTTTGACCGGCAACTCTCATTTTCAGTCGCTATGAGCGCCAGTGGTGCAGCTTCAGGTTCTCCTTTCCAGCGAAGGCGGATGTCAGGAGGGCAAGGAAGGTCAGGTTCAGTGGCCGGGTTCAGGGTCACCGCCGGCTCTGGCGCTTCTGTGAGATTTGGAGAACTTGGACTTCTTGACGAAGCACCCGCTTTTCACCCGCTTTTCGCTAGAAAACCCTGAACCTCCCTGAGCTCCCGCTCAAAAGACTTCCTCACACCGGGAACAGTCCACTCTCTGCTCACGCCCAGACTCCCCGCCTCCGAGGGGCCAGCCGTCGCACAGCGTGGAAGGCGGCGGCGGAGCGGCTCCGAGGGGTGCTCCAGCAGCGCCTCGAAGGTGCGGTGGTTTGACGGCTTCTTCTGCAGCACCCCTTGCTCCCTGTACCTCCCAACTATGTAACTGCACATGAGACTTTCGAGATTCTTTCACCCGCAGCCGCTGTGACATCCAAACCCCAAACCTCGCCACCAACATGTCAAACACATCAAAAAACTCTCACCTTTGTGTTGAATTGCCCAACCCTCGTGCATCGCGTTGGCAGCAGGCCTCCAAGACATCGTACTCGCGCGACATCACACGCTTCCTTGGAGGGTGCAGCCCACAAGTTGCAGGCCCCAACACAAGACTGCTCTGCAAGCGGCCGCTTTATGGGTTAGAGGCTCCGAGTTCACAGAGTTTGAGGTTGGATCAGCGAATTCGCCCCCATTTGTCAGTGCCAAGTCCTTCGTGGCGACCATCTGGGGGAAAGGGAAAGCTCGTAACTAACCAAAGCAAAGCATGCTTTTAATGGAGATTATGTTTGCGCGGTCGGATGGCCACATGCTTAGGGCGAGAGTCCGTGTTTGGCCTTGGTGAGGCAAGATTCTTCCTGGCTCACTGGCCCGATAAGTACCAAAAGTGCGACGGTGTGCATTGGAGGAACGTTGTCGGGGCATGTGTCCTAACAACTTGGATCCATTCTGTGAGTACAGTTTAGAAGCTTGATCAGTCAATCGTTAGGGCTTACCGCTGCTGAGGGCTTCCAGCACTGGGCGGGAGGCTCTGTGCTCGAGCCTTACTGGCTCTCCTGATAGCCTAAACCGGCCTAAACTTCTAAACCGCAATGCTTGGCGGATGTAGGTTCATGTAGATCTTGGCGGTCCCAGGAGCAGCTCGTCAATCAGCAACGGCTGCGAACAGAGGCCCGATCGCTGCCTTATAATGAGCTGAGCGAAATCACCCCCAAACTTGTCCAGGTTTTGGAACAAGATACAACAAGATACAACACGAGCCGTAGTGCCAGGGACAGCCAGGCTGCTGCCCGCGGGAGTTGTAGCGCTTGAGACGGGCACGAGAAGGGAAGGGCCTGATTGCAGCTCCACGGCGTATGCAGATAGAAGCTTCCGTGTTTTGAGAAAGGTTTACAAAAACAACAACGGATTCAGGCTGAAGGTTTGAGATTCTGAGCTGAAGACATCTAGTTTCATAGTAGGTTTCGCTTGGTGTTGGCACCCACTGATGAACCTGAATCTCGAAGTTGCTATTTCACATTTTGTTGAGGCACAAGGACTGCAACAGGCAATACCAACCCAGCCTGTCCTACACCCTCAACACTGCATACTTGTGCCAAGGCACCCCAGGCCCAAGAAATGGGCCACGCGCTCGTATGTCTTGTGATGGTGGAGCTCCTCCTCCGGGCTGTTGGCTCTTGGCAGAACATGTAAGGTTCAGGCGCTGCTTGTTTTCTCTCGAACCTCGAGCCCTAAGACTCGACGCAACTCGCCGTAACCCTTCCAGGACGCAGAATTCTGCGGTTCACAAGTAGGCAAAAGCAGCGCCCAGCTTTGCTTTGAAATCCGTTTAATCCCAATAAGCGCCAATAAGCTCCAAGCAGTCTCGCACCTGAAAGGATTTGGGAATCACGCTTGCGCCTGGGCCCTTATGCCAACTTATGCCAACTGTTTTGACAAGGTCCCCTTGGGCTTCGGTGGTTTCAGGCTTTCGAGAGTGCCCTTCTCGTCCTCAAACATGGGCCCCCTATTAACGGAAATTTTGCTCAAAAGGATGCTCTCTCGGGGGATGATCTCTCTTGCTGTCTTGCTCTCCTTCTCCACGACAAGCAGGCGATGGCCAAAGGTGCTCTTGATGGAGGCCAGCGCGGCTCCGAAGTACAGGTACCTCGTCGCTCTGTCTTTCTTTGTGGAAGGTCTCTTCCGTGGGGGCTTCTTTGAAAGGGGCGGCAAGGCTAGTCACACTCAGAAGAGCAGAGAACGGCCATAGCCAAGCCCCCCAGACTGCTGAAGGCGGGGAGCCCACGCTTGTCCTCCAACTTCCGCAGCAGCAGCTCCTTCTTCTTGCTTCGTTCAGGGTTTGTGATGCGAGGGTTTCCGCTTGGGGATTGAGGTTCCAGAAATTGAGAAGTCTGGGGCCAAGCTTTGTGACATGCAGGGCAGTGCTCATCAGTGCTCTCATCGTGTAAGCAGCACAGCTTCGCCTGGAGATCTGCTTCGTCCAGCTCGTTCTCCAAGTGCAACTTCCTGTGGGGAAGGTAAACGACATTGTGGCTTCAAACTTCAGACGCTTAGCTTTGCACAGGTTTCAGCGCCTCTTCAGGAGACGCGACTGCGGAAAACACAAGCCCAACCAACTTCTCCCAGGTGAATCTGGACACTAAGGCGGTTGGACGCCTTTCCAGGTGTCGTAGTAGGTCGTTGGTGTGACTTTGGGCGGGAGTTTCACAGAATGGGCGAGAATCTATTTTGTACCTTGTCTAGTTCGCGTCTTGTCTTTTTGTTTAGGGCTTCCTATAAAGAGACAGAGGAGATACTGTCCTTTCTTTTTTCCCGACTTGCTAAATGATGCTATCCATCTAGCTATCATTGTTTATGTATCTATGTTCGTCTTTCTTTCTTTTGCTATCTGTCTTTCTTTATTATTTCCTTTCTTTCGTTCTTTCGCTCTGTCGTTCTGCGCCTCTATTTCCCCGATGCTATATTGGGAAATCTGGTTTCTTCGGTATTCAATCGGAAAGCTATATTCCGCTATGTTCAATAAAGTCTATATGTTCATACGAAAACTCTGCTCCCTCCAACCCCTATTTCCTGTGTACTTTAACAGGAAGACTAAAGAATGTTTCGGGGGGCCCCCTCACAGAATTTCACAAACGCCGGCTCGGAGACCAGGCCTCTCGAATCGGTCCACCGGGTCGCACACAGCCACCACCTCAGCAAAAAAGGCGAGCAAAGAACAGGGTTTAGGGAAGCTCAGGCGAAGTTTAATGCTGCAGATGGCCTTGTCTTCTGGTATCTGTGTGTGGCTGCATCTGTGTGAGGCACTGCTTTTTGGTTTGGCAGCTTAGCCGTACCGGGCGCCGAGCGGTGCTGCGGTGCTGCAGCGCTATGGTGATTTGTACGCAAAGCGCATTGCTTCGGAGTTTGCGAAGTCACCAACCCTTCTTGTGTCCGAGCCCAGCCTGAATTTGCTAGCAAATTTGATGGTTGGCTCTCCTTGGCTTTGTGCACTCCAGGCTCATCTGGGGGTTCCTCAGAGATGTGGGATGGCACTGCAGGCGATGCATCAGTGATTCGGGCCATGCTTTCTGGTTGCAAGGAATGTCTGACGGTGACGGGCCCTGCAAAGACACATCGCGGAGGGCGGGGGGGGCAAGAGGGTGGGGGGGGGGACTGGCCAGAGATTCTTTTTGGAAGACCAGTGAGAACGTTTCAGGCAACTTCCCAGGCACCCAACCAGAAGTCGAAGCCCCCACTAGGGCACCGGACGATGCGCATTTCCGGAATCAAGCTCAAGACGTGCTCCATCACTTCCTGACACAACCTTGCAACCCCCGAGGCTTAGCTCAGTTTAGCTGATCGAGGCTTCGGGAGGGCTCAGGATTGGGTTATAATCCCTCTACTTACAACTGCCTCGACCACGACCCCAAGCTACGTAAAACAAACGACATGAACATCCAAGGTTCAGGAAGCTGGCAGCACAGTCCTCGCTCCACATGACGGGCTGGTAAATGCCCAGACGCTTCACCTCAGTTCAATCGGCCGCCTTCAAGAACTTCAAGATACTGCAAGCCAAACTGTGCTTATGGTTTTGGGATGCTTTCGAGGGCTCTCGCATGCCCCCGTTGAAAACATCGCAGAGGTGCCTTGGCCATGGCACCGCGGTGCAGAGCGAGCCGCTGCACCTGTGTGGCGTGCGACGGTGCGCGAACGGGTGCTGGGCATGGTGCTGGATGGTGTTGGACATGTTGTTCGGGGTGCTGTCGTGCTGTGTCTTTTGGCGAACGTTATTCCCCAGTCAATCTGCAGAGTCCCGCAGCGAGCTTGGAGATGCATCTTCAGTGTCGCAGTGCCTTCTCGTGGACCAAAACTCAACCTCGTTTCAGTAGAAGAACGATCATCCATACCGCTCCACCTGATATGACCTCACCCACAACCCGAAACGCCTCACACCCGACCCAACATATGCAAAAACACATTAACTCGGAACCCCTTGTTCAAATTCATCTGGCCTTCAACCCCCTTTTTCCAACCAACAAACACAACAAAAACAACAACAACAAAATGACAAAAACTCACAACAATGGTTCGCTGGAACTCCTCCTGTGACCGCCGTCACCAACGAGCGGGCTCCACGAAACTGCCTTGGATCCTTGAGGATCCTTGAGAAGATGCTGGGCCTTCTTGAAAACCATGTTCATGCCCCCAGAATTGCAACAAGAAAGAATGTTACTTGCGTTGCACGGCTTGGGCTGTGGACTGAAGCCAAAGCCCGGAGCCCGCCTGTGACATCAGCGGCAGCGTCTGCCGGCCCATCTCCATGAGAAAGAAGTCCTCGTCCTCCAGACGTGCCAGGGACCCTGAAGCACGCCACCTGCCCGTTTCCCGAGTATCCGAAGCTTGAAGCACCAAACTTCCATGAGCTCCGACGCTTTAAACAAAAATCTGCAAGCTCTCTCTAAGTGAGCCAAGTTGAGCCCATCGGACTCCTCTGCAGCTTCGCAGGCTTAGGTTTGGGTTGACACGCCATATGCCATCTTAAAAAGCCCCAAGTTCGCTGGCACACGTGGATTTGGGGAGCATTGCCACGCATTGCCTACGGGTCAGAGCATCCCTGGTTACACTCCACATGCCCATGCGAAACTGTAGCACGTGACCTGGCTGTATTATGGCCTGCTATCGCCCACTATCACTGTCGCCTACTCTCCACGGTCCTTGTTGTGGATGGACAGAGCGGTAAAGTTGATTTCCTAAGTGTCAAGCCCCGACTCAAGGGGACAGTAAAGTATTAAACTTGAGGACGTAAGGCAAAGCCGGCAAGGCAAAAGTTCACTGGCGCAGCTTTAGAGGATCCTTCCCTCGTTGCTTCGGGAGCTGCAGATCTTGATCCGCGGGGACGTTGTTTTTGGGTCTGCTTTCCCTCCCCTTGGGAAGCACGAGATCGAATCCGAAACCCATGAACCTCCAAGTCTACTAAGTGTCCATGGCCAGGGCGCTGGATGCTTTGCCAGGTTGTGTCGCAGGGACGTCGTGCCGCAGCCTCGAAAACCCTTCTCACGATTCTGCGAGAAGAAAACAGAGGAACTTCCAGAGCGAAATATCTTATGACCTAGGCAACCCTGAACCCTAACTTTCGACCCTGCACCTTCCCTCAAACTGCAGAACAGGTACCGTCCAGGCCCATGATGGCGAAATCCAGGGGTAGGTCGGCCCAATGCGAAAGCTCCTTGCGGGTTCCAAAAGAAGCTTTAGGTCCAACTAGAGAGCTTCGAGATGCACAACAAGGAAGAAGAAAACACCTCAGCTTTGGGGAAGACTGTGCTGAAGACATCTGAAGAGCCCCTGGAAACTCAAGAGCAGGAGCCAACACTCCCCCAAGGGCCCCGAAAGCCCTGAGCTCCTGCGATGTCATTTGCCGGGCCTCGAAGCTTTCAACGCCCATGAACCTTTGGAACCAAATTGGCAAAAGGGCTGCCTCCACATCTTCCTGTCACAACTGGGGCTGGAGAAGGCGCTAACCAGCGATCATTGACGGTGAACGAGGTTTAGGGGGTGGGAGCTTGGTAGCAAGCTAGGCCAATCCTTTTCTTGGTTTTTGCACGATTTGTTCGCTCTTTCAGCCATGTGCTCGCAAGGGGCAAAATCGGCCAAACCCGGCAACCCAGCTCAACGAGCCCAAACAAGCACAGATCCTTTTGCATCATGCCCCCCAAATTTTCGACCCCGGCTCCTGTGTGCAGCTGCGGGGCACGCACCTGGGCAGGCAGCGGATATCTGCGAGCCCTGCGAAAGTCCGGTACACGAGAAGCCATGGCACAAGGTACTGCGCCGCGGCCCCAGCGCTGTCTGCACCTGGCAACGGGTGCGTCTACCCTCAACTTGTCAACCCTGACCGCCGGAGGGCCGTGAGCTAAAGACGCAGGAAAAGACAACATTGAGTCAACTGAGCCGGGAAAGCCACCACTTTAGCGTGAGAACTAAAGAGAGAACTTCTTTGGGCCCTCTACACGGCCTTTTTTAAAACCCTATCTGCTCCGAAAGACCGAACTCAGGAGGGCTCCTCTCCGTGCCAGTAGCGGCCCGCCGAGCCCCAGCAAGCAAGAACCTCCCCAGCTTGCAGAGCCTTATAAGCATAGCCTTCTTTTTGCTGCTTCTCTCTGCTTTCAAAAAAAGGAGCGGGGTGCTCCTATCTGAGCTGAGTGGTCACCCTGGTTCGAGGCAGGGAGGCCTTCGTGGAGGCATCAGTGATCAGCCTCAGAAGACAGGAGAAAGCTTGTCTCGCTGCATGATATGAAAAATAGGACATATTACAATATTATTACAGTATGCTCAAAGGCACGTGAGAAAGCCGACGGCTTCCTTCGGCGTTACAGCAAGTGGAATGGGCCCCTAGAAAGCCTTGAGAGAGTCTTGTGACATGGAACCAAGTGTGCTGTATGCACTCCGAGAAGTCCAAAAAAGAAGCCTCAGAGGCAGGCATAATCTGCCAGTGTAACAAAAAAAGACGGAGGAAATTAGGAAGTTAATACAAATTCCGAAATGTTAAAAGGGTCTCGTCCATCCCGACCTTTGCTTTGAAATGTTGTTTGACTTGAACAATTTCTAGCTTCTTTAACAACACTTATTGTAAAGGCCATGACTTTTTAGATTTTGAAGATCTCTACAACGAACATTTTGAAAAATGTCAACAACAAACTTGAGACAATTTTAAAGGCATCCATCCTTTTTGCTGTTAAAACAGTTGGAAATAAAACTCAAAAATCCAGAGAAGGGTCTCGTCCATGCTAGGACCCCATGGTGTCGAACAAGCCAATAACGAACAGTTTTTGTTGAGAGTTTCAACATGGGCATTCGTCCTGAGCCAGGCTTCTCTTGAGCGAGGTCCGACCTTCAAATTTACCCAGGTTCCCTGCAAAGTCCCTTAGCTCTTGGTTGGGGGGGGGGGGGGTATGTAGGCATTATGGAGTCTTATGAAAGCTGATGATGTCTTTGCAAATGGACTTTCGTAAGTTTTCATATTGTTTCATAAGATTCCAGAAGACTCGTTTGAAGCTCACTCCCGACAATGTTAAGGTGTAGGTGTGAGGGACAAGGACTTGCGATTTGTCATCTGGGAACCTAGCCGGCCCCAAATTTTAGAGACCCCGGCGTGCGATTTGTCTTGGTCGGAGATAACTTATCTTGTCATTCAAAGTGTGAAGGATCGGGGCTTGCGATGGACTCTCTTGTTTTCAAGAAAAAGAGTTACAATTCGTGAGGAAGAAAAAGGCTAGATACTGCGTTTCTTGTGGAAGTACAAAGGGATTCGCATTGAGAGCCACAGGGGGCCCACTTGCTTCACAATGAGAATGAAGGTAGGTTCACCGTGGACTGAGGATGAAGATGGAGATCCCTACCAGAAACGCCAAAACTTTCCATTTCCTTACCACACCTTGTTAAGAACATTTGGACTTCCATTGAATTGGACATCGAGAAGCCTGAAAGACAGCCCCCAGAAACTCTCCAGAAGAACTGCTTCATTGAGATATCACATGAATTTCTACAATTTCCCAATACATGAGAACCTCCCCTCATTCGGCTTGAAGTGACAAAGAAATCCATTTGGGTTGAAGTAAAAAGACCACACATGGTCAGAATTCTTGTCTGCTGCATAAGAGTTGTTTTGTTTCAAGTGAGGGAGCCATTCATCTGTCTATGACGTCATGCACCGGCTCCTCCGACTCTACGCGTCATCCTTTGATTGGTAATGAAATTTCCTCCCCACAGTACTTTGCCAGGAGCCTAGGGCTCTCACCTTGGCTTTCTTAAGGAGCTCTCGTGCTTCCACAACTCACAAGAAGACGTAAACAAGATTGCGGGCTCTCGTATCTTTGGCTCACTGAAACTAAACATCAGAATGAGGTGAGTGCTATCACCCCCGTGAAAGGAACAGGTGTTCTTGTTTTGTTGGCGAAAATTTGTAAGGACTCGCATTAACAGCTGCAGGTGCCCTTTCAGACGTCGCCCAAGTTGACTGAATGTCTTTTCATAAAAGTTATCATCCATCCTCGTAGAAAATTCAAGCCTACGCAGGACTTCTTTCTCATTCTGCGATCGCTTTCGTTGCTAATCCCGGCAGCAGAATGTCAGCAGTTTTCCTCGAGAACGTAAGCGAGGAGTTTGGCGGCATTTCAACTTTAAAAACATGCATCGCTACTGTTCTCACTATGTCTTGAAAGTAGAAGAGTAGAAGATCTCTTGTTCACAGAAAAAGCAGAACAGAAAACTAGCTATTTTCCGTTGGGTTGTGTCAAGGGTGTTTTGAGAAGGCGACAAGAAACAGACAAACTTGCAGGCTTAGTTTCCAGGTGCATTGGAGGTGAAGACGGTCAAAGTTGTATCCTACTTTGTCCTTCAAGGGTGTTGGGCAAACTTCCAGGAACGTTATTGTGTTGTGTGGCGGCAACTACCTGTTGCTTGTCGTATGTCAACTAGGGCACGCTTTCGCAAGTAACAAGTCAGATGTTACAACACATACCAAAGCCACTGTAAAACAAGGCCTGACTCAAACTATACATAAAGGTGCATGACACACAGACTCTATGGCGCGGCAATGCCAGGTGCAAGGACTTCCTTCCCGAACTCCCAAACAATCTTGAAGTCCAGTGAAGTCCAGTGAAGTCAAGGGGCAAAGCCGAATCCGACACACTGGACACGTCCCAGCTGGTGTGTTGGCGGTGCGAATGAAGTCCGCCAACTTCGGCCAGCGCCTGTGAGATTTTGGGGCGGGGAGCTTCTCCTGGGTCCAGGAATCATTGTTTCCGAACCTTCTGCAGATTTGTTCGCGGGTTCGAGGTGCCGGGATGTGCGGGATGTGCCAACTGCCCTCTCTCACAGCCCCATGCCGAAAACCTGCCGAGGCTTTAAAGTGGCAGTGACCCGGCAGAGCTGTAGCGAATGTAGGTGGGATTTTTTCGGCGTTGGACTGTCTGGAGAGAATGTGACCTCGCTAAAACGGTGTAAAACCTTCGCCGTGTGTGCACGCGGAGAGCGTCTCCCAAACAGGCGTGGAAACCTGAAACCCCCTCTTCAATTCTGGGCGACACCCAACTCTTGAAAGAAACTTTGGAAACCAAGAGCCCAAGCCCCGTCCCCTCCACGCCTCCTCGCGCTCTGTGAATCCTGCAAAGCTCCCTTCTTTCGACCTTGGAGCAAAGCTTCGACACCGGCCCTCGGCCGGAATGGGCTTACTAGGTGAGATCGGAGCAGGAAGTTAGGAAGCTCGCAGTTTTCTGTTTGCTTCAGGTCGTTTAGGTGGGGTGCGTAGACATCTCGGCAGAGGCACCCGCCATAGCCTGACGCGATCAGAAATGCCGATGCAGATTTTCGACGGAACTCATCGAAGTCCTGTTTGAGCGGAGGGTCAATGTCTCCACTGATCATAGTGACACAGAGCTGCGCTACCGGGAAGACCTTCTCAGAGCTCGGGCCCTAGAACCATCCCAGGCCGTCCCAAGCCCTTGAGATTGTTGCCCGCTCTTGACTCGACAAGTTGTGTTTTCACTGACTCGCGCCTCCAGGTACTTCCTCCTGCAGTCTCCCCGGCAGTCGTCACAGCCGGGCTGCCGGCCTGGGCGCCACAGGTGCCGCAACAAAGCAACAAAGAAACGGTGCACAAAGCCTGTCGGGAACAAACTCATGACCTTCTTCAGAGCTTATGCTGAGGATCCCGCCCCAGTGACACGCTTGCTGCGCCTGCCAAAGCAATAAGCTTTCCTTTGTAGTGCGATTCGTTGGGCTCACGTCTTGCTTCTTTGCAGCTGTTCATGCTGGTGTTCATGCTAGGGAACGCAAATCTCAACAGGGGCAGCCTGGCAAGCAGCCAGCGGCAGAGTGGTGCAAACGTCCTGGGCCCCGGGCACGCTGTTGAACTTGCACAGGCGCCCTCTGCTTTCAACATCTCTCAACCCAAGGTCTTGAACCCCACTGTATCAAATTGCCTCTGAGAGAGAACGTGTTACGAAACAGAATCCTCAAGCTCTAAAGGCTTCATACACTCAACGAAAATACTTGTATTCGCCTCGCGTCTGGAACCCAACCCTTCCACTTCCCCACCTCGCAAACTTTCTGCGCACCCCCATTCCCCCCCCCTTGCCCAGTGGGACCTGCCCAAACCGCCTGGAGTCCCTGGAGGAGCCGAAATCCCATGCTGCATGTGGCGGGCAGGGCTCCTCCCACACGAAAAACAACTCCCCGCAGTCGCGACCCGCGCCTTCCCAAGGACCCCCTGCGACACGCCTGCGAGGCCCTTGCATGGGGCCAAGGCTGCCGAGGCGGTGTGCGCGCAAGCGCCTGGCCTCAGGACATCTCACAGTGCTGCCGTCCTCGAGTCCCTCGTGGATCGCACGACAGGCCTTGGGCTCGCTTAGTGGCTTCTGTGTTGATGCTAGGATCCTGCACTCAGACCTACAGGCAAAAAAAAGAACAACCTGAGAGTGGAATCCAAAGCTTGCAACGCCATGTCACCTCGCCTCGTCACAGTCGGGGCCGCAGCAGCAGGCTTCCTCGAAGGCCAAAAGAGAGCGAATCGGCAGAGGGGCTTCGGGGCCTTTCGCGGTTCTGCTGGATGTTTCGGCCCGAAACCTGGCGATCGCCGGCGCAAAGGAAAAGCAGGGCCGAGGCTGCACGCCAGCACCTAGCATGTTGAGGAGGTGAGAACATGTGAGAACTTGCTATTCGAGGCGCGGCATTCTGGAGGGCCAAAAACTCAGTGTCCTGGTGGCCCCCACCGCGATGCTAGTACTACATTGCTGCATCGACATCGTGCGGAACGTCGTGCGGCCGTCCCAACATGAAAGCGCCTTTACAAGATCGTAGCTCGGTTCAAAAACGCTCAAAGAGCTCCCCATGACCCGTTTAGAAGTTGCTCAAAGCAGCGCAAAGCGGCCTCGTCAGCCCCATAGGTGAAGCGGACGAAGGCACATCCTCCGCCTGCCAAAGCGTCCGCGGAGCATGCACAAGCACCAAAGTTGAGGTCCGGGGCTGAGAAAGATGCGAGCTTCTTGGAAGCTTCTTGAGAGATTAAGGAGGACAAAAAAAAACAAACATCCTTAGGAAGGGGGCAAGCAGCGAGCTGGGGCAGCGCGTTCGCAGCATGCGTATTCATGTCGAGTATAAAGCATAGGCGATTCTACAGAAAAAAAAACACGTCCAAGGGGGATATGCATCTTATTGGGGCAACAGCTGGTTGAGGCAGCCTACAGCGGGCAGAATTGTCCCAAGCAGTCACCTGTCCAAGCCGCCGCCCTCGTGCGGTGAAGGCGAAGCCGAAGGCGAAGCCGAAGGCGAAGCCGAAGGCGAAGCCAAAGGCGAAGCCAAAGGCGAAGCCAAAGGCGAAGCCATGAGTGTGGGCGGCGGGGGGCTCTTGGGGGCTCTTGGGCGTATAATGAAGGAAAGAGTGGGGGGGGTTCATGGGGGCTCGTGGGGTCCAGGATTTTGGTGGCATTGGGGCATGTGGCTCCCTGCTGTCCAGCTTTTGCGAAGCTTGATCGTCGAGGAGCCTGTCTTGAGAAGGTTCCTATTTCAAGATGCTCGTCTCTAAGTGGAACACAGTGCACCTTTGTGAAGCTTAACTTGCTGCGAATTCACTGACGGATGCCTGGAGCTACGCAGCACCTTCAGAGCGTGCGGCGTGTGCCACTCCAGCTCCGTCCGCTTGAGCGGCGTCCACGTCCTCCCACGGAGGGAGTAAGACCGCTGAAGAGGGACTAACAGAAGATGAAGCTTTGGCGATGATGGCCAGGGTACACAAACTAATGCCGTCTTTCTACGAGGCAAAATTCTCAAAGACGTGCTAGTCAGCTAGTCCTTCTGCAAGGAAAGGGGATGGATACAAGGTAACAGTCACCTAGCCTGGGAGTCCTTGGACCTGGGGCCCAAGCATAACCACGCAGGAAACATGAAGACCGAAGGCCCTCCAACTCCCGGCTTCTTGCACGCTGGGGCGCTGGTACGCGGAGCCGCTCAGCTTTCTGCACCTGCACAGTATCGGAGCTGGACTGTTGGGAGCCCTTCGACCCTCTGCAGTGGCAGTCTGTCCAGAATCCATCTGCAAAGGTACTTCAAGTGCCTAGCGAGGGCGACAAGAGACTGGAGCCAAGAGGCAAGAGCCAAGAGGCAAGAGACAAGAGAGAAGAGCCAAAAGCCGAGAGACACGAGGCAACAGACAAGAGACAAGAGCGATTTGGCAAGAGACAGGATACAAGAGGCAAGAGACAAGAGACGGAGAGCGAGAGCGAAAAAGAACAAAAACTATCCTTGCACAGCAAGCTCATTATTCTAAGGTGCGTGCATGGAGCAGTGGCAATGCTGAAACTCTCGAGGGCTCCCTGTAGTCCTGGTCAAGACAGTCGAGCTCAACTGAAATGGCCGGACGAAACTTCGAACCGTAACAACAATTGCGTTTTAACAAAAACCGAATGAGGCATTCTTCAAGGGTGCAAACTGGGTGCTCCTGAAGCGGCACTTCCCGCAAAGGCAGGAACCCTGCGCCGGCGGCCCAGGCCGGCTTGGGAAGAATGGCCTCGAAGAGAAGCGCCGGCAGCGCCCAAAAAGTATCCCTTCACAGAAACAAGTCTGAGATTAAGAGGTACATGTACGATGGGAGTATCAAACTGGAAGAAACGAGTAGCTACCAAGTTGTTTGAAAGGAGACATGAATGCATCCGCCAGTTCGGATCGCTTTTTTTAGCTACTACACCTGAACCACTCCGCTGGGTCACAGGGTCTTCAACAGCAGGAACAACGTCCTCCGGCCTCCGGCTGCAACTGCTGGAGTTCAACATTTTTCTCACATCCTGAAGCAGCCTTTCCTGCCTTTCCTCAATCTCTGGAGAATCCCTCAAAAACCCTCGGACAAAGGATTGGGCTGGGCTTAGGGAGAAAGAGGACTCCTTGAGCTTGTGCTCTCGACGCTCTAACAGGCCCGAGGCACACCGCAAGGGGCCCGAAGGCAGCCGGGGATTGCGTCGCTAAGTCCTGCTGTCGCGCTCGCGCATGTCGTGAAGTCTGGGTCTTGCATCAATTCGGACCGCTTCAATAAATGAACCCGGCACCTCGATCTCTGGCCTGAAGCCCTTCGGGAAGTGCTGGTCAGAGAGGATCTTAGCAGAGCCACAGGGAAAGACTGTCAGAGCAGGTTTAACAGCTGTAGGACACGCTAAAGGGGGTCGAGGCTCAGTGTACGGAAGAAACCTCCAACGCAAACGCTGGACCCGTGCGTGCGGTACGGCTCAAGGGCCCTGTTAAGCCGACACGCAATGGCCATATCGTGTATTCGACCTATGCTTGGCACATTGCCAGCAATGCTTATATCCGGGCAGGGTTTAAACATAGGACGGATTCAGACCGAGCGTGGGAAAGCTGAAGGAGTTAGCAAGTTAGAAGGCAGGCATCTGCAAGTTGAAAGCTTGCAGAGTGCATTCAGCAAACTCTTCAGCAAACTCTGACACTTGGGTGCCGCACTCCTGCAGCCAGGAGAAAGAGCGCCTGGGCTCCAAACTCGGATGGTGAGAGACTTGGACCCCACAGAAACGCGACTGCGGCGGAAGGAACTGAAGGTGCGATCCCCCCTACCAGCCCACCTAGTCCTGCCTAAATGCTGAGCCCCTCACGGCCTTCCCCTCCATGTGCAAGGAGACAATGCAGGTGCTACCGCACCTACAAGCTCGGCTCCGCTCTTGGGATCCCCAAATCCTCACGCACCAACTTCCAAGAAGCCTTCAAGCCTCGTTCTTGGGAGCTCTTTCTTAAAACGCGCTTGAGGCGGATGGTTAGGATGGTTAAGACACACGCACAAGCATGTGGCCCGTGTGGCACCACGGTCGAATCCTTGGGCCGTGACGACCGGCAGAAGTGCCGCCGAACCGATGCATTGAAACTGCCTGCACGGGCAATAAACGAAGCGGCTTGCTGACTGCAGACTGTTCTGAGATTTACGAGGCTCACATCGGCTTCCAATTCGATCTGTAGGACCTGTACTTACTGCATTGTTGCATTGCCTGCCGACTAGTTGGCAGAAAGGGGCCTGGGTGTGCATGGGCCGTGGACGACAAAACGTGCCCCATCCTCTTCACTTCACATCCCGCCTATCCGCCTCTCCCGCCTCTCCGAGCCTATCCCGCCTGTCCTATCCCGGCTACCCCACCTTCGAGCCCGGCACACATGGACAACGGACCCTCCTGCAGCGCTCCTGCGACCAGGAGCTTGGCAGTGTCTTGGAACAAGCTTGGAAAAAGGAAGGCGGAAGGTGACAGAATTGCCAGGGGTGACTTGGGGATGCAATAACAAAGTACTCAGCGCGGGCAGCAGATACTACAAGAACAGCTGCTGTCAGAAGGGGACACAACAGATAAGCTGCTGAGCAGAGGAACGTCTGTCAGCGCTTCATCTGCGAAGGCCCGATTATTGCGTTGGTGGGCTTGTTCACTTTGCACGCCTTTTTGAACACGCGGCCCTTTGCCGTAGCAGAATCAGCCCTGGTGCAGTTTGAGGATGCTGCGGGACTTAGAGCTCAAGCCCTCCCCTGAAATCGCCTTAAACCCCTAAAGCATATGAACACCAAGAATCGCCCCATCACACGCGTCACGCAGACGACCCCAGTTCCCGCCTCGGAAGTTGGAACCTCCAAGCGCCTCTTTGGCCTGGCGGAGGAGTCGGGTGCCAGGAACCAACAACTCTTTGGATTTAGTCGCGCTTTTGGAGCTAGATGCGGCTTCTGAACTTCTACTCACTACGAACTCACTATCCCCGCTTTCGTTTCGTAGTCACGTGGGTTAACCCCCGCCGTGAATCGCTTGCGAGACAACAACCTCGCCCTCCAACTCCGCTTCCGCTTCCGCTTCATTGGACGCCGAGTTCGCCAGCCAGTATTTCAGTTCCGCCTACTGCTGAGTACCCAAGCCCAAGTTGGGTGGATGGGTTTCACTCCAATATCGGGTGCACTGGCAGTGCCGCCAGTTTCTCGCAGCCCAAGCCGCTACATTTGACCCCATGGCGGCATGGCGAAAGCCCCTGCTGCTACCCCAATATTGGCAATGTAGCGTGAAGTTTCGGAGACCCGAGAATTGAAGCAGCAACAGCAACAACAAACCACAACAAACAACACACGAATGCTCGCCAGCACCCCGGGCATGTGAAGCTTCAGAAAAGCTTCAAAAGGCACGGCGAATCCCCGAGTCCTCGTCCTCTCGTCCTCGTGACTGTCAAGCACTTTTGACACGTTACGATCCTTGTGACTGTCGGCATTTTCGGTGCCTTCGAAGCTTCAAACAAGATCCAAATCATCTCCAAAGCTGACGACCGTCACCAGGATCGTCACAAAGCATTTGCTCAACCCCCTACCCCCCAACACTCGAAACGAGAACCCTGCACAACCTTTAAATAAAGACCCCGACCGCAATGTGCCTGGACAGTGCCTGCGGTGCGAAATGCGCGAAATGCGATGCTCCGAACAAAGCAAGGACCATGAAGCTCTTACCCTTCGGCCTCCAATGGGCACATGACAGAGAAGGCGGAGCCATGTGCCCGTCGACAGTCCGGACCTTGCTGTGGGTCCAAAGCCTCCCAAAAAAAGCCTCACACAAAAAGCCTGTCCCCAAAACCAAAAAGCCTCCCAAAAACAAAACCTCCCCACAAGCTTTCCGTTGATTCTTTTTTGGCCGGGCCGCAGTGGCACGAAAGCCAAGAACGATCCCGGGCAATAGGCGCCTTGCGAAGCCGTGGAAAGCAGCAAAACTGCCGAAAAGGGCGAGAAAGGTGTAGGTGCGGTGTGGGTCCTTGGTTTGGGTTTAAGACAATTGCCAGACAGATCCTGGAGCCAAACATCGGTCAGAACCTTCAAGGCACGTCTCCAGTCAGAGCTGCAGCTCCACTTCCCAACCGCTTGAACTCTTGAACTGACATCGCGAAAGCCCGCAAGCCCGACATCCTCTCCGCCTCAAGCCAAAGCCTAAGGTTGGAACCAGGAAGCGCACTGCCCCGCAGTGACCTGAAATCGGTACTTCTGCATCCTACTCATTCCAGAACTTTGAGCATGAGTTTGGGGCTGGTGCCCAGTCTGCCCACTCCATGCTCAGGGCTGGGCACGCGCTCGGGACATGGAAAACATCCGCCATGGCCCACAAAGGACTCGCAGAGGACTCACAGAGGACTCGTGGGACTCGACTTCGACTGGTGGGACCCACGGGGCGCCTCGACCCTTTGTGAAGTGGGAGTCGGGTTTGATACGAAATTAGGGGGTTCTTCTCATGTCAAGTTTCTGAATGGGTCTGATACTGGTATAAAGTTCCAGTAATGCTCACAGAGTCTGATGATTTGTCTGAATGAGCCCGAGTACATTGACTCTGGCAGATTCCTTATGCCTCACAAGCCAGCTGGACAGCTTAGATATTCATCAGTTCACAGCTTCAGGGTTCCAGGGTCGGATGCCATGTGTCAACCTTGTTTCACAAGGTTCCTGGCTCTGCTGGACTTTATGTGACATCTGTCACATGCTCCCTCATGTTTAGTAGCGAGCGAGGGCGCACTTGGATTTCGACTTCACCCTTTTAGATGGGAGTCTTGTACGCTCTCTGGAAAAACCCCTGGCTGGTAACAAATGGTATCGAACGGTGTGGCATGGCCCTTTAGGTATACGGCGGGTCCCCACGGCAATCTACTCTACATCCTTTGCAAGAATTTACTGCTTTCACGACATACACACAAAGCACTGCCATGTTACTATCAGAATTTCAGCATGCAAGGTGTACATGAAAGTGTGTAGGGCATGGGTCCCAAAAGGGTCCTAACAAAAAGCTCAACCATGCGCTACAGTTCCCAAAGTCAAAGTTCCAGTTCCAACCAAGCACCAGTTGGCTTTTCCATCTACGGGCCACCCCCGGGTCTTTCCACAAAATCAAAGTCCCAGTTCCAACCAATCAGCGCCTGCCCAACACGTTGACTTCCTCCAGCCAGTCCAAGGACTCAGGGATGAAATGCGAGATGCCTTGCAGCAACTCCATGTGATGCATCAACATGAGATGCAGCAACTTACCGAACATCACAATCAGCAGCTGCACGCACTACAGGCCCACCATGAGCGGCACTTGCAGGCGATACAGTGGCAACATCAGCAGGAGATGCAAAACCTGATCCGATCCCTGCATGAACACATGGACACTCAGTACTGGCAGTGGTGGGGGTGACTTGTCTGAGTCTGAGTCTGTGTCAATGTTAGCAGCCCGAGAGCTGACAACTTGTGTGCACCTGCTTCAGACGAGCACATGTGGGCCCTCAAGCAGATATACTCGCACGCATGCGAAGGCACTGTAGTATACTATACTTAGAGTACACATACTATGTAACATGAAACTCAGGGTGTGGAAGATTTGAAACCGGCCCATGCAATAGTCGATGCTGCAATGCCTGGTGCGGAGATCTGCAATCATCCAAGATGGCGGAGACAATGGCGTTAAAATCCACATCATCCAACTCATCCGCATCTCCGGAGCCGTTACGCACCTCGTCAACACAAAATCGATTGGACATTATCTGAGCTTTGGAACTCAACGCGCGCACCTCCTTGCTTGTCGGCGCGGCGCCGGCAGCAGCGAGAGCAAGCAAAACAAGAACAACAAACATCAAGCTCTTCAGCCGAGAGGCCAAGAATGAATGCCAACGGCGCACTTAACCACACACACACACACACACACTGTCTGAGGGTATTTGCCGGGCGCGGCGTGGCGCGCAAAGAGTTGCGCCGCGCCCGAAGGGCGCGGCGCCGTGCGCGGCAGAAGGAAAATCAGCAGCCGCGCGTGGCGCCGCACATAATAAGAAGGCGACGCAGGAAGTATGGCGCCAACCGCGCACGGCGCCGCGCATATAAAGGGTAGCGTGCAAAGAATGCCCTACAAGGCCGCCTGAACCCTGGCCAAAGAGCTGTGCCCCAAGACCCCAAAACAACAACCCGCAGCCTCACACCCTTGAAAGCCTGGCCCGGCAACCTGAAGGCTCCTTCAAAACCGCGCAACCCTAACACATTCAGATGCAAAGGGACCGTTTTGCATGGCAAGGACTGCGAGGTAGTCTTTGCAAAGCGTACTGCTATTGACAGGTTAAAACGCTTGCGAAATATTGAGGATGACGTTTGGACTTTGTCAGTCGTCTTCTTCGAAAAGGGCACTCATGGCCTCCGACTCGCTGTCAATGTTGTAGCATGGCATTCTTTCCTCGTCTGCACGGTCCTCAGATGAAGCAGGATCTGGAAGGAACTCCTTCAAAGTTTCCCACTGCAGCAAGTTCCGCAGCACAAAGGGCTCCAAAGACTTGAAACAGGTCATTGCCTGACAGCCAAAAAGCCAACTGGAAGCACCTCATGCGCTCGTGCAAATGCTGCTCCATCTTGTCTGCACTTTCCAATGTGGGACCTGACGTGTTGAACGGCAAAAGCCGTCCAGCTTCTGAGTGCCACCCACACGCTCTTGATGACCCACGTGGCACCGTTCCAAACTTTGACATTGAAGGTTTTCGCAAACTCTGGCTTTGGGGGCTTGTGTCGCACAGCCGTGTGGGCCAGATGCAAAGACTCAAACTCGGAATGGAAGACCTCCCTGTTAAACAAAGGGCTTTGTCCTTTTTTTTGGACTGGCGCCTCTTTACTACATCAGTAGCACAGTAGGCCGTTCTTGTGGGGCTCGAAACTCGGTGCGAGACAAGGACATCTACTTTGAGAGCCAAACTGTACAAGCCAGCGAGTGAAAAAGAAGTCGAGACAACAAAGAAGCAACTGCAAGCGCAGAGGCCCTTAATGCAAGACAACTTTACGCAAGGCCAGCAAGGTGAGACCAATGCAAACAAGAACCTACCGGCACCAATCACTCAGCAGCCCGTCACCCAAAGCAATGCTTCGCCACGTCTGGTACAGACATTAAGCGAAAGTATGGGTAGGCCGTAAGGCAAGGAACCTCCGTCACCTAAACTGCTCAACGCGTCCGTAGAGACAGTCCCCACATAGCAATAGCACTCAGGACTCCATTGTAGATTGGCAAGAAAGTTGCAAGCACACTAAGCACAATGCACACAGAGTGCCAGAAGAGGCGCCCCCTTCCCCCCCGACGAGCGGGGGCAGACAAGGGGCTAGTGTGGCTACACTATGCTGCCGTCTGCGCTGTGTGAGTCTGGGCGTTCTCACGTAGCTATGGCCATAGGGCAGGCCTGGAGCGCAGCTTGCAAGAGGCCATATTCTTACAGCCCCGCGCAGCGGCCGATTTTTGAGACGGCGCAAGAGCCCCAAAGGCTGCTGGCTGGTACTTGGGTAGTGTGCTTCCCAGGTACCGGGAGCCTATCGGCTTGGCGTGCTTAGCCTGGTGCAGTTTAAGGCCCACAAGGTTGCTTACCGGTCTGCAGCCAAAATTGAGTGTGAGAGTCAAGGGGCCTTAGAACTCGGAGCCCCGCGCAGCGGCCGATTTTTTGAGAGCACTTCAAGCCAGTTTACCCCGTGACTACACCTGATGCGGGACCCACAGCTAAGTGCTAGGCCTAGTCACTTCTGGACCTGCTGGAATAGGTCGAAGCAGCAGTTCCTCACATCCCTTCTGGGCCTTCTGGCGAAAGTTCCGGCAGCCGTTTGCAGGGCTTAATCACTTCTGCGCCTTCTGGAGAAGTTTTAGGCAGCAGTTTGAGAGGCCTACTTACTGCTGGGCCTCCCGGAGAAGTTTAGGCAGCAGTTTGAGAGGCCTAATCACTCTGAGCCCTCCAGGAAAGGTTGAGGCAGCAGTTTGAGAAGCCTAATCACTTCTGGGCCTTCAGGCAACTGTTGGGACAGCAGTTTGAGAGGCCTAATCATTTCTGGGCCTTCTGAAAACCTTGAGGCATCAGTTTGAGAGGTCTACCACTGCTTTTGCGTGCCACAGCGCAGGAGGGCGGGCGCCCTCCTGGCCGGGCAGTGAGACGGCAGGCAAGGTGCCCAAGCAACTGCCCCGCGCAGCGGCCGATTTTTGCGACTGCAAACCTGTCACAGAATGGGCAGTTTGCGGGGCTTAATCACTTCTGGGCCTTCTGGAGAAGTTTTAGGCAGCAGTTTGAGAGGCCTACTTACTGCTGGGCCTTCCGGAGAAGTTTAGGCAGCAGTTTGAGAGGCCTAATCACTCTGAACCCTCCAGGAAAGGTTGAGGCAGCAGTTTGAGAAGCCTAATCACTTCTGGGCCTTCAGGCAACTGTTGGGACAGCAGTTTGAGAGGCCTAATCATTTCTGGGCCTTCTGAAAACCTTGAGGCATCAGTTTGAGAAGTCTACCCACTGCTTCTGCTTGCCACAGCGCAGGAGGGCGGGCGCCCTCCTGGCCGGGCAGTGAAACTGCAGGCAAGGTGCCCAAGATGCCTGTCAATAGATGCGGCGTCCATTGCTTGGCATCCAGAAACTTAAAGATACTGTGGTCCCTCAACTGCCCCGCGCAGCGGCCGATTTTTGCGACTGCAAACCTGTCACAGAATGGGCAGTTTGCGGGGCTTAATCACTTCTGGGCCTTCTGGCGAAGTTTTAGGCAGCAGCTTGAGAGGCCTGCTTACTGCTGGGCCTTCCGGAGAAGTTCAGGCAGCAATTTGAGAGGCCTAGTCACTCTGAGCCCTCCAGGAAAGGTTGAGGCAGCAGTTTGAGAAGCCTAATCACTTCTGGGCCTTCAGGCAACTGTTGGGACAGCAGTTTGAGAGGCCTAATCATTTCTGGGCCTTCTGAAAACCTTGCGGCATCAGTTTGAGAGGTCTACCCACTGCTTCTGCTTGCCACAGCGCAGGAGGGCGGGCGCCCTCCTGGCCGGGCAGTGAAACTGCAGGCAAGGTGCTCAAGATGCCTGTCAATAGATGCGGCGTCCATTGCTTGGCCTTGTGATATCTCTCCGCCTTGCTCGCAGGTCCCGCAGGTCAATAAGCTTCAGGCTCGAGATCTCTCTTCCTGCTGCTCCCTGGTCCGGAGAGCCCATAGGCTTTAGGTTGGCGATTTATCTGCGTGCTGCTCCCAGGTCTCGTAGGCCCAAAGGCTTCAGGTTCGTGCTTTCCGGGTAAGTACTGACACGGCCTCCGCCCTATGCTGCGACTAGCACTGTCACAAGAATGAGGGGCAGACCAGAAACCTAAGCAGCAAACCTAAACCCTAAATGCGAAGACCTACACACCCAACTACTGCCACCACGCACAGAGCTGCACACAGACGAGCCCGCCAGGCTCATCAACAAGACGCCTTCGCGGAGCCCCGCAGCGCTAGGCGCATGATTGGCAAGTGGATGTGAGGAAGCATTTTGAGTAGATGGGAATGCTACTAAAGGATATTTAACACTACACCTCAGCTAGCCCGGCACGCTTGCACAAACTGGCAAGGATTTGGGCCCCCCAGCGTGACTGCAGGTTTTGGGATTCCCCCCCCCCCTCTTGGCAATTCCGGTACTCCGTACAACGGGGGCCAGAATAACCCTGATGAAAGAACCATATGCACAAAGGGCCCCCTGCGTGCCGGTTGATTTACCTAATGAGAGTACACTTGTCATGGCCATCATCACAACTCATGACTCCTCACCTGGTTTTTTGTAGTTGCAGGCCAACCTGCTTTTGGTTCTGCAACTCTTTTTATTCCTTCACCGCTCCGCAAGAGGGGAACTGCCCGGGTGCATCCCAACCTCCACAGTACACACCTGGGGCTTGGGCCGCCAGGCACAAGTGCCCGGTGATTTGGACTACATAGGGACCTGAGAACCGGTGACATATACTGAACCTGGAACGCCCGGCACAAGACCCACGGGGTTTGTGCTGCACTCTGTTGAACCTGGGACGTCTGGCAATAGACCCACTGTGGTCCATGCTGCAATAAGGACCTGAGGACCTGTGGCATTTGCTGGACCTGGGACGCCTGGCACAAGACCCACAGTGGCTTGTGCTGCAATAGGGACCTGACCTGATGAGAACCTGCGGCATCTGCTGAACCTGGGACGCCTGGCACAAGACCAACGACGGTCTGTGCTGCTATAGGAACTGATCCCACAGACCGGACCTGCGGCATCTGCTGAGCCTGGGACGCCTGACAAAACTAACCAAAACAAAACCCACGGTGGTATGTGCTGCAACAAAGACCTGAGGACCTGTGGCATCTGCTACATTTGCGGGTGCCCACGGGCACGCCTGACCTGGAGGGGCCTGTGCACCTTGATGAGTGTGTGGGCACCTGCGAGCACGCCTGAGCCGGAAGGGCCTGTGCACCTGGAGCCTGTGCCTTACTGGCACCTGTAAGCACGTCTGACCCGGAAGGGCCTGTGCACCTTGAGCCTGCACATGTGCGGGCACCTGCGAGCACGCCTGACCCGGAAGGGCCTGTGCACATTGAGCCTGTGCCTTTGCTGGCACCTGTAAGGGCCTGTGCATCTTGAACCTGCGCATATGCGGGCACCTGCAAGCACGCTTGACCCGGTAGGGCCTGTGCACCTTGAGCCTGTGCATTTGCAGGCACTTGCACGCACGCCTGACCCGGCGGGGCCTGTGCACCTTGAGCCTGCGCGGGCACCTGCAAGCACGCCTGACCCGGAAGGGCCTGTGCACTTTGAGCCTGTGCATTTGCTGGCACCTGCAAGCACGCCTGACCCGGAAGGGCCTGTGCACCTGGAGCCTGTGCATGTGCGGGCACCTACAGCCACGCCTGACCCGGACGGGCCTGGGCACCTCGAGCCTGTGCATATGCGGGCACCTGGCGGCAGGGCCCGTACTAGCTGGGGGGCATGGCACTTGTACTGAGCGCACTTCACTGTTGCAAAGAGTTGACACGCTGCACGGGTGGGAGAGGCAGGCATGCTCAGTAATGGGGCAATTGTGCGAAGGCCTAACCTTTGCTGCGTTCACGCTCTTACTAGCAGACAAAGGCCAGTGCAATGCGCAAAGCACTTCCTTGGCGTTCTCGCTCTTACTAACCAAGGGAAGCGCACAAACAGACAGACACCCACCTTCCCCGTCCACGACGGCAAAATCAACACCAGCAACATGTAGTGCTCTCGGCCGGGTGGGCCTGACGAGTGCAGTTTGGGCCAATCGAGAATGATGCGCGGCGTTCAACAGCAAACATTGATCTCAGACTGCGGCAAAAACATGCTCCTATCTTCACATGCACCGCAAAGTTAAAAGGTTTGGTGAAAATGAATTCGCACTTGCGACATAATGCAGATACCTTACGCCGAAGCTATCCGTACTGCACATATGCGCAAGAAACTCAAAATACCGTGCTTGCGGAAGGAAACGGGCGTTCCCAACAGATATTAAACTAAACAACTCGGAAGAGAAAGAGAACGGGCGTTCTCAGTCTCACTAGTAAGCAAGAAAGAGAAACAAAGAGAAAGAGAACGGGCGTTCTCAGTCTCGAATAGTTAGAGAAAGTTGGCAGGACAACTGAGGGCTCAGTTGACGCAACTTTCGAGCGCTCAACCCACAAAGACTCAAGGGAGAGCCAATGCAGCTTGCAAAGTGTTTACAGTGCGAAATCCAAAGCCAAGCTTTGGATTCTTCTTGCAAGCGGGCGCTCACAAGGAACTGCGCAATGCTAAGAAGCCCCAGCTACACAGCAAACACAGCACCAAGCACACCTACGCCTCCAGGCTGTCCCAGAGGGGGCCGCTACCTACGAGTAGGGTTCCAAGCAAAGAAGGACCTTTAGCAACGGACTCCCACCCCTCCTACGGCTCCCCTGGTGGCTTAACCACCTCGAGCAGACGCGGCCTTGAGCCAAAAGGCTACGGAAAAACAAAGGGCTTTGTCCATAGTCCCGAGCTGCCTGTAGGTGCGAGCGCTGTCCGTGTGGAAAACGGAACCTGGTGCAATGCGACTGCTACCGTCTGGCATCAGAAGAGCTTCCCTCAACTTGTCCAGGCTGATTGAACCACCTCCTTCTTGACCGCCTTCAGAAAGGCGCAAGCCAAACCTTACTGCTGCCCCCGACGTGCAATTTACACCACGCGATTGCCCACTGTCTTGCTTTGAAAACTGATCTTGTCAAGTTCAATGTCTTGTCCCACACCACCAATCTGCATTGTGTTGTTCAGCCTGTCGATGATCGGAGTCAAGAACTTTCGAAAAGAAGAAAACAAGGTTCGTGGATCGATGATCAATTTCCAACACCAATCCGGCTTTGTTAGAGATGCCGGGCGACCTCTGGAGCGCTCCAGAGGTTGCGCCTTTTTTTGCAAGATCTATGATGAAGATGCTTGGTTTTTTTGTTTTGGATTGTTGGCATTTATTGGCATCATATGCTTGGCTTAGATTTTGCTTTTTTGACAATTTTGGTGTTAAGTATGGCCAAAATAACTCTGGAAGCAAAGCAATCCATGGGCAAGCTTGGTCAAGACAGACGAGTTCGTAACTTTCCGAAAGCAAAGTGACGAAGAAACGTCAACCTGGAACACGTGAAAAAGATGATTAAGAACTCGACCAGTTGATCCAGCTGGTTGCAGGATTGAAAGTCGCAAGAACTTGAAAGTTAAGCAAAGGCAACACCGAAGACCCAAGGCAACAGCCAAGTGCACAGAGATCGAAGTCCAAATCAGGATATACAATAATACACAAAAATACAACAATATACAAGTATAGACCAGAACATGCAGCAATATACACGTACAAAAAAGAATAACATACAATAATTTTCAGTCATTGACAATAATATTCAACAATAGACAACAATATACAAAACATTTCAATAAAATACAACAGTATGTTCAATAATTTTCAAAAATATGCAAAAATATACAGTAATATAGGAAAACACAATGACATACAATAAAATAAAGTAGGAAATACAAACATACAAAAATATACAATAGTAGACAATAATGTACAATAATATACAAAAATATACAAGAGTATACAAAAACAGACTATAATATAGAATAATCTGCAAGAATATACAAAGAAAATTCAATAATATACAATAATATACAGTAATCTGCAAAAAAGAGGAGAATATACAAAAAAACTAAAAGACACACACAAATACATGCAATAATATGCAATATGATACAAAAAATACAAGAAAATACAAGACAATACAGTAATACTCAACAATATATACAACAATATACAATACCATGCAAGAATATACAATGTCATACAATATTATACAAGAATATACAATACTTTGCCATAGTATACATGCTGTGATTTTTGCACTTCGACACCGCCAGTTGCAGTACATCTCGACTTTCCAGCTTCCAGCTTTCTTACTGCATGCACACGCACCCTTCTCTGTGCACTTGGCTGTTGCCTTCTTCACTGTTGCCTTTGCTTAACTTTCAAGTTCTTGCGCACTTTTCAATTCTGCGACAAGCTGCTTGATCAACCTGGTCGAGTTCTTGATCATCTTCTTCACGTGGGCTGGTTACAACGTCGATGAGAATTATGCATTTCGAGAGGCTGTCGATTCTGCCGGCTGGAGGCCGCAGAGCTGGGAATCGGAGGGGCTCTAAAGTGCTTGCAAAACAGCCGCGCGGTGACTTGAGAGCAGATGCATCATCGCGCGCTCGCGCGCGCTGGCAAGCACGCCTAACTGGTAAATAGCTGGAACTTAATTTGAGGTTCAGGTCAAGAAATTTCTCAATCTGTCGGTCAATTTGACCGACAGATCAAGAAATTTTTCAAGACCAGGGGGCGGACCTTTGCGCGCTTCGCGCGCTAGCGCGCTGGCGCGCGGTGTGAGGGGCGGCGGCGCTTCGGAGCGCTTGCAAGGCGCGGCGGAGGCTTTCGAGGCTGTTTGGCAGTTAGCTCGAAAGCGCTTGGCAGCTTGAAAGCGCTCGGCAGTCATCTCGTAGCTGTTTGGCAGTCAGCTCGTAGGCTGTTTGGCATACAGCTCGTAGGCTGTTTGGCATGCAGCTCGTAGGCTGTTGGGCATGCAGCCTCAAAGCAGCCGCGAAATCCCGTTTTGCAAGCATTCTAGAGCCCCTCCGATCGCTCGAGCTCCGGGCCGTAGGCTCGAGAATCGACAGTCTCTCGACCTTTGTGCTTCCATTGCTGTGACCAAAGATCCAGCAACTCCACCAGGTTATGCTCGGTGGGGTGCTCTAGAACGGCCTGGCAAGCCTGCTCCATTTCACATATTATTACGTTGCGCGGTTACTCTGTTATTTCGGCCCTATGGCCCTAAAACACCATGCCGCACCCCAAATTTCGGCCTCTCCCTGCGGTGCCTGCGATCGAGCCCGCCGGCAGGCCGATTTCGGCCCTATCACACGGGCTTGCGCGACGCCCATCTCGAGTGTGCCCCGCGCTGGGGTTTTGACGCACTTTCGGGCCGATTAAGTGCCCCGTGCGGAACCGGTGCCAAGACGCCGTCGAACCAGTGCGGCGGGGACCATCGATCGGTCCGATCCACGGCAAGGTCTTGAAATCAAGTTTCGCACGGGCCAGGCGGATAGCGCGATTTCGAGCCGACGTCCCCTGCGTTTTCGGGTCACAATCGCGCTCTTCGGTTCATGGGGGGACAGGAGGTCTGCCAGACCTGGGTGTTTTCGGGCAGCGGGTGTGCGGGTTGGGGGTTTGGGGCATGTGATGCTCGATGATGCTCGTTATTTCCTTATTTTGCCATTTGTAGTGGTATTTTAGAGACGTTTTCGATCAGCTTTCCGTGATCTTTTTCCATGAGTTGGAGACGGTGTGAGCCCGGCCCTGAGTGCTGCTCATTTCTTCTGCAGTGGTTATGTGGAGCAGGGACATGTGTTTTGAACCACGTGTTTTTCTTTGAGGCTCGAAGTGCTTCAGGGGGTTGGTACTTATGACTGCCCTCAGGGATTCGCTAGCTCGTCACATTGACGAGAATCATCCCATGGAAGATTCCACTGTGGAGACTCATGCAGACCGTCCTTTCAGCTTCTGTGAATATGATAGAGTTGCTTTATGGGAGATTGATACGAAAATTATGGAACATCATTCTCGTCTTCGCCGATGTTTACAACACATTGCATCTTTGGAAGGTGACATTCGCAAGGCTCGCGAGTCGTTTTTGACTTCTCAGAGTCAGCAGCAGACATCAATGTCAGTTCTGTGCTGTGATGTCGAACAACTCTTTCAGGCGATCCACGCTTTGCGACACATGGCTGAACTGCAATTTGATTTACTTAGGCACCTTCAGGAGTCGTTTAGACTTCATGCAGATATGATGGTGTGGTCCTTGACGATTGCGGGGATCACGATGTACAACCGTGAGCCCATGCCTCCACCTCAGTTCCCATCGTTAGCGGTTCGCATGAGGCATTTCAGGCATGGCCGGAGGCCTGGCCCATACTCGCCATGACTGGTGAAATTGTGACAGACGTGACTGTCTATAGACGAAATCTTGTCAGAAAAGGCAAGAGAAAACAGTGCACCGGCTTGAGTTTGGCTGAGTGCTGTCAAACCTTATCTGCTTGAGCATTTTTAGAGTCTGTGTTTGCTTATGCTGTCTCGGTTAACATCAGGACACATGTCATGCTATTGGATCGTGGCATCAGCTATGTTGTCGGCCCTGAGCTCAGAGTGCTTGATACATTCGGGTGCAGATCTCGCCTCGGGCTTAGCTGCCTGTTGCCGAGGATTGTTGTTGGGTGCTTTGTTTGTTGTTTGGAGGAGGAGTGCACTTGTTTTGCGACCTCACGAGTGACAGACTCATGTGCATTGTGATGCAGTGCAGTTTTGGAGAATCGTTTTGAGGCTTGCTTTTTTGTGTAAGTTTGATCACACGACCTAGGTCGTGTCTTGATTCTGAGCCGAAAGCTCGAGCCAGAAGTGCTCTCATGAAAAGCGTAGAGCCCACGAGGGCTGGCCGAGAAGAGCCTCGCAAACACTTGATGTGTATCAACAAGGAAAGGAAGGATCGGCGCCGCAGAGTATCGGTGGTATGCACAGATGTGGTCCTTGCAGCAAGTGCTCGTGAAATATTTGTGCTTCGTTGGCCCAAAACCTTAGTTTGGGGCGTGACTCGCCGGGGCATTTTGTGCAGGAGCACGGAAACCTGTGACACGAAGGCAGGTGCCTGGTGGGCCAGATGTACCCATGGCCATTGATGCCACCTTTTGGGACAGAGTCCCGGAGCAGTCGCCGTAGGCGGCGCAGCAGCTCAGACTCGCGCTCAAGAGAGCGAACGAGAGATCGTTCAAGGGGTCGGCGTAGGTCCAGGAGGACGGAACGCAGTCGTGGGAGCACCCCACCCCGTCGCGAGACGGCACCACCACCCATGCCACCACCACCTGCGTTACCCATGGCCAGCCCAGGGCACGTGTGGCAACAGGTGCCGGTGATGCAGCCACCGGCCTCCCAAGCTTTGCTTGGCGTGGGGCGAGAGGCAGCCTCCAGCTGGAAGGATAGCTGGAAGTCTCAGTGGAAGCAACCCCAACGAAAGCCATGGAATAAGTGGCAGAACGAGGCTTGGAAGAAGAACAAGCCAGAGGAAGATCGTGGCAGGCCTGCTGCGAGTTACAATGTTAAGGAAGCCACACCCGAGGAGATTCGGGCAGCTGCGGCCCGGAAATCAGCTGCTGAGAAGGCTGAAACGGATGAGATTACCCTGGAGGATGAAGACGCTGATGACGGGGAATATCTCAAAGCCCTGTGGGAGTCGGCTAACACGGCTGCATGGGCGGCCACGGATCGGCCTCTCAGTGCACGTGAGTTGGTTGAGAAGGGGCAGCTTGAGCCCTGGTGGAAGTACCCTTTGGTACAAGATTGCGGCCAAATTTTCCGAGGCTTCGGAGTGTAAGTCCCTCATGGCACACCTCTCGGTGCCAGATGCAGTGGCTGGAAGAATGGCCGCGATTATGGCGGCTTTTCGGCATTATGGCCGCCCGCTGGAGGGCGATGGTGATTTGGCCCAGAAGGTTGGACCGGAGATGCTCACTTTTGATGTCCCGGGCCAAAACGTTTTGTTCGTGGGCTGCAACATCAAGGGACCGAGCTTTGTCCATGATGCCAACTATGCCAGCCAGGCCACGATGTGTCATGGCACTAGTTTTGCTTCGGTGATTGGCGTTGCCCAATGCGGAGAAATCACTGTGGGGGACAACCGGGAAGATGGCTTCCCGGCTTATGGCTTTAGTGCTCGTGGTGCCCTGGTGGGGTACTCGAAGGATGCCATGGTGGCGGCTGTGAAGAAGACAGCGAGCCGAGCAAAGTCCCTCGGAGGGGCTATGCTGGTGGTGGAAGCTGAGCTTCCTGGGCCCACCCCTCAGGTGGAAGGTGGACACGACTACCTCCATTCGGCATGCCGAGATGCGGGCTCAGTGCGCTCTGGGGAGCATTTTCTGCTCTCGCCTAAGCATGTTGTGCTTCGTGGCATAGCAGTGGGGTGGCCTCGCTGAAAGGGTGAGCCGGACCCTTAGTATGAACAGCACGGGCTGCAGCGATCGGGCAGATCGGAAACAATGAGTTTGCACATGTGAATGTGGTCTTTTCTGTACATGCATCAAGTTCGCCAGCAGGGACAACTCAATTTGTTGCTTTTGTGATGCGTCGGCTCAATTGTTCATATAGTATCTGGAGAGTGTATGATTGGCTTTTTCGTCATGTCCGGTCGAGACCCCAGCTCCAGCGAGACTGAACTCTGCTTTCGTAACCACGTCCATGCACGCTCGCCTTTGCCCAGCCAGCCTTGGGAACAGCCGAGTATGTTGTGCATTTTTGATCCGACGAAGGCGATGTTCCCTCAAAGGTTGGGCGTGCCTTATCAGGGTGGGAGACCACTACCGATGGCCGCCTCAACCGCTGACACGCAGTTTTCGACAAGTGTATCAGATAAGGTGGCGTCGCACTGCCAGGCCTGGACTCGTGCAGTTAAGGCCCGTCGGGGGGCGAGCTCAAGAGACCGTCAGCACGAAGCTTATCAGAAGGTTTTGCTCTTGCTCCAATCCTTTGCTAGTTTCTTTGACTTGTGCACTCTAATGGAGGATGATACAGAGACTGGTCAGCACTCATTGCAGGCGATTCTGGCTGGCAAATCCCCAGCCACAGTTTTGAAGCATGTGGGGCCAATTCGCACATTTTGTGAATGGCTGGTGAAGTCAGGGAACCTTCCTCCTTTTCCTGAAAAGGTCGTTTGGTCTTTTGTCAACTGCGTCTTGAAGCTGCCCCGAACGGCTGCATCCACTTTGGATATGTGTCTAAAGGCCATCAAGTGGAGTTATCATGCCCTGGGATTGCGGGTACGTCTTGAAGTTTTGCAGAGTGCACGTGTCAACGGACTGGTGGCTAAAGCTCTGGCCAACAAGAGTCCATGGGACCCGGCTCCCCCTCTGCAAGTACACGAGGTGTTGCAGCTTCATGCAATCGCTCAGGATGAGGGCATCTCTCTTATTGACAGATGTGGTGCAGTTCATTTTCTGGCCATGCTCTATGGCAGGGCTAGGGCTTCTGATGTTCGTTGTATTCAACCTTTGATTATTGACAAGAGTGGCGCGGATTGGAGTCACGGTTTCATTGAACTAGGTACCCTCTACCATAAAACTTCACGGCTTGATGCTCAGCAACGCCGAATCCTTCCCTTGGTGATTCCGGGAATTGGTATTGCTAAAGTCCCGTTGGGACAAGTGCTGCTGGAGTTAAGAGATGAAGCTGGGTTGCCGAATGATGGGATTGATGTCCCCTTCCTGCCGGCCCCTCGGCCCGATGGTAGCTGGTCTTCGGACCCCCTGTCATCTAGTGAAGTGACCCGCTGGCTGCGTTTCCTACTTCCTCGTCCTGATTCAGAAAAGCCATTGTCTAGTCATTCTCTCAAGGCGACCACCCTGGTGTGGTGCTCCAAATTCGGCATGCTGAGGGAGACTAAGCGTGTTCTTGGTCATCACGCTGACGCTGCTACAGGATCAGACGCGGTGTACGGTCGGGAGCTGCAGAGTGCTGCGTTGCGTGAGTACATCATCATCCTGGAAGCGGTTGCGTCAGGAAAAATTTTTTCCTGACCAAACTAGGAGCGGCCACTTTGCTCAAGGCTGGAACCGTCAAAAGATCATGGAATCTGCTGCGGTTGCACCTGCAGATGATGAAACCACTCCGGGGGACACGACCGACGATCAGGACGCTGCCTTGGCTGTTGTTTCAGATGCTTCTGATTCAGAGGAGGATAATTCGGAGAGTCCCTTGTACTGGGCTTACCCTACGAGTCAAGTCTTGCACAGAACCACACTTGGGTCTGCTTTGTTTTTGTGCGGTAGAGCTTTTGGAGATCATTACCACCGCGTTCCTATGGTTAGGGCACATGCTTATCCTCAGTGTACTAAATGTTTCTCTAAGTGCCAGTTTCCCCTGATGGGGAAATGGTGAGCACGAGCTCCGTTGGAAAAGATCAGGGTGAGTTTGCTGTCATGCCATCGCGTAGACTCAGGTGTGAGGTCTCCGCTTGCGAGTGTTTGTTTGGCTCGTCTAGGTTGTAGCAGCCATGACAAGTTCCGTGGATTCGGCCCCTTACTTCCTCCAGCGAGCAGAGGAGATTTTGCTGACCAAACGGGTCGTTGATGCACTAACTGCTAAAGGGGTCAAAACCTTGGCTCAGTTGGCCTTTTGCGTGGGCCAGCCGGGGCAACTCCTGGCTCAATCGGATTTCGATACATGGAGCACAGCAGTATTGGCAGACCTTACGGTGGGCGAGAAGGCATCACTGAGACGGTTGATTCTTGAGGCCCAGACGATGTTGGTGGCCTCCCTTAAGGACATGGCAGAACCATCCGAGGGTGTTGCACCTAAGAAGGTGGGACTCGCTGAGCGTAATGCACGCATGGACCAGTTGCGCACTCAGCTTTCGGGGATTTCCCTGACTGGCCAGTTAGAGCCTAGTCATGCCTTGTTGGACATGACCGTTCAGCAGTGGGAAAACCGATGCCTTAAGTACATTGGCCCGGAAAAATGCCACAGCCGCGAGGAGGAAGTTCAGAACTTGAAGCCGTTGACCACCAGCCTCTCCCTCGAAGGGGGAAAACTCAAAGTTACGGAGTCCTCTGGCATGGAAGATCGTGATATAGAGGGATCTCTCCAGGTGTTAAACGCCCTTAGAAGGCGGGGAGTTGCATATGCATTCGCCAGGCTGATTAGTTGGGACAAGCATGAGGCTTACGTCTCCTCGCTTTTCAAGTACCTCACCAAACCAGCTCAACAAGGTTACCGTAAGGTTTCCTTGAGGCAGATTCTGCGAGCTGACAAGTTGGCGTTCGCAAAGATGTCCGAGGCAGGAGCAGAGGTTCGTGCAGACGCATCGGGGACTTTGCCTTTGGATGCCAGGATTTCTTCGGTGCTGCAGGATTACGATTTGATCGTTGCGCTCCTTCCTTTGGGGGATTTTGAAGGTGGAGGAAAGTTGCGATTGGGAAAAGGCAACCGTAGTCATCCGTACGAGCATGCTCCGAACAAAGGCAAGCCGGGCAAGGGGAAGTCCTTTTGGAGCCCTAGGGGCTTCGAGTCATGGTCCGGAAAGGGCAAACCCTCACCCAAGGGCAAGGAGAAGGCTGGCATAGGGAAAGGTTACGGGGCTGGCAAGTCGGAATGGCTACCCGAGGGCCTACGTTACCAGGGAGCGTCCGCATGGAACAAGAAGGGCAACAAGGTCTGCTACGGTTTCAACCTCGGCGGGTGCACGGACGCCAATTGTCAGAGGGGTGATCATGGTTGCATCATCTACAAGTGTGGTGGTGACCACCCGGTTACCAAGTGCCCGCTGAAGCCTAAAAAGCTGTGACTAGGTGATCCTGGTCTTGATGACACTTCGCTGGCTCAGGATGTTGAGATGGTTCCTCAGGATGAATCCGTTAGTGGCGTCATCTCTGCTCCGAACCAGGAGGTCGGTATGGAGGCCTTACCTTCAGGTGCGGGATTGGAACCCGTATCTGCAGTTGGGGTTGCCGAAGGTTGTGAATGTGACGTTGAATGTTCTTTTTCGATGGCTTCAATGCCGTCGGCCACAACACTGCCAGTTTTCCAGACCGGCGAGGAGACATCTTCTCGGAGCGAGCAGTGTTCTCCGGCTACAGAGCCGCAACAAGTTTTCTCGAATGAACAGCACGGGGGACCTACCCGTGCGATCCTTCAATGTTTTGCTGGGCAGGCCCGTGTGGCTGCAGCTCTGCTCGCGCAGGGTTACTTTGCTTATGGAGTGGATCGTGTTAAACACAAGTCCGCTATGGCACCTGTTTTGCAAATGGACCTGTCCTCTCGGACAGCTTGTGATTCTGTTCTTACTTGGTTGGACAAACGAAAGATTGCGGGGGTGCTGATTTGCATACCAAAGCTCACCTTGGACCCCATCTCTGCGGCATTTGTTTTCGCGGTTATCAATGGATGCCTCGACAGGGACTTGCCGTTAGTGGTAGAAGGCTCTTGCAAGTCCCCATTTTGGGATAATTTGAACCAACTTCCAGACGCTCAGCAGGCACCCCATTGGGTCGAAGTAGAGTGGGGATGCTGGATCCCTGCGAGTCAGCAGCGGAGTTTTGTGATGTCGAACCTTCCTGAAATCACCACGGTTAGGCGCGAAGGGCGAGAACCGGCAGGGAAGTCGACAACACTGGAGACCTCCTCAGGGGCATACCCCCGAGGTTTTGCGACTGCTTTGGCTGAGGTCTTCGCGGCTGGCGTCGCAGCGAGAAAACTTCTGCGCCAAAACCCTTCTTTGGCCAATAAGGTCATTCGAGTGTCGGCCATGCACCAACCTCGAGGGCACTTGAATGAGGTCATGCCGGAATGGAAGGTGGTCGTCTATGTGCTGCTGCCTAGATCAGTGACTGAGGACCCTTTCTCAGGACGCAAGCGTCTCAAGCAGGAGTGGCGGATTCCGGATGGCATCCGAGTGTTGCCGGGGATGGCCGCCCTGCCGGTGGATGCCCAGCTTCTGTCGCGGACTCAGACAGGGGGGAACTTGAGCCCGCAGCTTCAGCAGGAAATGCAGCAACTGGATGGTGCCTCAGTGCTGAGAGTGGGGATTCCTTGAGCAAAGCTAGGACACCCTTATCATCAGCTGTCTAAGTGCAACAAACCATTAGAGAAGTTGATCGAGCAACTTGTACATCGTCCAGGTTCGGTGAGATCCCAGAGAAAGTTTTACCTTGAGAAATGGGCTAGAAGAGCCAAAGAACTGGAGCCAGAGGAGGCACAGCTGAAGGCTGGTATGTCCACCCATCGAGGAGCGATCCTTGGACCGAAACGTATCCTCCTCTTCCAAGAAATGCTTCAAGACATTCAATATGATGATATGGGCGTGGTGCAGGAGCTCATTCAGGGAGCCACGCTCACAGGCCCTATCCCAGTGACAGGAGTTTTGGATGCGAAACTGAAGCCAGCCAGGATGGACATTGAACAACTTGTGGACATGTCCGACCAGGTGTGTGAACAGATTTTCGCCAGGACAATATCCAGTGGTGATAGAAACATGGACACGCTGTTGTGGGAGAAAACGTTAGAGGAGGTTGAGAAGGGTCACCTTGCAGGACCTTTCGACGTTCGCCATCTCCCAAAAGGCTGTTTGGTGAGTTCCCGTTTCCCTCTGATGCAGGGAGGCAAACTCCGACCTATTGACAACTACTCTTCCAGTCTCATTAACGACACGGTCACCGTCTCCGAGAAACCTGTTACACATTCAATTGACGAGATCGCACTCCTAATTACCAAGCTATCGAAGGCAGCTAGGAAAAAAGGACTGTTGGAACTCTTCGGGAAGACGGCTGACCTGAAAAGCGCCTATCGACAGTTGGCCATTTCAGATGAGAGTTTGAAATTTTCATACTTGGCAGTGTACGACCCGATCGAGGGGAAGCCCAAACTGTTCCAGCAACTGGCAGTGCCTTTTGGTTCCACGAAAGCAGTATACTTCTTCTTGAGAGTTGCGAGGGCTCTTTGGACGATCCTGGTGAAAGGAGCCAGAATCCCTACGACGAATTACTTTGACGACTTTGTTCTCCTCGCGTTGAGTGGTGACAGGAGTTCATGTGGGTATACTTTCGATGAGGTCATGAAACTGTTAGGTTGGAAGCTGTCATCAGACAAGACTACGGAGTGGAGCACAAGTTTCGAAGCTTTGGGCGTTTTGTTTGAGCTGGACCAAACAGGGACAGGGGTCCTAAAAGTCAAGAACACTGAACGAAGGCGTCGGGAGTTGGTCACAGCCATCAGAGGTTTCCTGGAGAATGGTTTGATGGCCCAGAAGGAGGCCTTACAATTGAGGGGCAGATTACAGTTTGCACAAGCTCAGTTCTTCGGAAGGTTGGGCAGGAGATGTCTGGTTGAGATCACGAGACATGCTTATGGTGGGAGGCGGAAAATTCCGGGATACACCAAAGACCTTTTGGAAGACTTTTGCAAGTTCTTAGATGCTGCTCAGCCCAGGTTGGTGGGACAGGTGTCATGCAGATCGTTCATGATACTTACCGATGCAGCCTTCGAAACCGAGACAAGGTCTGGTGGCTTAGGTGGCGTGCTCCTTACCGGGAGTGGGACAGCACTGTCGTTCTTCAGTGTGCCGATCTCAGAACCCCAAACCCGAGTGCTATCCACAGAGGAAGAGCAAACTATTATTTATGAGCTGGAGATGCTTGGGGTTTTGATTGGTTTGAAGTTGCTGACATGTAAGACTGTAGCCTTTGCTGAATCGTATTCCCAGCATGGAGCGACTGCTGGAACTGGGGTAATCGTCTACCTCGACAACGATGCGGCCCGACACGCCTACATCTCGGGATCTGCTAAGAAAGGAGTCGCTGGAATGTTGGTGGATGAAGCAAACTTCCTGGAATATGTTCACGGATTTCTACCGTGGTATGCAAGGGTTGCCTCCCCAGCGAATCTTGCAGATCAACCTTCGAGGTTCCAACTTGATTTGGTTAGGAAGTTAGGATTCAAGGACGAATCGCTAGAAGCGAGCAGGATCATTTCAGCGATTGTAAAGAGAGCCTCGAAACTGAAGGTTTGACACACGGCTCAGGTGAATGGGGAAAGGAGCCCTGTGTCTCACAGGACATTTCGAGACTCAACAACAGTCTTGGGTCTTACAGGAGGGATCGAGATCCAACCAGCCGTGCTCGGTACTGTTTCCCCACCACGTGAAAAGATTCGAACGTGAGCGAGTGATGTGAGCAGAATGCATGTTGCTTGGTGGAGAGTGTGTCATGCTTGATGTGTTCGAACACGACATGACATTTCAAGACAAGCACGGTTTTGAACAATAAGTATCGTTCTTCGAATACCTGGAGAAGATAGAGCTTTATTGTTCAAAGGAAACAGCATTCAAAATGTTGCAGTGAACAAAACATTTGCTTGTTGTTTTAGTGCTTGCCTTTTTGCACAACTTATTTTCACTGCTCGGTCAGTTTCATGCTTGTTCGTGCAGGGTTTGTACTTACTGTATACACCCGTCGCAGCGGGACCTCTCGAGGGGCAGGATGCCCGGAAAGTGCTCTTAGAGGCTGATAGATCAATTTTGAAAAACCCACCCTCGCCACCCTTGTATACTAATGTGAGAGTTTTCGCAACTATGTCAGGAGATGACTCAGTGTGCACAAGGGGTTGTGGCAGTATCCGGGAAGGGACCAGGCAACTCAGCGAGCGTGTTGCAATCAGGGACCCTTGTTAGCGCGGGCCTTAGTTTGCGTGATGACAGTTTTGCTTGCTGTTTGATGCATAAAAGGCTCGAGTATTGCTCTTCCACCACTTTACTTTTCTCAGCACTCTTCATGGCGCGGTCGTTGACACGAGATCAGCTGAATGATTTTCGAGTGTGGCTTCACTCTTTGAATATGGATTCCCTCGTGAAGGTGGCTGAGGTATTGGACGATCTCATGGCAGACCGCGAAATGCAGCAACGAGAGGCTGCTGCAGCTCTTCAATCTCAGTGGCAGTTTGTGAACCCTGAACCTGACTTGGAGCAGCCAAGTGAAGCTGCCTCGTCAAGCTCTCAGCGACAGCCAGAAACTTCTTGACCTGTCGTTCTGAACCTGCTGGGTATTCTGTTCAGGCCGTCACACTTAGGTCGAACCTGTGAGAGGTAGTGAGTTAGCTACATTTTCCTCTCGAAGGGGAAAGGAGCCCTGTGTCTCACAGGACATTTCGAGACTCAACAACAGTCTTGGGTCTTACAGGAGGGATCGAGATCCAACCAGCCGTGCTCGGTACTGTTTCCCCACCACGTGAAAAGATTCGAACGTGAGCGAGTGATGTGAGCAGAATGCATGTTGCTTGGTGGAGAGTGTGTCATGCTTGATGTGTTCGAACACGACATGACATTTCAAGACAAGCACGGTTTTGAACAATAACAAGTTTGCCAAGAAGGTCATGAAGGCTATGAAAGGCGACGAAGGCCGACGAAGGCGATGAAAGCCAACAAAGGCGCGCACGGCGCCGAAACACTTTTTTGGAATCTCGAAGAGTAGCTTGTTCTGAAAACAAAGTGTGCCGCGTGGTTGCTCCCTAATACCCTGGGGTTCCCGAGCCCGCCCGCCAACAACCGGTAGGAGTGCCCTGCAAGTGAGTGCGCATCTGCGTCGCTTGCCGCCCGACCCCCGTAGGCCCTTCCCTTCGGCCCTGCACTAAACATTTTATTCCGTGCTCGCTTTCTCAAGACATCTCGGGTAGGGGTGGGGGGCTGCCGGGCGGTTTGGGGCGTGGGCGGGCTTGCGTCGCAGGGGCCTCAGAGTGTCTTAGGGTTTCTCCTCGGGTATGTTTCGGACTTGAGGTTGGGATCTGCGTGTGCGCACAGGAGGGCCCTGCACTGCTGACCCCCCCGTAACCCCGCCCGTGCCCGTCCCCTCCTCGCTCCGCCCAGGTCTGGAGTCTTCGGCGTTGGCGCAGCAGGCGTGGGTCGGGACGTTGGAACCCCAGAGTGCGGGATGCCCTTGCACGTTGCAGTCGTGAGCCTTGGGTCTTTGAAGCTGTGAGCCTGGGATCTCTGAAGCTGCGAGCCTGGAATCTCTGAAGCTGCGAGCCTGGAATCTCTGTAGCTTTTAGTTCGAAGGGGGAGACCGCAGTATAGACGGTCCATTCGCCCAGGCCTGGACCTCTTCGTGGACGCCCTGCTCCTCAGAGGGTTTTTGCACTTCGGACTTGGAGGGTATGGGGCTTTGTTGGTTTGAGCGTGAGCGCATGAGTGCCTTGCCGCTGCCACCCCAACATCCCCGTCAAGATAGAGTGCCCTGCGGTCCCGAACCCCGCCCGGGAGCCCCGTCGCTTGCAGGTACTCTTCGCGTCGGCTTCTACATCGACTTCCTTTCGCCTGGAACCTGGCCGTCTGCCTCCGCAACCGCGGTACTGCTGTTTGAGGGCCGTCGAGTTTGAGCATTGCTGAATTACTGCAGCACATTTTGTGCGCAAGCTCGTGGGGCTTCCAGCTGGTAGGGCCTTCTGATCAGGGGCTTGCTGCTTAGAGGGCTTTCAGCTCACAGGACTTGCAGCTTATAGGGCTTTCAGCTCACAGGGCTCTTAGCTCCGGTGGCTTGCACTTCTAGGGCTTGCAGGGGGGCTCTGGGGTGATGGGTGAAGCGCGGAAGCTGGCGGTGCAGCTGGTGCTGAGCCCAGCTCATGGAGATGGCGAGAAGTGCGGCTTCAGGGTCTTTTCGGGCACTGCGAAGAACTGCCACTTGCAGATGATGCGCATGGTGCACCCGGACAAGTGCGAGGACCCGCGCGCCGTCGAAGCCGCCCAGGAGTTGCAGCGCTTGGAGTTCATGCAGGGCCGCGATTCCGAAGCCGAGGCGCTGCGAGCGCTGCAAAAGAGCAGCCTGGAGGAGCGGCTGGCACAAGCGATGCGGTCCGAGGCTCCTGCAGCCCTCGCGGCCCGCAAGGGCGTCCCGACGGCCAAGGCCGCGCCTGGCCGAACTTTGGATAACTTCATGAAGAATATGGCGACTATGAGGGCTGCAGCGCCCAGAAAGCCGGCGACGCCCAGCAAGCCGGCGATGCCCAGCAAGCCGGCGATGCCCAGCAAGCCGGCGATGCAGTCTGAGGCTTGTTTCCGCGGAGGGTCCTCAAACACATCAAACGCATCGAATAGATCAAATCCTGTCAGGACCCAGCTGCAACACCTCCCGGCCCGGATGGATCTCCCGAGGTTCGTGCCGCAGTCTCTCGTTTAATTCACGTGGGCTCATGTTGCACTCATGTGGGCTCATGTTGCACTCATGTGGGCTCATGTTGGATTCGCGCTTCTATAACAGGCGGCTCACGTGCGCCCGGAAGATGTCCCCGAGGCTCACGCCTCATGTGAGCTCATGTAGGACTCATGTGGGCTCATGTTGCACTCATGTGGGCTCATGTTGGATTCGCGCTTCTAACAGGCGGCTCACGCGCGCCCGGAAACGAGGCTCACGCCTCATGTGTGAGCTCATGTTGCACTCATGTGGGCTCACGTGACACTCATGTGGGCTCATGTTGCACTCATGTGGGCTCATGTTGCACTCATGTGGGCTCATGTTGCACTCATGTGAGCTCATGTTGCACTCATGTGGACGCATGTTGGATGCGCGCTTCTAACAGGCGGCTCACGCGCGCCCGGAAGATGCCCCCGAGGCTCACGCCTCATGTGTGAGCTCATGTTGCACTCATGTTGAACTCATGTGGACTCATGTAACACTCATGTGGGCTCATGTCCGGTTCTACCCCCTTGATTTGCTCTGTCTGAGGTCACCAAGGGCGGTGGCAAAGGTCGCGGCAGGGGTCGCGGCAGGGGTCGCGGCAAGGGCCGCGGCGATGCCGCTCCGGAGGAGCGGAGCAGCGTTGTGAGCTTCCACGCGAGTGACTTTGTGGACGCGCAGTGGCTTCATGAGCTGGGGAGCATGAGCGCGTGCCACTACATAGATGTGCGCTCCGGGGACTCCCGCGGTGAAGGGTCGGCTCTCCCTCTCCGGTCCGTGTGTGCCCAGATGCTGGAGAGAGCCTCGTCCGACGGCTCCGTGGAGCGCTGGTACAAGGAGGACAAGCTCCCGCAGATCGTGGGCCTGCGGGGGCGGGCGTGGAGCGGCATCCCGCAGGAGGAGATGACGGATGTCGAGGAGGCGCAGCTGGCCCGACTGAGGTGCTCGAGGGGCTACGATGCCACGAGGTCTTGCTTCACCTACCGCAAGGAGGTCAAGGAGCTCCTGCGAGGCGGGTTCGAGCAGGATGCGAACTTCCGGGACTACGACCTGAAGGCCTCCTTCCCACGAGCCTTCGCCGCGCGGCACCCCGATGCAACCTCCGTCCGGTCTTGGGTGGATGGATCCTTTGACTTGTGCGGGATGTCGCGCGACGTGGCAAAGTCCTTCATCAACCAGTGCTTCGGCGTGGGGGAGAAGGGCATCGCAGACTGGTGCCGGCAGCATGGGTACGGCGAGCTGCCGATTCCCCTCCAGCGCTACCTTGCGGACGTCCGGGAGGGTTCGAGGCGAGACGTTGCCAACAACCCCGCCGTGGTGGAGAAGCTGCGTGCGGCGGGGCGCTTCGACCGGGACCTGCAGAACGGCGTCGTGTACGTGCTCAACACCGCCCACGAGCGCGAGCTGCTGGAGGAGGGCGCGGAGCGAGTCCGGCGCCTGGCGAGGGTGCGCTGCTTCGAGCTGGACGGCTTCTTCCTTGAGAGGCTCGATGCTTCGTGGGACGAGGTGGAGGCTGCGCTGGGTCCGCACTTTGCCCACAAGCCGTACCGGCACCGGGCCTCCCTCCTGAAGGGGCTCATGAGCCCACATGAGTCCCACATCCACATGAGTCCAGAAGGCTCCTATCGTCACGGCGGGGCCACGCGTCCGGGGTTGAAGTCCGGACGGCCAAGGGCACAGGCGGGCGGGTGAGTCTCGCCTGAGGCTCCGCACTTCCACGAGGCACGGGCAAGGCGTGCTTAAGAAGGGTCTCGCTGCCATCCGTGGCCCGCGCCACCATGGAGTCAACAGAGCTCAGGTCCTTGGCGGCCCCGTACTGGGGCTGGAAGCTCCTCGCCGCATTGGTCGGGGCTCGGAAGGCCCCCGCCTCCTGCAGTCGTCGCTGCCGGCTCCTCGTCAGGGTGTCGTTGTGCTTGAACTTTTAAATTTTGCGCATTGTCTTGGTACACTCGGAATGTGGTGGCTGGCTGCTTCTCCACATCTTCAAGGGCTGCGTGCACTGCCTGGTGTGGGCGCTTGTTGTATGCGCTCGTCACCTGCTCCACGTTCTCCGCCCAGCCTCCCCCCTCCCGGGCCGCCCTGCCCGCCAGGTCCTTCTTGAGCGTTTGTATTGCCCGGTCAATGACCGCCGCATTGCGGTCCTCAGGCCGCTTCTGTCGGTGCACTGCTGCGTCGGGGAGCGCCTGCTCCAGGCCCTGGAACTCGTTCCCCATATCTGTGGTCACCACATAGTTGCCCTCCCCCTCCACCCCGCAAGCTCTACCAGATCGCCCGGCGGGACCACCCGCAGCGCCGGGACCTCACGGCTGCTTGCGCACGGATGTGGCCCGGTAGGTGCTGGCGCCCAAGCCCCGGAGCCTGGGCAAGAGTGCGGCCGAGGGTCCCAACGACCGGCTGCAAGCGGACCTGGTGGACTTTAGCCAAAACACTCGGGGGCGGAATCGGTATGGGCTGGTGGTGACCGACGTGTTTACGCGGGAGGTGGCCACCAAGGCCCTGCCCGACAAGCGAGCGGAGACCGTGACCCAGGCTGTGCCCCAGCTGCGCCGAACCCTTAGCAAGCATTCGGCTCTGCTAACCGCCCAATATCTAAATCTGCAGCACACTCGGCTCCAAACCACATCTAGAATCTAAACCATGCAAAACAACCAAAGTCTGATATCCCACGGAGGAAGCTGGGGCAAAGCGGCGTGATGGTCAGCCGTCTTGGACCAGGTCCCTGGTCGAGCGAGGCACTGGGCTTAGGATGGCAGGGGGATCGGTTCTTGGCCGCGGTTGCGGATACATCATACATCATACAAAGCTAAACCCGAAGTGTGCTAAACCTGTAGGGTCGGTGCTAAAGCTAAACCCGAATGGTGCTGTTGCAGCAGTACGTGAGCGGGTTTGTCTGTTCTTCGCGGAACCTCGACCTGCAGCACAAAGAGCGTCGGATGCACCTGAGCGTCAAAAGCTCGCAGGGTTATAGGGCAAACGGGCGGGGCGGACCCAAGACTCAAGATGCCCGGGCCGAGTGCCTTCCGTTGATGAAGTCTTGGATTCCAGCCTTCTTCAAGATCTGAATAGATCTGAATAAAAACGAAGAAGGGCGGGCTGAGACATCTGTGAAATTTCGGTCCCGAGTTGATTCGGGTAGTCTTGGATGTTGGGCTCTTGTTGTGGATTCATTTTTCGAATAGAGCTGAGACCTTTCCTCATTAGGGACAGTCGTGGGCGTTCTGTAATGTTTGGGAATCAGATTTCGCCCCACATGTTTAGGAATAGAGTTTGTGGAATAGGGCTAGTCTTTAACGCTTAGGGAAGCTTTGTAGGAGAGTATTAATCGGTGGTTCGGGACTAGGTTTAGCTTTTTTAGGGCCTTATGGAGAGCCATTATTTCTGCACGCAGTGTTGTGTTGCGCGCTGGCCTGTTGCTCCGCGAAGCTCACCGAAAAGCCCACTTTAAACGGGATCCGGGGCGGATTTGAGACTTTCTGCCCTGAGGTCGAGAAGTTGGGCCTCAACATGCCGGGGAACATCAATGCCAAGGCCTACCTTCGGCCCTCGCATCCCACAGCCTCTTACAGCCTCTTACAGCCTCAAGTGGAGGAAAAACACACATCGAAGGCATGTAAACTATCTGCAAGGGGAGATCACAAGTCGGGTTAGAAGTCAGGTTTTGGAAGCTCTTGTCCTGCTACTGAGTTTTTAGTCGGGGTCTAGGGACGTACACGGAACAAGGCCCAACTATCCGTTGAGGCTTTCAGGGCTGAGCCAGATCGCCGAAACCCCAGCAGGCCAATAAAGCTCAAGCCTTGGCAGGACGTGGATTACTTTCATGACGCCCGGCAGCAAAAGCCGGCAATGGCAATGCCTGGGAAAACTCCCCGACTTACAAGATGGCTTTTTCCTTCAGTAACTTTCTAAAGCACCCGTCCCCCTTTCCCTCAAGGTACACTTGGAACTGTGCTTTGCAAGTAGTAAACCTGTAAAATCTGCAAACACTGTAAACTCTGCAGGTCCAACCACAAGCCGACTATGAACATGAACCTCCATGAAATCCCGAAATCTCTCAAAGCAATTCCCGGATGCTTAAGTCGCTAGCGAAGCATGCGCAGCATGCCGAGATGCCCATGTGCCATGGTCCCCCCCCAAAAAAGCATCCTGCCGAGGAAGCCATCGCCCACCAGGAGGTGCCATTCGTGGATTTCGAAAGGGAAGGGCAGGGGGAACGGGTAAACAGGGTCCAAAAAGAGAGTCGGAGAGGAGAAGGCGAACTTTTCTCCACCCAGAAGCCTTGCTCACCTGACCTCTTCAAGCCGAGATTGCGCGCGTCGGCCTACCTGGCTTCGTGGACTCCCTGGGAGCTGGATACCTGATCTCTGCTCCTGCGCACCTTGAGCGCTGAATCAGTGGTTGAGAGGCGTTGAAGGCTTCACTCTCTCTCTCTCGCTCTTTTGATGCTGAGTCTTCGACGAAGCAGTTGGCGACACAACCTGAGCATCATCTTTCTTAGCAGGTTCACCAGAACTGTGATCGGAATGCGCATCGATGTCTCGGTATTATGGGGCTCCGGCCTCTCATACCCCTCCCATCGGTGGTTCAGGTATTCAAAGTCAGTCGGGCGCTAAAGAGGAATAGCAACGAATCCCGGCTGAACAGACCTACCCGATTGCAAACTTGAACCCGACAGGCTTCGCGTCGGGTCAGATAACAATAAGCCAACAAAGTACCAGTAAGGCAGAATGCGCAGGCGCACGTTCAAGGAAGACCCATGGTAAACCTCCAGCTGACACGTCATTCAAACCCTTCCATCCTTCAAGGATCCATCACTTCGGAACGGAAGAGATGAGGAAGACCATCTTCCCGTCGCTTCTCCGGGGCGAGAAGTGGAATCTTGCCTGCCCACGGTAGAATCCAACGCGTGATAGTTGAGACGTACCGGAGCACGCTGCCATGGGACCCCAAGCACATCCAAAGTCAGGGTACGTGTGCCTAGAATGCTCAGAAGCCAAAAGTCCCCCAAATCCGCCTGAACTTATCCAATTACTCCTTTGAACCTAAGACTCACTGAGAGCCAGGAGCTGTTTGGCCATCAGCGAGCCCTTTGCTGGCAGCGATGTGGCGCAGATCAAAGCCACGGCCAAAAAGTCCGATGATGGCATGCACTACATCGTGACCCTAAGGCAAACAGGGTTCAAGGGCAAAGTTTGGGGAGTTTAGTTCAAGGTTGCACAAAAGCACATATGCCGCTCTCCACCCTTGCACATCATGCTGCGATTACGAGCGTCTACATGCTTTCTGGTCGCCTGAGGTGAACGGAGTGAAGAAGTGGATTACCGAAGGAGAGCATGTTCCCTTCCTGAGTCAAGCCATTGGCAGAGTCCCACACTGGAAGAGGCGGATGTCGGAAGAACTCGAGCGCTCCCTCCTCTGCCATTTCTCTTTTTGGGGCTCTTTCGGTGTGTTGTGTTTGACACAACACCCCTCACAGGCCCTCTTATGGGCCCAAAACGCTCATATAACCATGCGGTGCCGTGATTCGCCAAGTTTGGCGAATCGTGGCACCGGCCCGAAATTGGCCCAAAACGGGCCCAAAAAAATCACTTTTGGGGGTGGAATGTTTGGCATACCACCCCTCACAGGCCCTCCTTTTGTGGCAACGAGATCCTTCAGAGTCCTTCGTTGGTGCGTTTGGCGCACCAACCCCCCACAGGCGCTCCTTCGGGCCCAAAACGCTCATGTAGGCATGCGGTGCCACGATGCGTCAAATTTGACGAAGCGTGGCACCAGCCTGGAATTGGCCCATTTTTCCGAGAATTCGGGGTTGTTGTGTTTGGCACACCAACCCTCACAGGCCCTCTTTTGGGCCCCAAAATGCATGCTTCGGGGGTGGTGCGTTTGGCGCACCACCCCTCACAGGCCCTCTTTTGGGCCCCAAAATGCGTGCTTCGGGGGTGGTGTGTTTGGCACACCACCCCTCACAGGCCCTCCTTCGGGCCCAAAACGCTTATTTGGGCTTACGAGCGGCCCCGCTTCTTGCCCTTCTTCTCCAGCGCCTGCACGCGGGCCTGGAGCCCCTGGCAGACACCCCACAAAACGCAGCACATGCGGTTGTAGTCGAGCGTCACGAGCTCCCTCGTCCACGAGCTTGCCGCACAGCGCCTGGCCCACGGGCCCCGTCTCCCGCACTTCATTCGCGATGAAGCCCAGTGTGCGCTTCTGGCTCCCCTCGGTCCGCCGGTACCACTTTGGGGCCACGGTGTCGAAGACCTGCTGCAGCTCCTCCAGCCCCGCGGGCTCCACGCTGTGCTTCAGCTTCTCATCCGAGAGGTTCTGGAAGCCGTAGTTGCAGATCACCTCGCCGTCGTTGGCCCCGCCCGTGTTGGATTCCACGATGAGGTTGGTGGGCCCGGTCGCCGCCGTGCGCAGGAAGATGGCCTGGTCCTGGGCGTAGAGCTGCACGCCCCCCGCGGAAGAGGCGGACCCCGAGCCTGCGTTGCACGCCACCAGGAGCCGCGCATTGCCCGCCGTCGCGAGGTTCAGCACCTCGGCCGTGACGTCCCCGCTGTTGACGGTGGAGACCACCTGCAAATCCCCTTGCGCTTGCACCCCTGTGGCTCCAGGTACGCTGGGCTCGAGACGATGCCATTGTCGGCCCGAATCGCACTGGCGGTGTAGAGCACCGAGTTGAGGTAGGTGCCCTGCGTGCCGCCCGTCAATGTGAGGTAGTCGTCTGTGGGCCTCGCCCGCACCGTGGGCGCCCGCAGCTCCGTGCTGAGCTCCACGCTCCCCGAGGTCAGCGTGCCCTGCACATCCAGTGCGCCGGTAACAACGGTGCCCCCGGAGCCGCCGGTGATGGTGAGCTGCGTGTCCTGGACCCGCGTGGAGATGGCATTGGTCACCAGCCCCGTGGCCGTGCCCGTGGCGTCGTCGATGTAGAGCTCCGTGTCCACTCGCAGCCGCGGGGCCACCGAGTGCACCTCCGACGTGGCAAAAGTGCAGAGGCTCTGGTCCGCCTGGTCCGTGACGCGCACAGACACGGTGCCCGCCTTCAGGTTGAGGAACTGATTGGTGGTAAGCAGGGGCTCCACCGTGTCCGCCTGGATGCTGCCGACCGTGGCGATGCCCAGGCTTGGAGTCCGCGAAGATGCTTCCTTTGGTCAGCATGTTGACGCCCGTCTTGAGGCTGAAGAGCGTGGAGGACAGGTCGGCCACGGCGGCCCCGTTGCTGGCCTCGAACTCGACGCCCAGGCTGCCGCCCCGCAGCGTCAAGAAATCCGCTCCGTTGGCCCGCACGTCATTGACCAGCAGGGGGTCTGCGGGCGGTGCCCCTGCCAGGGCATAGCGAGCATCGCTCTCGGCTTTGCTGTAGCAGTCGCAATTGAGACGGAGCGTGGCCCCGTTGCTCAGGATGGGCGTGGCGCTCAGGGGCGCCTGGGGGAGGAGGGCCCTGACCATTCGTGGCGTAAATTGCTCCAGCACCAGGGTGTAGATGCCCCCACCCTCCACGTTCCCGTTCGTGGGAAAATACCGGGAGTCCAGAGGCGTGAAGTCGCTGCTGGAGAAGTACCTCCCATCACTCTCGCTCTTGCTGTAACAGTCGCAGGTCAGTTGCACCGTGGCGGAGTTGCCCAGGATCAGGAAGCCCCCGGCTCAAGTGAATCTTTTTCTTGTCGTGTGTTGCTTGGGGGGCCACAGTGTCCTCGCTTCTTTCTCGGTAGCTCTGTAGCTGCTTGCCATGGTTGCAAAACTCCAAATGCATTTCTCTCGATTGTACACATGGAGAATGGCTGTGAGTTTATTTTTGCTCTATGTTACCTTGGCTTATGCGGCTCCAGGGAAGACAGCAGTGGGGGACAACCCGGGTAGGCGGACACCGCACCCGGGAGGACAGAACAATGTGCCGAACATTTTCAGTACTCCCGTCCTAGAACAGCTTGCGGCACCCATCCCGCTGATCTGCCCGGGAGACACACCTACGGCACCAACATCACACACTTGCCGCGATGCTACGGTACCAGACACACAGACTTCCACCGAACATGCCCCGCCCACGCAGACTGCACCTATGGTCAATTTTCATGTTCAAGGGGCGCTACATGCCTTGACAGCAATATGCTGGATCCACTTTTCCGGTGAGGGGCGAACACTGTCGGAGCAAGATTTCCATTCTGCACTTAGGAACACTGCGCGGCAAATACCGGCGTACACTGTCCTGTCCACGATCCATGCGGTGCTGACACAACGGGGAGGGACGGATCGAGCAGAAGCCTTAGCCCAGTTCATGGAGCACATCGCCACAATACTGCAATCGGATCAACTGCCGGAGAACGCGACCAGGCGGGACGCGCTTACGGAATGCAGTAGCTGTTGGGCCGCTCTACATTTGTGCTTTTACCCACTGTGGCTGCAGGATCTCGCAAAATCCCTGAGCGCTGAGGAGAGCGACACTGGCCTATATGATGGAGTTGCACACATGGATGTCGCTGTACGGGAGACACATAGCATTGACATGAAGGGTCGCTTTTTCAGACAGCAAAAACCCAAGCCCTTGCTGCGTGCTTGCATGACAATCTCCCTCTTGTGGCATCGAGCTTTGTCTTCACCCCACGCACATCAGCCAGCCTTTCTCGAATCATGCGTCGTTTCTGAACCATACATGGGAGCGGGTCGATACTCGCCATGGAACAGGCCGGGGTCAGCGGACACCGCTACTCTGCTTGCAGTGTGTAATGAATCTCAGACTGAGTTCATGTATGCTCACAGCCGCAAGCGTTTCCTGCACCGGAGGCAGCCGAGAACTGCGACCGATACTAAGTGCCGAAAGAGCATGCTGATTGGTTATTCGCATTGGCATTTGCATGGAAGTCTCCTGTACCCAGATGTCGCAGGTACTACACCGCCAAGGCTCACACCCGCGACGAACACCACTGCAGGACCGCTGAGAGCTGCCGACATACACGCCAGTATTTTGAGTCAGACTTGCGCTCTGCTTCTGTCTAACCACCCATTTGCCCAGTCCGCGCCCGCGTGCACAGCTACTCAATACAATCCGTTTCGAAGCTCTGGTTCAAAAGAGCGCTATTGTGTGTTGTGCCACCTCGGCCACTCTTGGCTACAGGGGAATCCCCCACCATGGCAGAGGAGGACGAAAGCAGCCCCGAGGGGGCGCATGAGCCAATCGATGAGGAGGACGATGACGCCGACGGCACCATGCGGGAGATCATGGAGACACCTACCTCGCGGAGATCTCGGACACGGACTAGGTCCCCTGTGGCGGAACGATCTTCCTCGGCAAAGGCCAGCGGCAGTGCTGCCAAGGCAAGCGGAGTGGGAGGCACTACCAACGACTCCAGCATGGGAGCAAAGGCCAAAACCTCGGCGACTGGCGCGGAGACGACAACGAGTGGGCCGGCAGTGCTGCCAGAGACAATGGGGGCTGCACCGTGCATGCTGGCCGGGCCTCCGCCTCCCACACCACACAACCCACCTGGGATGGGCGGAGGAGGCCGACCGCCGCTGGGAGCAGGCGGACCGCCGCCACCTACCCCGGCCAAGGGAGCCTGTGGGGTGCTGCAACAGGGGATCTACACCGTGGTCTGGGACCCCAACACCAACGTCACCTGGATGTCCCTCGATGCCTTCCCAAAAGGCAGTGTGCCGCATCAGGTTATGGTGCCACCGCCAACTCCTCCGACACAGGGCGGGCCAAGCAGGCCAGGCGATGCAAGCACTCCAGCTGCGTGGGACTGACCAGCATGGGCCGATGCTCCTTACTCCTTGCTTTCCTGCACCGTGCCAGCTGGAGCCAAGAGAGCGACAGTGGGCTGCCTCACAGGGATTGAGCACCTCCGTGTCAAAACAAGTCAACAGATTGCAGATCAGTCTCACGACACTTTGCTATACCATGCAACTACACACTCGCCAGTGCGCGCGCAGGAAGATATCAAATCATCAGTCCCGACCTTGGTGGCCGCCGCCATACACAGAGACAGTCATTGCGGCTGTACCTCAGTGTGCACCCTTGATTACTCAGGCTGGGGATGTGCGGCCCACCGCGCCCCGGAGCCGGACTCCACGATGGATAAGAACAGGCACGCCACGCCTGCTCACATGTGTGCCCAGTTGCCTGCCAGAGATCGCAATTCTCCAAGTTCAGACAGCATACCACCGGACCCTCTGCAGATTCTACTCAAGCCGGCCCATCCCTGTGATAGCTTCACGCGTGTCAATGGGGCAATCGCCTGCTGCAAAGGCACGTTCAGCGACGAGGCCACCTACGAGGTTTCGCAGCCCGGCACGGACACCTGCCTGGGAATACCCTACCAAAACCACTGGAATCGGCGACAGAACAGGACACCATGGAAGCCCCGCACACAGACCTCCTACGGCAAATCATCCAGCTCGAGCAGTACGTGGAGACGAGTGCCGCCTCAGCCACCCATGCCTAAGAGACGGGGGGCGGGCCACTTCGAGAAGGACCTGGATGGCGACGTAGGTCAGCCCGTTGGCAACCCGGACTCGGAGCCCAAGGTGGCAGATCCCCAACGAGCAGAGCCAGAAGCATCGTCATCCTCGACACCCGGGAGCAAGGAGGTTTCCGTGAAGGTGGACCCGGCACCAAGCAAGGAGATGGAGATGGGCGAAGAGGAGAGTGACCTTCTCGTGGACAAGATGATACAACTTGCGAAGACTACGGCGACACGTTTTGGGGTCACCAGCGAACAGCTGCTGGATGCCATGCAGATGACCTGGCTCCCAGCACTGGAGCAAAAGCTTTGGCGGACTACGGAGACGTGCCTCTTGTGCTCACACAGTCCTGGCAACCTGCGGGAATGGCAGCGGCATTTGCTCACCAAATCCCACTCCCGGATCGCCAATGAGGCAAAGATGACGTGGTACCACCTCTACTTGGTCATGAGCATACACGATGATAGAATGCACCCCGGTCTCTCTATATCCATCGCTTTTGATGTAAGTGCATCTTTTATAAAACGTTGTGTGTGCCGTGCACCCTCGCCCATATCACCATCAGGAGCCAACAGGGAAATCAGCATCGCACGCCAGTTCGAATGAGCCCAGCCTTGTGTCACAGAATGCAGCTCTGCTTTTCGAGCAGCTGGTTGAAGACCTTCATAAGGCGCAATGACGCCCAGTTTCGGGTATTGAATATGTGCACTGCCCTTACCCGATGCACCTATTGCAGCGGAGGGGGAGCAAGAGGGGGGCGTGCCCGCCGAATGCCTGAGGTACCTGGTACACCAGACCTCCCCACCGTACATCCGTTATCGATGCTGAACCCTGCGTGCTTGGATAAACAGCCTTGCCATAACCAAGGGGGGCCCAGAATGCACAATGACAACCATGACTTCCAGCCACGAGTAGCTCCTAGTCCTGACAGGTCTCGATGGAGAACGCACCGATGGAAAATACGGACATGGCATCGCAGGCCGAGGGCAAGCAGTCCCTTCTTGCCATTGCTTATGTGCTTTTGGTCCCATACCTGTCGATGGATGCATTCCCATGGCTCACTCGTGAGGTCATTATGCTCACACGCCTTCAAGGCCACCCTCCAACCTGTCTGGAGCGACACCGTAGTATCCTACATACCAGCACGCAATCCCCACTTGCAGGAAACAACACTTTTTCTCGACCTTTTCGATTTTCATTCCTTGAGCTTGTCCGGTCCCAAGTCCGGACGACGTGTCAAGTGTGACGCGTCGGGGGTGAGGGTTGCGACAGATGCCCCACTGTCGCGGGAGCCTGTTCACAGACTCCAATATGAGCGCTTCCGGGCGAAGCCAGGGGCCAGACACCAACTTCAAGCGAGCGACTCAGATTTTTCCACATTGTTCCAGAGGGCAATGTTGAGGAGAGCTGTCAGCACATTACCAGTAATGGGCATTGTGTACAGGTGTCAACAAATGGGAGTAGCGGCCACCGCTGTCCCTCAACATGGAGATGGCATGACCCATGGGTGGACTGCCAAGCGAGCTTATCGGAGAGCCAGGCACAGAGCCGGCATTTCTGGAGGAACATGGTACAACGGAAGATGGCATACTGCCCAGTCCCTAGGAGCCATCGCCACCACACCGATGACACCGAAAACGCGAACCAGTCCAACGCGCTCACCCCAGAGCTTGTCCAATCGGCTACGCATTTGTTCGCACAATGTTGGCATGCTTTCAACAGATGCACACGATGAATTGATGTCCTGGTTGCAAATGAAACAACACCAGTACGATGTGATTTGCATTCAAGAAACGGGGTGGTCCCTGGAACACATATACGTGAATGGACCATGGTACGTGGTTAGCTCGGGACACTCGACAGATAGGAATAGCGGCGTTATGGTGCTCATCGCTCGCAGACTTCTTCCATCTGATCGTATCCGTTATGCGGCCATCATCCCGGGCAGAATTCTACACGTCAAACTGGAGTTCTCCAATCACCATGTTGATGTTTTAAATGTATACCAACACCCCTGGAATACTGCGGCCACCGCGTCCAGAGTTCTTCATCAACGAGACCAAATTTGGACCAAATTGAATCATGCCATTGGGCAAATGGCGATGCGAAACACACTTCTTATCTGCGGAGATTTTAACACGCCCTTAAGCATGTCTCCAGGCAGAGTGGGCTCGGGTATCCTTCAGAAACCTTCGCCACCGCCGGATACGTCAACTTTTGATGCCATACTGGAAACACACAACCTCGTGGCCTTGAATACATAGGGAGATCCAGAACTTTTTATTCGGATATTGCGGAATCCCAGATTGACTTTGTGGCAGATGACGGAATCCAAGGTAACAGTTGCACATATGTGGCGAGAAAGAAGAGCGGCACGCAAACAGGCCACATGGCATCAGATGACTGACCACATGCAGTATCTTTTTAGGGCCTGGCGTCACCAATGTCGTTTCCAGCAGTTGCACTCCAAGTTCAGGAAAGATGGTCGAAGAAGGCGCAGGGACCTCTACTTGGACCAAATCCAACTTGCGGAGGAAGCCGCGACAAAAGGGGACCAGAAAGGACTGTACCCAAGCAGGACGTGCAGCTACGCGGAGATGACCACAATGTGCTCACCAACGAGCAGGAGCTTTCATTTCTATCCACTTTTTGCCAAGAGTTGTTTTTGTCCAAGGCCGCAGATGTGCCCCTTCCAGACAAAGATCCGCTGATACGATTGGAGGAACACGAATTGCGATGGCACATTGCAGCTACTTAAGCCGGCCAAGGCTGCACCTGCGCACCTCGCCCCAGCAGCTGTCTGGAAGTGTTTGTCACATCTTTTGGCAGGCCCGCTACTGCAGGCATACCGATGAAACCTGGTCTCATACCGACCTTATGGACGGGAGCATGGATTGTGTGGTTGCCAAAGCCATCCAAACCACCCTGTACCCGGGGAACCTACGGCCAATCGCCTTGCAGGACTGTGGAGGGCAAATGCATAGCCAAGGCTCTGCAGATTCGCGCTGCATACTACGTGCTGTTCACCATTGCCGCAGCGTCAAACAACTCTTGCTTGATCAAGACGGTGGGCTACGGGCCAGGCGCCAGGGTAAAAGAGAGGGAATTGCACTGGAGGAGCAACACTTGCCCTGGATATGAGCCAGGATTTCGATAGAGTGGACAGAACCAAACTCAGCGAGGCACTTTGCCGCACAGGAATGCCAGCTGAGCTGATCAATACGATCATTCAATGGCACAATCCAGTATCATCTACAGGTGGCCGACCTCACGGAGACCGTGCATTGTGGAAGAGGACTGAGGCAGGGTTGTACACTATCCCACATTATGGGTGGCCATCACAAGCCACGTAATGTCAATGATTGGGCAACATGTGCCGGAGGAGTGGATTCGAGATCAATTGACTCTCTTCGCAGATGATGTTCTTGGGCAATGGACGTTTCATTCCGAACGGGACTTAACTTTTATGCTGCAATGCATGGATGCCATTTTCAACGTGTTGGAAGTATTTGGCATGAAGGTGAATGTCCAGAAATCGTCGCTCCTCATTCAAGTCAAGGGTCGAGTGGCAGCGGAATGGTTAAAGGCGCGGACGCGAACGGTGAAGGGGCTCAAGACATTTGTCACGGCAACACCCCAGGGCAGAATTCTGTCTATCCCAATCGTGCAACAGACCAAGTGCCTCGGCATCATGCTAAGCTACCACAATCCAGCGAAACACACAGTTGCTTATCGACTGAGACAAGCAGAAGCGAAACGTCGGCGACTGCAAAAAGTCCTACAAGGGAAGCATGTTCTGTCGATTAAACAGTGTGTCCAGCTATGGAAGGCGTGTATCTGAACTTCTCTACAACATGGTTTGAACGCTGTGGGAGTTGGATGGGAGGAGCTTAGGCTGATCCGTTCATGCTGTGCAAGGCAACTCCGTGCGATTTCGTCCAGCCCAGTCCACATAACACATGAGAGCACGGAGGCATTTTAAACGCCTTGGTTTTGAGGAGCCGCACCTTTTGTTACAAAAGCGGATGCATGCACTTTCCACCACTTTGACGAACAGCACAGACCCAATGATGAACATGACTGCGCTCATCAATACGGTTCAACAGAACCAGTTGCAACTTGAGCAGGCCATTCGACATTGGCAGAATTTCAAGATTCGACAAACACCTGATGCCACACCAGACCAGGGTACACTACTACTCCCTGGAGAGGGCGGGATGTGGCTGCAACCTGTCGCTACATCCAAAGGTGTTTTGCCCGCTCAGTTCATGTGTCCTCAATGCCTCCTGTTCTTTGTGGATATGAGAATGCTGAAGAAGCACCATGTCGAGTCGCACGGCATCCCCCTTGAACCACTCCTCCGCAACTTTGACCGTTTTCTGCACAGCAAAGATGACATGCCCACATGTCGACACTGTGAACATGAATTCCAAACATGGCAGGCGCTACAAGGTCACATCTTGGACAATCACTGTTCTACTTTTTGGCTGAAATGCCAGGACCCGCAACGTGAGATTGAGGACACCTCGTCTCCAGGCCACCCGACCTTCGAACAAACACAGGCGGGAGATTGGAACAGGACCAACAGAGCGGACCCTGTAGCGTACCATGAAGACCTGCGCACTTTCCTGGGAACACATGGATGGCCTGCTATTGTACAGCTCAGGTCCATTTGCATGCACTTGAGGTCGCATTGTGCAATTTGTGATCAGTGGACACATCCATGGAAATTGAAGTTGCATTATAGAGGCAGCCACTCCACTATCTGGCAAGACTATGGCATTATGGTTGACCAGGACTGCTCACTGGTTCGAAGGCAGCTGTGACACCTTGTCGCTTCTGTGGAGCGCAAGTCCGTAATGCGGTCTCGCACACATCTAAATGCCCTACTATTTGGCAGGTTTGCTTGCTGATGCGTTTATGGCACGATGAACAAACTATGCGGCCTCTTGACGCGCAGCAACACCGACGACACGTGCTACGGCTTGCCAGAGAGCGCCAACGCCGACAATCGAAGGCGCGTAAGATGCAATTATTGGCGGCAAAAGAGCCTCTGTTAAATCCACCAGTGAGCAGTGACTTCTTTCCGCATACACCCGAGCTTGAGTCAGCCCTGGTCCTAAGCGCAAACTGGATGCATGTGTTGGAGGACGTCTCGTGGTGTGAACAAGCTCGACACCAATGTGTTCAATGCAAAGTGCCCACTGCAGACGTGCGTGAGTTCATGCAACATTGCGCTTTTGCACATGAAGGGTTCTGGCAACACCGACCTGATTATGTTCACAATAGCATTTTGCTCAATCGGGAATCAAGCTGCGACACCTTGCTGCTGGTGCCACGCTACGACGCACAGGCCAACATTACATTCACAATATTGCATGCCAGTGTTGAACGCGGCCCTGCTGCATGATACGTCTGTTCATCTCTTGATTGAGGATGGAATCCACACCGATGGACGAACTCAAGACCATGTACGGCGAAATGCTGCCGTCCTTGAGCAGCACCACATGCACTCCGGAGACCACACCGTCGAGGTCAACAGGAAAGAGATCGGCGTCTCCGACACATCAACAAAGCCACAAAGGACAGAGCCGGAAGAGTACAAAGGGACGAGGAAGGGGACGCGGAGCACCGCGCCCGAAAACGTCTCTCTTTCGGGAGACCTCAAGCCTCATGGACGACACGTATCACCTGGAGAAGGACATGGTCAAGGAGCTGGTCCGCCTGTCTCTGAGGCACGAGCAACAGTTGATGCGATTGGGCCAAGACACTGTTTTACTGTTCACGTTCCAGAACAGGCCAGGCGAGAAGGAAAACATCCTGCCCGCGTTGTTCAAGATAAGCCAGGCGTGGAAGCAGAAAATGGAGAGCGAGACCAAGCCAACAATGTCCTTGCGGGTCACGGTGGTGCAGTGCCTCTGTGCGGAGCTCCTCGACCGCGTCAAGAAGGTGACTACCGCGGAGGCGTTCAAAGCAGTGGTGGTGCGGCAGCAATGGCTAACACCGGAGGGACACTGGAACTTCCTACGCTGGAATGCCGAGACGGAGCAGCTGGACAAGATCGAGGGACAGGGCATCACGCAAGAGGAGTTGGAAAAGTTGATCGAAACCATCCAACAGAGTTGCATGCTGCCTGGAGCCCTCTACAGATTTCAGGCGACCAGAAGGCTGGCAGCGGAACTGGCGGGACACCAACTGACCTTCGCAGCGGAGGTGGAGCTGATACCGGGCGTCGCCCTGCGCTTCGAAGGAGCCCCGAGGAGCTGATTTGGCTGGCGATCTCTGCTGAAGTTTCGCCCACATGCCCTGGTGCAGGCGCCTCTTTGGTTATGCATACACTTGCCGAGATCTGTTGAGCAGCCGGAAGGATTCGCAAAAACAGGGTCTGTGTTCGCATTGATCCAGGGAACATCACATATGTACCTGTATTTTGCAGAGCTGGTGCCACGGTGCAATGGATGCCGTACCGAATCCTTGCAGGTATCACTCATGCAGGGCGCAACACCAAATGTGGTCACTACCGGGCCTTTTTAAGTGATGCACCGCTGAGCACCAACACCTGGTTTACCGACGACGACCAACCAGAAAAAGCTGCACAGATGACCTTCTGCACCACATTCACCATGAATGCTACATGTGTTTCCTTACACGCATGTGAGGTAATCATGCAGACAATGCCAGCATATGTGGTCGAGGGCACTCCCACAACTGCAGGTACTTACATTTACTTCCGCTACAACATGAGTTCGCGAAGCACACCTGATCTGCTTTTTCACACCACATCTCTGAACAATGTGGAGGCTGTACAGCTTTAATCTGATGGACTGCGAGGTTTAAGGACCGGGTCAACTGCTCGTTTTCTGACCTGCTTGCATCTCGATGCGGGGTCTATCCCTCACCGAACATGTACATCAGAGGATTTTACTTCTCACCTGCCATCACGATTGGCCGCATGCTCTTGGCATGTGCTTTTCTGTACATTGTGTCGCGCTAAGCCAAAGCTGCGCAAGCAAATGCAAAGATGCCCAGGATCAGGTTCGCTCCCAGGGGTGCCTGGGGCAGCAGTGCTCGGATCATTCGGGGCGTGAAGTTGTCGAGCACCATAGGGATGATGTCTCCCCCTCCGGCGTTGCCGTTGACGGGATGAGGCAGCCTGGGGCACAAACACTGTACCAGTCTCTCGCCAGGATCCAAGGGGGAGCGGCATTGCAGCTCGTGGGTCTACGTGTTCATCACCCGCGACTCCAGATGTCACCGCTGGCGGACACCCTCAGCCGATATCTCAAGTGGTCACTACCTTGGCGTTGCGTAATCCCACCAACCTTTGTTATCTGAATTCCGTTGTCAGCCCCTGGTGGCCACGCTCCAGAACTCGGGCAACACGCTGCAGATCGAGTGCCAGGCCGATGACCAGAGCCAGACGCACACGCAGGCCAAGGTAAACACCCAGATATCGAGCGCCATGGACGCCCTGAACGTTTCGCAGTACGCCACGCAGGCCGACATCGACAGCTCCATTGCTTCGGAGCTCACCAACTACTGGGATCAGGGCAATGAAGGGCTGTCTACACCAAGCTGCAAGACAGGAATCCAGGTCCGTTGTTCGTTGTGGCAAAGGAACAGTTATTCCTGCAGAGAGTGTGCCCTGAAGCTCTCGGATGTATCGTCCGGAGCCCTCAACTGCAGTCTTCGCCTCCCAAACTCCTTCGAAGACAGGCGCTCTGGCAAAATTCTGGAGATATATCCAGAATTCATGAGCATCGTTTTGTTGGTGTAGTCCGGCGAAGTGCAGGTTCCGGAGGGTCTGCCCGGTCAGCAGCTCCCAGGTGGTGTTCCCGCTCGAGGATGGGCCCCCCCCCTTTGGGCAAAGGGGGGCTTAAGCCCCCCTTTAAGCCCCCCTTTAAGCCCCCCTTAAGCCCCCCTTCAAAGGGGTCCCTGCAAAGGGGGTCCCTTCGGGGGGGGGGGGGAAAGGGTGAAAGCCCTTAAGCCCCCCCTTAAGCCCCCCTTAAGCCCCCCCTTAAGCCCCCCCTTAAGCCCCCCCTTAAGCCCCCCCTTAAGCCCCCCCTTTAAGCCCCCCCCTTAAGCCCCCCCCTTAAGCCCCCCCTTAAAGCCCCCTTCAACCCCCCCTTTAAGCTCCCTTTAAGCCCCCCTTTAAGCCCCCCTTTAAGCCCCCCTTTAAGCCCCCTTTAAACCCCCCTTTAAGCCCCCCTTTAAGCCCCCCTTTAAACCCCCCTTTAAGCCCCCCTTTAAGCCCCCCTTTAAAAAGCCCCCTTGGAGCCCTCTTGAAGCCCCCCCCGTTTTAAGGGGCTTAAAGCCCCCCCGTTAAGCCCCTCTTTTTAAGCCCCCTTAAAGCCCCCCCCTAAAGTTCCCCACTGAAGCCGCAACCAAGCCCCCCCCTCTGTGGAGGGTTTAGGCAGCAGTTTAAGAGGCCTAATACTTGCTGGGCCTTTGGGCAGCAAGTTAAGAGGCGTAATACTTGCTGGGCCTTCTGCGGAGGGTTTAGGCAGCAGTTTAAGAGGCCTAATATTTGCTGGGCCTTTTTTGGAGGGTTTGGGCAGCAGTTTAAAAGGCGTAATGGGTTCGGGCAGCAGTTTAAGACGTCTAAGAGGCTTAATACCTGCTGGGCCTTCGGTGGAGGATTTAGGCAGCAGTTTAAGAGGCCTAATGCGAGCATCGTGTTTGCAAATGGGGGGGGCTGCGCCCCCCCCAACCCTCCCGCTTGTTTAAGCCGGGCAAACTCGCGTGGAAGCATAGGAATCATGTCCAAAACAAAACAAAACAAAACATGAGGTTCTCGGCTTAGCCCCGCGCCACGTCACTGCTATGCAAATGGGGGGGGGCTGCGCCCCCCCCAACCCCCCCGCTTTTTTTCTGCCGGGCAAGCTTGCGTGGAAGCATATGAATCATCTCTGAAACAAAACATGGGGTTCTCGGCTTAGCCCCGCGCCACGTCACTGCTATGAACTCTCTGCTCCTTGAAACTCGAGTAATGAACACAAAAAACAAAAGAAGAAGCGAGCGGGGTGGAATTGCCCTTAAGCTCCCCTTTAAAAAGAGTCTCACTTCTCTGGTTTCGAAGAATGAAACCCAAAAAACATAACAAGATTCGAGGGGGGTGGAATTTAGAATACATTCCCTTCTTTCTTTTCGTAAAGGGAAATGAATGTTTAGAGTCTCACTTCTCTGGTTTCGAAGAATGAAATCCAAAAACAAACACAAAATGTATAACAAGATTCGAGGGGGGTGGAATTTAGAATACATTCCCTTCTTTCGTTCGTAAAGGGAAATGTATGTTTAGAGTCTCACTTCTCTGGTTTCGAATAATGAAATCCCAAAAAAACACACAAAAAATTTAACAAGATTCGAGGGGGGTGGAATTTAGAATAAATTCCTTTCTTCTCTTTTAAAGTCTCACTTCTCTAGTTTCGAAGAACGAAATCCAAAAAACAAAACAAGATTCGAGGGGGGTGGAATTTAGAATAAATCCCTTCTCTCTCATCTTCAAGATAAAGTAATGTTTAGAGTCGCCCTTAAGCCACTCTTTTTTCGGCCCCCTTAAGCCCTCCCCCTTAAGCCTCGCTAGCCCCTTTTTCAGCCCCCCTTTAAGTCCCCCCCTTTAAGCCCTTTAAGCCCCCTTCAAAGCCCTTGAAGCCCCCCTTTACCCCCGTTTAAGCCCTTTAAGCCCCCCTGTAAGCCCCCCTTTAAGCCCTTCTTGAGCCCCCTTTAAGCCCCCCCTTTAAGCCCCCCCTTAAGCCCCCCCTTTAAACCCCCCTTAAGCCCCCCCCTTAAGCCCCCCCCTTAAAGCCCCCTTGAAGCCCCTTTGTTAAGCCCCCCTTTTTAAACCCCCCTTTAAACCCCCCTTTTTGAGTCCCCCTTTAAGCCCCCCTTTTAAGCCCTTTAAGCCCTCCCTTAAGCCCCCTCTTAAGCCCCCCCTTAAGCTCCTCCTTAAGCCTCCCCTTAAGCCTCCCTTAAGCTCCTTCAGCCCCCCTTTAAGCCCCCTTTAAAGCCCCTTCAAAGGGTCTTCTCCAAAACCTTTGGCCCGTCTCCCTGCACCCAGAACGACAACTTCGCGCTGAGCCTGGCCTGCGATGCGCACACGCAGGGTCAGATCGACGCCCTCCTGGCTCCCCTGGCCAGCACCACGCAGATGGATGCTGCCATTGCTGCGGCCGTGGGCCTGAGCGCATACGTGCCGTGGACCGGGCTTCAGGCGTCCATCGTGAACGAGATCGCGCTCGCGTCGTATTCTGCGACTCCGCGCAAGTGGACGCCCTCATTGCGGGAGCGGCAGTCTCCAACGCACCCGCCTGGAGCGAGACTTGATGGGCCCATCACCTTTGCTCAAGGGAGCTTAAGGGGGGGCTTAAGGGAAGCTTAAAGGGGGGCTTAAGGGGCTCAGGGAAGCGTTGAAGTCCAGTTCCTGATCGTGTTGGTTCCGACCAGCAGATCCCAGGTTGTCTGCCCGGGCCACGCCTGGGCGTTGGCCAGGTTCGTGCCGCTCGTGGTCAGAGCGGCCAGTGCTGCGTTAAGCATCGATGGCGCTCCTGCAGACTAGTTTCGGAAGCCGAGAGGTCCCGCCGTCGTGAACGGCCCGGCACCTTGCAGGGCCAGAATCTCCGCGTCGTGCCCGTCCAGCCGCGCATCTCGCACGGCCAGCAGTGCGTTGAGCCCTGCGGTGTCCGTGCACTGTGAGTGCGGTGGCAAGCGCTGCAGCCACGTCGGCAGCCGACTGGAAGCCCGGGCCGCCTCTGCGGATGGCAAGCGCTGCGTCCAGCACCATCTGGGCCACCAGGGGCAGCAGGGCGGCGATCTTCTGGTCCACGTCCGCGGGCGTGGTGCGCAGGGCCACCGTGCTGCTGTGAAGAACTGCGTTGTCGGCACTGGTGATAGCACTGTTCATGGAAGCGTTAGTGGGGTGGTTCGCTAGCTTCAGGTTCACGGAGGCAGGCGTGCTCCAGTTCACGTCCAGCTGGAGCGCGTCGAGTGCGCTTTGGTTCGCCTTCCCCGCCAGCCCCGTGGTGAGACTGGCTGAGGGTGGTTATGAGGCCCTCGGCGGCTGCCAAATCGGCGGCCAGCGCACAGGTTGCGAGTCAGAAGGCGGTGGGATGGTGGCCACCTGCGTCTGCAGGCCACGGCGGCCGAGTTGGTGCCGATGGAGGCGGTGTTGGCCGCGGTGTCTGTGAGGGGCGTGCAGGCCGTGAGGACCGTGGCGAGCTGCCCCGCGGAGATCCCCTGCATCTCGATGGTGGTGATGGGGGTCTGGCCATCGTTCAGGATGTTCCCGGTGATGGTTGACTCAAATAGAATCATGTTTTACTCTGTCAGTCGAGGCTCGACACGTCCGCCGAGCTCAAAGTACAGAGCTATACGAGAGCATGTGCACAAAACACTGGTCCGCGCGGTCCGCCTCCATGTTGCTGAAGCTGAAGCGGCACAGGTCGCTCGAGCGTGTTGAGATGCCGCTCAAAGGATGCTGGGCACACGCTCCACGGGGAAGGCCGCAATGAACTGGTTGTTCCCCGAGGTTGCCCCGGATGCGCATGTTGCGCAGCTTCGAGTCACTGTCGTGGGTGCCCGCCAGGATCTCCAAAAGTGGTGCCACTCGGCGATGCTCTCGTTCGCCGTGCGAGGGTACTGCAGCGCGCCCAGCTGCAGCTGGCCCTTGAGGTTCCGGTTCACGTTCGCTCCAGGGTACTCGAAATTGTCCACGTGGTCCTCCGTGGTCTTGTTGAAGGTCACAAAGGCACCGAGCATTTTCGTGAACGCCCGTGCGATAGTTATGTTATAGCTGGTGGACCCTGCGGGGATGCTCGACAGCTGCGTGTGGATGGTCGGGAAGGAGAACACGAGGCTGCGACCACTGGTCATGATCCTCTGGAAGCTCTCGCGGAGGGCGGAGTCGAGGGTCACCTGAGAGGCATAGAGCTTCACGTTCTCGATGGTGTAGTCCTGGCTGCCGCTGATGTTGCGGGCCCCGTCCGTGGGGTCGCAGAAGGTGATTTGAAGCACGAGGTTGAGTTCAGGCGGGAGCATTTTGCCGCAGTTGAAGATCCCAATGAGATGCGGGCTCATGAGCACGGTGCGGGAGCCCGAGGCCGGGATCTCCTCGGCGTGGCCCCCGCCCTGGATGTGCCGGTTCAGCCACCACTCCTCCTTCTTCAGGAGGCCATACATGTACGAGCAACGGTTGTAGTAGGAGATGTCCTCTATGCGAGTGCCATTAGCGAAGACCTCGATGCGGTCGATGAGGCAGCTTGGATCGGGACTGGCGAGCTGCAGCGTGGCCGTGCCGGAGTTGTTGCGCACCGTGTAGCCCAGCTTGACGGACTCTCCGTCCACGAACGATTGACCGCTGGTCAGGGGAATTCTGCACACGCGGCTCGTGGTCGGCGTGAAGACGCTCAAACTTGAAGGGTAATAGACCACGTCCGATCTTGAGGAAACGTAATTTACGTTGCTCGACTGGAGCTTGTAGTCGAGGCTCTGAACCAACTCATCATTGACGGCAGCAGTCACCTGCTCCATACTGTTTACTTGTAGCGAAAGATTCATGCGGCCTCCGGCTCGCTCGCGCTTCGAAGCGCCTGGAACGACGGGGGCGGTGCCGCGCGCGACGGGCGACTCGCTGCCCGAGGACTGCGCCAGTGGAGCGGGGTTCAAGCCCGTGGGGAAGCGCGTGGGCCTCGCGGGACGAGCCTGCACTCGCGGGGGCGGCTGTGCCCGCGGCTCCGATTCGCCGTCGGTGTCCATGCGGTAAAACTGCGTCCGCGGGCGTTGCTCTCGGAGCTGAAAGTGCTGCTCAGCCCCAAACTCCTGCATCCCATTCAAGGTCTGGATGTCGGGGGCCGAGCTGGGGCGCGAAGCGTCCGTGTCCGTGCCTCCTCCTCCGCCCCAGCCCAAAAAAAGGTGCTCTGCCGCCACCATGCCGCCGTGCAGTGCCCATGCGGTTCCCACGAGTGCGGCCGCCCCGCCTGCCACAGCCAAGCCTCCCGCTGCTGCTCCCATGCCCGCAGCGGTGCCCAGTGCCGCCTCGCCGAACAGCGCAAGCGCGCCCGGGCCCGCTGCGGCCTCTGCAGCACCTGCCGCTTCCGCAGCCCCCGCAGCCATTTCTGCGGTGGAAGCGAAGCTCTCGGTTGCTTCGGCCTCGGCCACCTGCTCGCTCATGAACTGCTCGATGTCTCGGGCTGCCGTCCTCTCCACCTCCTGGGCCCGCTGGCCCGCTCGCTCCAGCAGCGGCTCCACTTTGCTGGGCCGGCCGATGATTTGCGGAGGGGCCACCTCGTCAGGCGGTGGTGCTAGGCCCTCGGGCGTGCGCGGGATGCGCCTGCGCGCAGCGTTGTAGAGGTCTTGCCCGTGCCCCGCCATGGCGGAGGCGGAGCCCGCCAGCCCCGCCGCAGCTCCCGCCGCGGCCTGGGCCTGCTGCAGCCGGCCCAGGAAGCCCGGCGCCCGCGGCGGGTTCAGGCCGTCGTTGCGCAGAGCCTGGCCAGGGTCCACGGCCCCGAAATCCGGTTCGCTGTCCATGTCGAAGGCTCCCTTCTCGGGAAGGGCACCCCATCGTAGCCTTCGTTGGCTTTTTTCGTAGGCTGCTGCAGGGTCCACGGTCGTGTGGGGCAACGGGGCGGGCTCGGGCTCGCTGCTCTGGGGATAGTCATCTAGCCAGAAATGCGAGGAAGTCAGGATGGATGCGTTGCGGTTCGGGAGGTTGATGGGCAAGGGCTCGCCCTCGGCGATGTAGCCCAGGACCTGTGAGTAGGACGGTCGCACGCGGAAGCCGTGCGCGCGTCGCTCCTCCATGTCTTTACTTGACACTCGTTGTCGACATCCCGATGGGCGCCCCGGAGGGCACCCCGGAGCGGCCGCCGCATTGGCCGGTGAAACGGTGTTCAATGTAGGTGGGACCTACATTGAAATGATTCACGATTAAAACACGCTCTACCTTAGAAGCTGACGTGCAGCGGGCGGGTGGACTCATGTGGGACTCATGTGGACTCATGTGGGACTCATATCGACTCATGTGGGACTCATGTTGGGGGCATCTTTACATCAAGCCGCCGTAAACCCCAGAGTCGGACGTGTTGCGCCCGGCGACCACGTCCCGCGCAACTCGGCGCACGCCCGCCCGCTCGGCGGGGGCCCACCTCAACTGGGGGATCCTCCTGTTGACGGCGTCGACTGCACGCCCCACATCATCCGCATAGGCCTCGCCCTCCTGGCGCTGCCGCCGGTTGGCCAACCATTCATTGAACGCTCTTGCATCGATCAATTGTTGCTGCCGCTTGTAGAGCAGCGGCGTCAGGTTGTAGGAAGGGTACTGCTTGTGAAAGGCCCGCAGCATCGCGGCCTCGTTGCGCCACTCCGGATAGCGCATCATCTTTAGATATCCATGGAATTGCGGAGAAGCAACTCGTGGAAGCGGTCGGCGCGGGAGAGCTGCCGGGCCTGGCGGGCCTCCGAGGGCGTCATGCCCGAAGGCCGCTCAGGGGGCACGGGCTGTTGTGGGGGCTCTTGCTGGGGCTCCGGCTGCGACGGCTCAACTGGCTGAGGAGGCTTCGGAATCTCCGCCACGGCCACAGTCGGGGGCGGCTTCGGCTTGTTCTTCGAGCCTGGGGGTCGCCCTCGCCTTTTGGGCTGCGGCGCTTCTTGAGGAGCCTCGGTCGGCGGCTCGGGGGCTGCCGCTGCAGGGGGTTCGGCCACCACAGGCTTCGCCGGCTGGGCGGGCTCGGGGGCCACGGGAGGCTCGGCGGCCACAGGAGCGGGTGCATCTTCCTCAGCGATTTATTCTCCTAAACCATTTTCATCGTTCGGTGTCCAAGAAGATCAGGAAGGACACGCTGGTGCCTCTGGTGTCCACGACATTGCCCTGGTAGTCGGTGAGCTTGAAGCGCAAATGCCTCAGCGTGATGGGCCCGTGTAGGTTCACCCAGTGCCCCTCCGAGGTCTCGGTCTCCATGACATGGCCCACGCCCTTGGACACCACGATCTTGCACAAGATGTCGTGCCCCAGCGGGCCGACCGTGGTTTCCCCGTTGGCCAGCGAAGGGCAGCGCAAGTACAGCTCTGAGAACGGATTCATAGTGACGAAGACGAAGCGCTGCACGGAGCCCGTGAGGTAGCTGGGGCCCAATAGATGATTGATGCTCAGGGGCTTGCTGGGCGAGGCGCCCGGCGGGTAAGGGCCCGTGCCCGGAAAGCGCTGCCGGAGCTCGGCGTCGTTCAGGATCAGGCGCACAACGTCGTAGGTGACGTCCAGCTCATTTGTTTCGGCTGTGTACGAGCACGCCGCGAAATTGCTGGAGATCCACGCCGCTAGCCGTGGGCCCGTGTATGCGCCCACGGGGAGCTCGGCGTAGTGCAGGGTGCCGGCCACCTCGTCCTCCCAGTACAGGAAGGTCCCGCGGTCCGTGCTCAGAAAAGCGTCGGCGATGCGCACCTTGTAGACGGCCAGCTTGGCCCCGCTCTGGATGTGCACCGACTCGCCGATGTCGAACGAGAAGCTGCTGTCTGTGCCCTGCGTGCGCAGGCGCGAGTCCACGTAGATGGAGGTCATGAGCTTTCTTTTGCGCCTGAAAATGCGCGTGGGGCGGGCGGAGAAGTCGCTGGCGGTGGACTCGTCGGAGACCTGCCGGGACCTGTCCGGCGGGGGCCAGTTCCGGCTCGGGTCGTAGATGCCCTGCGTGCTGCTGCAGCACCTAATGTTGCTGCACTCGCTCTCGCACAGGGGCCCTCCCCCCAGCAGCTTGCCCACTATCTGGCTGAGGATCGTCCCCATTTAGCACAAACTTACGGTCGAAGCGCGCCCAAAACATGTCTTCCTTGGGCGCGCGGAGGTTCACCGTCCAAAACGAATAGGGCTCCCGCGTGGCCTCCTCGTACATGGCGTAGAGGGTCTCCTTCGGGAGCATGGCAGAGAGCTCCTCCACCAGGGCGTCCAACTCTCGAGCTGATTCCGCAGCCGGAAGACGCAGTAGAACATCACGTTGACCCGCACGGCCGAGCTCATGAGCCGAAGCTTTTGGGTGGACACCCAGGTATTTATGCAGAAATGTCTACCCCTGATGAACAGTGTGTCCAGGACTCCGTCGCCCGTCTTGCGGTGCACCGCAGGATTGTCGGCATGATCATCCAAAACTATCAATACTTGGTATAGTTTTTTGAGGCCCAGCTCCTTGCTCTTCTGGGTGATGCGCTTCTGGTCCGCGATGATCTTCCGCAGCGCACCCTCGTCCCAGTCCTCCCACCAGCACTGCTCCCGGTCGGTGTTGACCCCCAGCTCGTCCCGGATGTAATCCTTGACAGGCTGCCAGGCGGAATCGACCTCTACCGAGGGCGAAAAAACAAAGATGCGCTCGAAGCAGCCCCTGTATTGCTCCAAAATCATGCTCACCAGGAGCACCGTCTTCCCGGAAGCCGACGGGGCACACAGGATCCCGTTGGCGGGGGGCTTGCAGACCACGGGGTCAGGGGGCTGCTTGACGGAGTACTCAGGCGTCTTGAAGAGACGCACCTTGTGTTGCGCTCGCGGCGATCTCGTCGCACAGCGCAGGTGGGATGGAGTACAACTGGTCCCGCGAGTTGCTGCCCTGCCGCCCCTTGGTGGGCCCTCGCTGCGCGGCCTCGGGGTGCCGAGTTCCTTGGAAGGCCTCGCAGCGGTCGCCCTTGCAGCAGGGGCCCTGGGAGGGCGTCCAAGGCAGGTTGTGCCACACCGCCGTGGGCTTCTTGTACCGGAAGCCGTACTTGTGACCCGGTCCATGTGCAGCCCCTGCGTGTAGGGGCGGGTTTTGAGGCGCCCGGTGCTCGGGTTCTCGATGGCCCACCACTTGGGCTTGAGGTAGTCGATGATCTCGAGCGTCTTGAGCACCAGGGCGTCCCTGACCGGCAGGTTGCAGGGGCGCTTCTTGAGGGCGATGCTGAACTCGGTGCAGCAGGGCGAGGCCCAGACCATGTCGAAGTGCCCGGGCTCGAAGGCCTTGTAGTCCCACTGCAGGATGTCGGAGCAGATGGTTGGATTGGATTTTGGGTTGCTGTCAAGACTCGTTACCTGCCAGCCACGGGCCTCGAAGGCACGGCCGACCGACCCCGTGCCACTGAACAGCTCCAGGAGTCTCATTTGATGAAGGGTAAGAAAATGCCCACAGCACCAGCAGGCAGGCTAGCAGGGCCAGGTTGACCCCCACGCACTCCGCGGTGGATAGCGGGGACGCTGCGCGTTCAGCGGCTGGCATTTTTTCTCTTGTTGGGAGAAAAAGGAAGCATGAGCGACAAGCCAAGCGCGGCGATCAAGCTCGGTGACCTCCTGGCCAACCCGAAAGGCGGCAAGTTCTTCCCCGTCGCCGCAGAGGACGGCGGGCCGGCCGTGTGGCAGACGTCCGACTGGCCGTGTGGCAGACGTGCGACTGGATCCGCATCCTGTGGCACCCCAGCGCCTACAACGGCGAGGACGCCCGGCGCCTCCCCCTGTGCCTGGAGCCCAGCGAGGCGGCGAGAGCGGAGCTGGCCGGATTCGAGAAGGCCCTCGTGGCGCAGCTGGCCAGCCGAACCGTGGCGGACCCGAAGATCTTCGGCCGCTTGCTCACCACCCAGGATATGGAGAGCCGCTTCGTCTCCTGCCTCAAGAAGTCCACGCGAGGGAACCCCTTCATCAAGCTCAAGCTCTGTTTGGACCGTGCGCCTGTGGGATCCCGAGCAGCAGCCTCTGCAGGAGCCGGGGTGCCTGACCAATCGGCAGTGCAAGCTGCGCGCCGAGCTGAAGCAGGTCTGGCTGATGAGCGGCCAGTGCGGTCTGCTGATTGAAGTGACCGACCTCATGCTCAAGGACGAGGAGCCCCAGAGGTGCCCCTTCTGACAGGAGTCAACATGAGTCCCACATGAGTCCACATGAGTGCCACATGAGTCCACATGAGTGCCACATGAGTCCACATGAGTGCTACATGAGTCAACATGAGTCCCACATGAGCCCACATGAGTGCTACATGAGTCAGCATGAGTGCTACATGAGTCAACATGAGTCCCACATGAGCCCACATGAGTCCACATGAGTGCTACATGAGTCAACATGAGTCCCACATGAGCCCACATGAGTGCTACATGAGCCCACATGAGTCCTACATGAGCCGATCTTCTATTATCCGAAGGGTCAGGTTCGGGCGGCCAGCATTTTTTTGTGGGCCCCTGGAAAACATGTCGTGGATGCAACAACGCGAAGCGATACGACGTGCAGCCGACGCTGGGGCCAGACCACGGATCTCAGCGCAAGGCTCGCAGCTACTGCCTCTGAGGGACCACCGCCTGCAGTCCGTGCTCCTCTCGCGCCCGAATGGCCAGCTCACCCGCGCGGGCCAGTTCTTCTTCGGCCTCACCGGCCGGCGGCCCCCGAACCGCCAGTTCGACGAGGCCCAGCCGCTCATCCGAGACGGTGCCTCCGACTACATCCTCATGAGAGGGGGGACGCGGAAGCTCGTGCGCACCCTGCAGCCCAACGGCCAGTACCATGTCACCAAACTAGGAAAAGCCTTTTTCAAGGATAAGTACACGGAGTGGCTGGCTCATGTGCCCGTGATCATCCGGGGCCGCCGGAGGAACGGCAACCCCTACGAGCGCCATGACTACCTGCCCGTTATCACGCTGGAGCTGGGCCTGTCCCGGCAGAACGACGCTTGGAGTGAGGCGCAAATCGCGCGCAACGTGAAGGAGGCGGTGCTCCGGCAGCTGGGGCAGCCTGGAGAGGGCGAACCCATTTACATGATCAGTGGGGAAGTGTACATCCTCCACCCCACCAACGAGTGGGCCTACAGGTCCTCCTCCATGCAAGTTATTGACAATCGTGTAGACACGCAGATCCGCCTCCGTCAGCCCTTGGGGGCCTTACGGGAGGTCAGCTACCAGCTCTTCGCCGGAGACCAGATCCTCGCTAGTGCCTCCCCGGCAGCTGGCGGAGCTGCTGAAGCTTCCGCTGCAAGAGGTCCTGGAAGACTTTAACTCCATCTGTCCTGGGAACTGGCAGCAGCGGGGAGTGTCCCCCGCAGAGATCCGCACCTTCTGCGTGTGGCGCAACGCACCCATGTTCTACGCGGACTGCCGGGGCCGGCTGCTGGACAGCTTCCAGCCCACGGAGAAGGAGGAGCGGGCCGTCGCTTTCACCAGCTGGAACGGCCACGCCTTCTTCTACCGGAGTGCTCGGGCCGTGGCCAGCTGCGACGAGTCGGAGCAGCGGCCGCGCTACCGCCAGCTCAGGCGGGACACCCCAGTGCCCGAGTTCAAGGACTGGCAGCCCTGGGACGGAGAGATCGCCTCCGGCTACTTTTGGACCGAAGACATTCGCGGGGTCCGAGCGGACCTGCTGGCCCAGGGGCACCACCCGAAGGTCTCCATGCGGGGCTTGTGCGAGTGGTCGTCATTGCGCCTGCGAGTGCGCGGCGGAGCGGACTGCGTGATTCGGGAGCTCTGCAAGGATGCGGCGGTGCTGCAGCAGTGGACCGAGCGCCTGGGCGTGCCCTATCGCGGGCAGCGCCTGGCCGGGGCCAGCTTGGAGGTCTTCTTGCACCTGCTGCAGGGCAAGCGCGAGGACACGCGGAGCCGCCGGGAGGAGTTGCTGGCCCAACAGCAGGGCATGTGCAAGCTGTGCGGCGCGCCTATCGGTCTGGGGACCTTCGAGATAGATCACGTCATCCCGGTTTCCCAGTCCTTCGCCGGACAGCAGCTGGAGCTGCAGGCCCTGTGCTTGGAGTGCCATCGGACCAAGACCAGCCTGGAGGGCAACCACAGCACCACCTTGGAGAGCCGGTTCTGCCGGTTTGTGTACCAGAACTACGCGGCCTCGCCTCGGCTGCCCCCCTTAGTCTTCCAGCTGCAGAAGTGGGACGACTCCCGCCCCTGCCAGGGCATCGACGTGCGTCGCTGCCGCAAGAATGGGTTGGCAAATGCTCGCTTCCCGCTGCCCGTCTTTTCCCTGCTGGACTGCATCGTCCCCACGGAGGAGGGCAAGCTCGCAGATTTGACCTGGGTCGAACTGCCGTGCGACCGCCGCAAGGGCGTGCTGGACCGCCTGCCCTATGTGGGGAGAGGGTGGTACCCCAAGCCTGCGTGCGCCTACATGCTGAGGCGGGGCTGGCCAAGTGGAGCCACTTCAAGTGGAGCCTGGACGCCGCCGCGCACGTCGACCAACACTGCCTGGAGCAGGTCCTGGAGCGCATGGAGCAGAACTGGCCGGAGGGGGAAGAGCACTACGCCAAGCTGGCCATCAACAGCCTCGTGGGGCTTTTTGCTCGAAATCTAGAATTGGTTTATTCTATGAAGACTTCAAACCATGAGGTAGATGGGGAGGGCTGCAGCTGGCGCCAGACCTTCACAGATTCTGCTGGGAAAAGGCACTGGGATCACATCTTTGTCACCGAGCTGCTCTCCAACAGCAGCTACCGACCAATTCATGACTACATCATGGGAGCCGAGTACGTGGCGGTGGCCCGGATTCGGCAGGCCTTGGCGGAGGTGCCGAAGCGCTACCTGAAGAGCATCAAGACCGATTGCCTGGTGATGCAGGACGTCCCGAAGAAGCACCGGCCCGCCGTGGAGCGGCTGCTGCAGATGTCGCACCGGGACGGTACCCCCGTCTACAGGTACGAGGAGGTGGCCGGTTTGAAGGGCCAGTACCGCGAGCCCAGCATGGAAGCGGAGCCCATCCGAGCGAAGCCGTCGTGGCGCCGAGTGGAGGACCCCGTGGAGCACTGCCTGGACGGCGAGAGCTTGCTGCTGACGGGCTTTCCGGGAACGGGCAAGACCCACCTGGCCAAGAAGATCGTCGAAGCCCTTCGGGAGCACGGGGACACGGTGCACATCATCACCAAAACGCACGCGGCCGTGCAAAATGTCGGGCTGGGGGCTCAGACGGCGGACCACTGGGTGCGGCGGAACGTGCGCGACGGGCACTGCAGCGCCACGTGGCTGGTCATCGAAGAGCTGACGCAGCTCGATACTCCCCTGTGGGCTGACATAGCTTGTTTGAGCCTGAACAAGAAGATTCGCTTTCTGCTGTTGGGAGACTTTCGGCAGCTGCCCGCCGTGCTCGATAGCTTCGCGGGCGCGGAGGTCTGCAAGGAGCTGAAGGACAGCCAGCTGCTGCACGACCTGGCGGGCGGCTGGTGCCACGAGCTCTCGGAGCGCTGGCGCTTCGACGAGCGCATCTTCGAGTTCCTGACCTGGTTGCGAGTCGACGAGCCCGAGCAGGTCCCGCTGCTTGAGGCAGTGCGGGAGGCCCGGCGGCGCTTCCCGAGGCGGGGGGAGCCCGACGTGAGCCTGGTCATCTCCCATGCAAAGCGGCTCCAGATCAACGAGCGAGAGAACCGCAGGCTGGCGCCCGCCGATGCCCTGCTGGTGCAGTACGAGGCTCGGGGCGCGGTGCCGACGAATGCGCCGCAGACCATGAGGGTCTGGCCAGGGCTGCGGCTCATCGGAGCTGGCGGGAAGGTGCAGAAGGAACCTTCCTGACCGTGGAGGCAGTGGAGGGCGACGTCGTGCGCCTGGAGAGCGGCCAATGCTTCGCGGGCCCGGAGCTGCTGAACACACCAGGCTTTGCAGCGCCATCACCTACGCTTCGGTTCAAGGGCTGACCCTGAGAGGGAGAGTGTGGCTCTATGATGTAGAGAGTCCACACTTCACACTCAAGCACCTCTACATAGGCTGCTCTCGGGCCACCAATTCGGAGCTATTGAGCGTCCTGTGATTCTTCCAGAGCAAGGTCGGATTTCCGACCTTGCAAAAAAACGGGCAGCATTTCCCCAGGGCGGAGACCCAGGGGTGTGGGGTTTGAGGTGTTCGGAGCCGCCCCATTCCCTGGACGGCTCCCAGGCTCCCCAGCCTGCGCGAGCTTCACAGGAGGCGATGGGTTACGCATGGCCCCATCTGAACCCTAAGCGTCGGGTACCTCCTCCACTCGCTGGACCGCCGGGCCGCGACCCAGAGCCTCCCCCCGCAAGCGAGGTTCCTCGGCCCTGGGCTGCAGCTCAGCGTGCCCCACACGGACAGCAACGGACGCCGTATTGAAACTATTTGCAAAGGTGGCTCTCTATGGGGGGGTACTCATGTAGACTCATGTAACACTCATGTGGACTCATGTGGGACTCATGTGGACTCATGTGGGACTCATGTGGACTCATGTGGACTCATGTGGACTCATGTGTGGGACTCATGTGGACTCATGTGGGACTCATGTGGGACTCATGTGGACTCATGTGGGACTCATGTGGACTCATGTGGGACTCATTTCGCTCTCTCTAGGGGAGGTGTTCCAGTTCTCCACTCTGTGGTGGATATGGGGCTGGTTACGGGACGTCGATGAGAATTATGCATTTCGAGAGGCTGTCGATTCTGCCGGCTGGAGGCCGCAGAGCTGGGAATCGGAGGGGCTCTGAAGTGCTTGCAAAACAGCCGCGCGGTGACTCGAGAGCAGATGCATCGCGCGCGGCGGGCTTCGGAGCTGCAGGTCGTCAGCTCGCAAGTGCATCGCGCGCTAGCGCGCGCTGGTAAGCACGCCTGACTGGTAAATAGCTGGAACTCAATTTGAGGTCCAGGTCGAGAAATTTCTCGATCTGTCGGTCAATTTGACCGACAGATCGAGAAATTTTTCGAGACCAGGGGGCGGACCTTTGCGCGCTTCGCGCGCTAGCGCGCGTTGTGAGGGGCGGCGGCGCTTCGGAGCGCTTGCAAGGCGCGGCGGAGGCTTTCGAGGCTGTTTGGCAGTCAGCTCGAAAGCGCTCGGCAGCTTGAAAGCGCTCGGCAGTCATCTCGTAGCTGTTTGGCAGTCAGCTCGTAGGCTGTTTGGCATGCAGCTCGTAGGCTGTTTGGCATGCAGCTCGTAGGTTGGGCATGCAGCCTCAAAGCAGCCGCGAAATCCCGTTTTGCAAGCATTCTAGAGCCCCTCCGATCGCTCGAGCTCCGGGCCGTAGGCTCGAGAATCGACAGTCTCTCGAAATGCATAATTCTCATACATCTCTCATAACCAGGCCTGTAGCCACCACAGAGTGGAGAACTGGAACACCTCCCCTAGAGAGAGTGACGTTTCTTCGTCACTTTGCTTTCGGAAAGTTACGAACTTGTCTGTCTTGACCAAACTTGCCCATGGATTGCTTTGCTTCCAGCGTTCTTGCCATACTTAACACCAAAATTGTCCAAGAAAGCAAAATCTGAGGCCAAGCATATTTTGCCAATAAATGCGGCAGACTTTTTAGGGTTTAGGGTTTTTTGCGAGAGTTTCTGCGTTGCCCAACCTTCTCCTCTTCAGAGTTATTTCCCTTCCTCCCTCACATTGGCTAAAGGGAGACAGTTGGAACCTCCGTCTCTTGCCCTCTTAGCCAATGTGAAGCACAGTCACAGATTTTTTAACTTTAAAAAAATCAAGAAAAACAGTTAGATAAATAAGGCTGATAAATGTGACAAGGCAAACAAGACAAAATTAAAAGTTTTCAAAAAGCAAAAAATTTTGGAGTCAAGACTGGACAAGACAGTGAGCGTAAAAGAAGTTGTTACCAGAAAGAAGCGATAGTTCCTTCAGAAGCTTTGGAGGAGAAGCTGCAAGCTTGCGAAGAGGAGCGACAGCAAAGCTAGAGGGAATCTGGGCGCCCAGCGGCGCCACACTCGCTGGAAGGCGTCCGACATTGCGTCCAAGCACTCGCCCTTTCTCGTCCAGAAAAGCCGCCGACCAGCGTCTGTAGTCTGTAGCAGCATCGACGTCGTGCCTTCCACCCAGGCAACAACCAAAATTGCTTGCAGTCACGAGTATGCAGGCGCTCTGTACTCCCTGAAACAAACCGCAAGTCAAGCAACAACGGGTCTACGACCTCTTTTTGTGTTTGAGAGAAAGACGTTTTACCGATTAAATTGCTTCCGTTTTGCTTTCTCTTGTGTGTGGTGTGTTGTTTTGTGCTGTTTGGCCACTCCACCTAGTGTGAACCGTCTCACCTTGGCAAGAGGGCCCATTGTGCTGCTGATGGTAAACGGGCGTTCGTTTGAAAAAAAAACGGGACACAAGTCCACTTTCTGAAGGGAAGCCGTTCCAGACCGAATTGTTTACAAGCAATCCAGCGGCGGGACTTGGAAAGAAACAGATTATGTTTTGGCCACCAGTGAATTTACAGTTAAACCCTTGTTTTGGTTGCAGCAGTTGAAAGCTTGGTTTGGGCCAGTTCATGAAGGTTCCTGCAAAATGAACGGAAAAAAGCAAGCTAACCATCTTTAACCATCTTGGTCAAGAGGGTCTGGAACACTGCCTGCGTTGTTGGAGCACAAGTCCAAAGCCTGTGCAGAATGGGTGGCAAAGTCACATGATAACAGCATTGAAAATGTGTAAATTAAATTTCTAAGATGAAAATTCTGTTCGCACTTTTAACCAGGATCGAATTTGATTGACAGCGGCGTTTGCGTTGGTTTGGTGCGTGCGCTTCGTGCGTTTCGTGCGCTTCGTGCACTTCGTGCGCTTCGTGCCTGGCGGCAAAATGGGTGCGAAGCATTCTCCCGCTTTGTTCACTGGGAAACCTTTCACTCGGAAGCTGGAACCAATCTGAAGTTTCAACCCTCAACAAACTCGAAACCCCAACTGCTGCTGCGACGAACACTGCTGCTGCTGCTGCTACTACTACTACTACAACTACTACAACTACTACAACTACGACAACTACTACAACTACTGCAACTACTGCAACTACTACAACTACTACAACTTCTACAACAACAACAACAACAACTACTACAAGGCTGGCAGTTTTGGGTGTCTGAATTTTTGCCATCATCTCCAGCTCCTGGAAGAGCGAAACCTGTTTCAGAAGACATGTGTGCTGCACAACTTTGGAGAGTCTTTGGCGCCTGGACGGTGAAAGAGTGCAGAGTGAGCAGTGATGCAAGTGATGTAAGCAGCCCGGCCTCTGTGACTGCTGTTGTTTCCAGGCCTTGCGATGTTCTATTTTTGCGGAAGCTTACAATGCGAGTGTAGTAGAGTGTAGTAGAGTGTGGTAGAGTGTGGTAGCATGTAGTAGAGTGTAGTAGAGTGTAGTAGAGTGTAGTAGAGTGTAGTAGAGTGTAGTAGAGTGTAGTAGAGTGTAGTAGAGTGTAGTAGAGTGTAGAGAGTGAGTAGAGTGTAGTTGAATGTAGTTGAGTGTAGTAGAGTGTAGTAGAGTGTAGTAGAGTGTAGTAGAGTGTAGTAGAGTGTAGTAGAGTGTAGTAGAGTGTAGTAGAGTGTAGTAGAGTGTAGTAGAGTGTATTATAGTAGAGCGTAATAGAGTGTAGTAGAGTGTAGCAAAGTGTAGTAGAGTGTAGTAGAGTGCAGTAGAGTGTAGTAGAGTGTGGTAGAATATCCTTGAATGTCATGTGTAGTCGAGTGGAAAAAATGGAGAAAAGTGGAGAGAGAGAGTAGCAGAGAGAGTAGCAGAGAGAGTAGCAGAGAGAGTAGTTGGGAGATGCTATCCATTCCCCACTACCTCCTTCTGCTAGAATTCACATCCTTGACCGCAGGGAGAATTGGATTTGCGCTGGTTCCATTCCTTCGCTTTGAGGCAGTTGAACTCGCGTGCCATATCTCTCAGGGCACTGCCATGCCATGCCACTGTTGCTCCATGGCATGGCAAATCATACTGTGCAAGGCCGGGTCCCCAAAATGGAGTCTGGAGTCGGGCTTCTTTGACAGTTTTAAAGTTTAAAGGCCTTCTTCTATCATCGAGTGCTGTGTGGCTTTTGATCATATGGTGCTTGCAACATGATCCAGCGACAGACCTTGCTGCGTCTAGATGCCAGCAACTCAGACATGGATTTTGCAAACAAAAGAGTCAGGTCTTTAGGGGGGACGAGGGGAGGGAAACACCTACAAACATGGACGGGAGTCGGCTTGCAAAAGGAGGAACAAGGCCCCTGTACCTTTTTACCTATGGCTGCGGGTTGCTAGTGCATGCTGCATGGTTGATGTAAGGCTCGTGCCGCATCAGCCAAGGGCTTAGGACTACTCAGAGAGTGCATGAATGCAGCAAACCATCGATGTATGGTCAGCGAAGCTTCGTTGTGTAACCGCTTGGACTGACACCACCAGTTCTAGAGCTGGATTGAATGATTGCTTGATTGCTTGTTTCTAAGCATTTGCCTTGAGCCTTGACGGGATGGCCTGGCGGTGGCCTTCATGCATCGCCTTGCTTGCGATCGTGGTCCAGGCCGGTGGCAGCTTTTCGATGAAGTGCATCACATGTTGTAGTTGTAGGGCCCGAGGGCCCGTGTTGTAGTAGATGCAGGCCATCGAGAGCTAAAACCGCGGGATACGGCGGGCGTAGTCACTTCGGGGTAAGTGCTTGCGTCGCCCAGTGGAATGATGACCTCAAAGGCTGCACAGGCTGCAGGAATTTGGTGAGGCGGAGGCCTTCAGCTAAATTGACATTCGCCTGCGCAGATTGCACATGCTGAGCTGCGGGCTGTCGGCTTGCCGCAACCGGTTTGCGATTGCCAATGCTTTTCCTTCTTTTGGATTTTTGACTTCATTTTTTCTACGTACCAATATCAGCAGGAATCAAGCGGCATTTCCTCCACAAAATTATCGATTGTCAAACTAGAAGCATTGACAAGCCTCTGATACGCAACACTTGAGAGGGAACGCACGAACACCCGCCAAAATTCCTTGTATATGGCGTTTCTTGAGAGGCTAGTATTGTCGCATATTTTGCAAGAGGTCATGCTTCAAGTCTCCATGTCACCTGTGCGCATTGAGTTGAGGCCCGTTGTGTTCATCCCTGGCTTTGCTGGAAGCTTGCTGGATGCGAATGTGAGCAGGGTACGCGCCGTGAACCCGCTGTGCAGCTTCATGGGGACTCCCTGCTGAAATCGTGGAGGTGTATTGTTGGCCCGCATGTTCATTTATCATGTACCACATTGAGTTTTGCAGCCTGAGCGTTGCCGAAGCATACTGTGTTTTCTCTGAACCATTCCGTCGCCGACTTTGGTTAAAAAACAAGGAAGCCAAAACAACAGGTTTGGCCCTTTAAAGAAGAGATCTGCTCAAAACTTCAAGAAAAGATTGAGTTGTTTGTCATAACAAAGGGGCCTTTGTTCGGGCATTCACCAACTTAGGGGGGAGCAGCGTAGGAGTGGGAGCCGGGTAGGGATAGGACGAGTGCTTGTCATGGTTGTTCCATCACTCCCAAACACTGGATTCTTTGGACCCGACGTTGCACTCCTTAACTGCAAACCTTCAACTGTATCGATGGCGCCACTCGTGTCGTTCACTGGTTTGTTGTTCAGATGAGACCCTAAATCCCCAAAAAAACGATAAGCCGTAGAGCTCCAGCCTTAAACCCGAAAGCCCGTAACCTCAAACTCCTGAACCCCCAGTCCCTAAACCGCAAAACGGGAAGTTCTAAATGTAAAAACAACAAGAAGTGACTGGATGAGTTTTGCTTTGTGCCGTGGGACATGTTTGCATCCAGAAGGCAAAGCAAGGACAACTCTGCAGCCCGGTGCCAAAGCCAAAACCAAGCCAATCTTTCAAGGTCGCGAATGCCTGCCACCGCACGCCAACCCGCCTTGCTTTAAGCATGCTTTAGCATAGGCAAGCACAGCCAAACCAACGTCATATACATGAGCACTCAAAAGCCCCAAGCCAAAGCCAAAAACAATGAAAGCCAACAGAAAAGAACGCAGGCGTGCGTACGCGGTTGACAATGGGGGGGGTGGGGGGGCACCTTTTCCCCCTTTTCTCCTAAACCCGCTTGTGACAAAGCAGTGCTCTTAGTACACGTCATAACACCAGAACAAAGTAGTAAACATGGCAGAAAGTATAAACAGGGTAGTGGATGTGGTGCACGTAGCAGAAGTAGTGAACGAGTCTGAGTTGCAGATGTCGAGTGCGCCGGCAAAGCGGGCGCACTAAATCTCGTGACCGTCCTCACCACTTTGACCATCTTGAGCGGGCTTGCCAAGAAGGTTAAGAGGGTCAAGAATATCAAGGAGCGTTCAAGATGGTCAAGGGGGTCAAGAAGGTTCAAAAGGGTCCTGACGCAAGAGGGTCAAGAAGGTCAAAACAGCCAAGAAGGCCCCTTGACCCTCTAAACTTTGCTTGAAAGTCTTGACCGCCTTGACCGTCTTGAGTGCCTTGACCACCGTGACCACCTTGGTCCTCTGGACAAGTCAAGAGGTGTGTCTAGATGTCATCGTTGTGCTTTGTCCTCATCCTGGCAGCAGTTGCAGGGACTGGTGGTGATGCCAAAGCAGTGGTTCTGTTCGTAGGTCGGGCAGCGTTCGGAGCAGTATGGTATCGTACTTGTCAGCACCTAGCAAGAGGTTGCGCCGCTTTCACGCTTTCTTGAGGAGACCCATTTGGGGGGAAGATTCCAAGTTTTTTTCAGGAGAGACCGTCTCTGGTTCAACCCGAAATACTTTGTCCCGGTGCTGGTCGATTGCTGGGTCGAAGAGATGAGCTGCCTGGCTTTGCGGTCCTGAATGTATTGAATATAGTCATCTTGCATCAGCTTGTTCTGCTTCAGCCTACAGCGACTAGAGAGGGCTTTGGAAGTTTCCTTTTTTCAGTTCTCTGATATGCTAGAGGAGGATGTGCAATCCTGACGCTGTTGCAGTGCGCGCCATAGCCGTATTCGTCTCTAATCGTCCGAGGCTTGCGGTTGAACGTCAGCGGTTCCATGGCCAGCGCACTGGAGCTGGATGTGGAACCGGAAGGTGTGCACGTCGACACCATCAACTTCGGTGTCGCGGCAGGATTCGGGCAGGTCCCGAGAAGCGTTGTTGCATGCCACACCAGACCCTCAATGAGTCCCTCATCCCTCAACTCCAGACTCCAACTCTGACACACCGCGAAAACCTCCCCCAAAACCCTCACGAGACAACCTCAGATCATCTCGCAAATGCCTTCGTGTGCACGGCAGCGGCTCGTTCGAAGAACGCCGCGTTGCCGCTGCAGATTGCGAAAAAACCACACCCCACTCGTGCCCCGAGGTAGTGTTGATGGCTCCCTCTACGACTATGGCGTCTATCACGCGCTGCTTGGCCTTGTTGGGCTCTACCAAGCAACATCCTGAACCTCCTGAACTTCATCCTGAATCATCCTGAAGCCAGGACCGGGATCTGGACACCAATCATTGCCCAGCTGGAGAAGCTGGGTTTCAATGCTTCGAACTTGTTTCTCAGCTGCACAGACCTCGGAGGGTTCTCTTGAGCAGGAAGCCGAGGAAGGTGAAGACTGTTGATCAGAACGGCCTCCTTTGAGTCACTGGATGTAAATTTGATGAAAACAGCTTTTCTTCTCCAGGTTCGCTGCACCGTACGACTGGCGGCGTGGCCCAGGTGGCTGGCTTGCTGTGTCAAGAGTTCATGACTGGGGGATTGTTTGTGACAAGCGGTTGCTGTGGTTTCTTGACAACCCTGCATCTTCGCGGCCCAGGTTATTGGAAGCTGCTTGCCTCAAACACTGGACTTGGGCCTTGAAGAAACTGTTCGAAGCTCCAGTGCTTCGGGATGTTCGAAGTAGCGATTTTTGCTTGGTAGTTTGGCTCTTAGGGCCATTGCGGTTTGGTGCCCGGATGTGGTGCTTTATTTCGAGCCCAGAACGAGGAAGCCCGCCGGCAGTCGCTGACCGTAGCCATCTGCAGCCATTGCTCCGTTCCCGACGTTCCCAACAAGAAGAACAACGAACAAGAAAAGAACAAGAACAACTCAACGCAGTCCTTTCCCCCAACTTGCCCCCCCAACTTCTCTAGCTTCTCTAGCTTTTCCCCTCTCTGAGGCAGCACGATTGGCCTCGCTTGAAGGAGTTCCTCGAGGAGAGCACTGAGATGCGTTGAGAGGTTGCATGATGATTGCCCTCTGAGACTGATATATCCTCTGAGTCCGAGGACCCCGCCCCCCCCCCCCCCCATTGAATGTCGGGTGAAGAGCGAGAGGAGAAAGTTCGGAACGCAGGGAGCCCTGCCATCATCATGGCCGTCTCCCAAGGCGGGGGGAGAGGGTGCAACGCAACCAGTGACTGTCATGGTAAAGTATTCTTGGGCCCCACCATTTTCTTCGACCCACCGCATATTTTGGGCCCGCTGGCTCCGGCTCGGTTTTCTACAAGAAAAATGAGAGCAACGACGACAACAGCGACATCGACAGCGACAGCGGCAGCAGCAGCGACCTATATCACACATACGAGCATTGTGTTTGCACGGGGGGGCGGGCTGCTCCCCCCCCAACCCCCAGCTCAGGAAAGCAGTATGCAAGCGTCAATGGCCTGTCCTTTCAAACCCTTTTAGAGCCCCCAAACAGCCAGGAATGCTGAATTTCATCGTACTCAAAAGCCAGGAAAGGGGGGGGGGGGCCAACGTTAGCAAGGAAAACGAGCCAGAGCCATCCAGAGCCACGTTAGGAAGAAAAAGCACCTCCGCCCCACATTTTTTGATTCCTCAAAGTGGATAGCCACCCCCTCCCTGGTGTTATAAAGAAGTTCAGGAATAGAAAATAAGGACATAGCAATATAAAGACATAAAGAAACAAAGAAAAAACGAAATAGAGATGAACAAACGAAACAAAGAAGTGCAACGAAATAAAGATATGACAAAATACAGAAATGATACATGAAGAAGAAATGAAGAAATAACTAAGGAAATACAGAAATACAGAAATTAGGAAGAAATGGACAAATACAAAAATGCATACAGAAATGAAGAACAACATAAAGCAACACGTAAATACCGACAAAAGACAGAAATGCAGAAACAGAGACTACGTAAAGAAGTCAAGCAGCAATCGAGCAATCAAGCAAGCAAGCAAAGGTATGGAGGTTGAAGGGTATCAAGGTATAAGAGTATAAAGGTAAAAGGGAGTTAAAGTCATAAAGGTTCAAAGGTATAAAGGCATGAAACGTATAAAGGTACAAAGGCATCGCGGTATAAAAGGCAGGAAGGTATAAGGTAGAAAGACATACAGGCATAAATATACAACAAAAGGTATAAAGAGATAGAGATACAAAGATATCCAGATACAAAGGTCTGAAGATATGGAGATGAAGTATGGAAATCACGAAATATACAAAGTGCATGAAGTAATACGCAAACAGCGAACTAAAGGAGTCAATGTAAAGAACTAAAAACAGACAAAATCCGCGAGACAGAGAAGTAGAGAACATGAGCAGTAGAGAACCAAAGAAGCAACGACATAAAAATGTAAACAAAAGCAGAAGCAGAGAAGCAAAGAAGTGAAGAATCGCGCAACCGAAGAAATTGAAGGAAACGAAGAATCCAAGAAGCGAGAAGCGAAGAGATGAAGAAACGAAGAAATCAAGAAATGAGGAAACGAGGAAATGAGGAAAGGAAAGGAAGAAAGTCAGAAACAAAGAAAGGAACAAAGGACGCAAGGACGAAAAAGGAAGAAAACATAGAGGAATAGACGAAAAAGGAAGAAAAGGAGAAAGAAAGAAATGAAGAAAGGAAGAAATAAACAAAGTGAATGGGGTGAAGGGCAATCACATCCACGTGGTTAAGCCCTGTATAGGAAGGGGGGGGGGGCAATGAAAGATGTAGGGAGGTCAAGGGGGGCTTTGGCAAAACATGATGTGGGGCAAAAACAATCCCCAATTTTTTCAAGGCGTTAGATCCACCTCATGTATTGCAAAATCGCTCGCCTCTTTGTCGCATGAAGAGGCGCCCCCTACTTCACTGGCTTCCTCCACCATGGCGGCCTGGATGCTGCCTGGAAGCGGGAGCTGAAGAAGTAGGGCAGTAGTAGGGCAGTAGTAATTTCAGGGAGGTCTTCCAGTTTGCTTTTGTCTTTCAGAGATTTTTTCAAGGGAGGAGAAGAAAGTTATGCACTGAGTCAGAGGTTGCAAATCGGCCCCAGTAGTCTGTGTTGGAGGGGCCGTCAAGTCCACGATGCTTCCAAAAAAGGTCCATGGACGCCCGAATGGCCCTGAATGGCCCTGCAGGAGCATATCGCCTCGTTCTTCTCCTTCTCGGGGGTCTTCGGTGGAACCGTGGGAGGAAGACAAGGGCTTGGGGTTCAGGTTTGTGCGAGCGGGGATTGTGACAGTCCCTGGAAGTTTGGGCAATTGTGATCCCAACCATCTGCAAACGCTCCGCGCCGCGACAGCTGGCGTCAGCCTGGCGTTGGGGTTGGTGAACTGAGAAGTTCCGCAGTTCCGCAGCAACGACGCCGAGAGTACGTCCGCGAGGCGGAACCGATCAATGGGAGCCGAAGAAGCCAACACATGGCCCCCGTTGTCAAGGAAGGCAACAGCCTGCTCCATTTGCGTGCTACCTACGTGTTGCCTTTCCTTCGTTTCATCATACACTTTGTTGTAGCAAGGTGTAATTGGGGGGTGCCGGGGGCCAGTTTCCCCGCACCTCAATGCCCTCCTCACTCCAAGCCACATTTCGAGCTCATTCATTTGGGCAGTTGCATCTGTGTTCATATTCTTATCATTCTGATTAACCTTCTCCTTCTTCTTGGTGATCTTAATGTTATTCTTGGCCTTCTTATTTTCTTAGTGTCGTACTCTTATTCCCCCTCTTATTCTTCATATTTTTCTTATTCTTCTTATTCTTCTAGTTTCTTCTTCTTAATGCTTTACATTCTTCCTATTCTTGTCTTCGTATTCTTCGTGTTATTCTTATAGTTATGGTTGTTCTTTTTTTTTTTTCCCTTGTTCTTTCTTCACATGTTCTTATTCTTATACTTTTTCTGTTTTTCTTACTCTTCTTATTCTTCTTCCTCTTCTTAGTCTTCTTAGTCTTCTTAGTCTTCTTCTTCTGATTCTTCTTATTCTTCGTACTCTGTTTAGTCTTGTTCTTGTATGGTGGCTATTATTGTTGCTATCATTGTTGCGATTATTGTGTTTGTTATCATTATTGTTAGTTTTGCTATTCTTCTTGTCCTTTTTGCGCGTTCCTTGCTTGTTGCTGGGCTCAAGTCGTTTTTCTTGTTGTCAGAGCCGTTCGGCATGCGGTGCCACATAATGCCATGATGCGCCAGTTGTACATATATGTGGTTGTGATCTGTTTGAGTTACGCGATTCCGGCATGCCGTGGCAGTCTTTCTTTATTTAATTTTGTTCTCTCTCGCGCTCCCGAAGGGCCCGGAGCGCCCGGCGGACGCCAGGATTTTGATGCCCTCCGGCATGCGGCGGAGTTTTGTTTTTGCTCTCTTTGCTGTCATCCGGGGCCCAAGGATTCGAGGAGCAAGAGCTAGCAAGAGAAAGCGAGCTGTAAATGACTGCGAGTTTTGTGAGATCCTTTGCCAGGCCTCGGCCTGGCGATGTGGGGCGACGCCCGGCCTTTGGGCCACTCCAAGGCTGCCTACAACCTGAGAGTCGACTTTGCCTCCCGGAAGAGCCTCCGGGCTCCTCGGTCGAGTTTAGGTTCGGGAGCTCAGGAAACGGTGCAGGGCGCGAGCAGCCAAGGACCTGCTACGTGGCTGGGGAGGCCGTGCTTCGAGTGGAAGTTAGAGTTCAAGAGTTGAAGTCGACCCACAGGTGGCAAAAGCAGTCCTTAAAGTCAGCGCAAAGAAACGTCCCAAAGACCAAGACCAGCTCAGGACACTCCAAGCCCAACGAAAGCGCCTGCGCATTGCGCGGCCCAAGATCCCAACGGATCCCAACGCCTGATATCCAACTCAGCCAGGTGTGAGCATGCTGCTGCCCAAGTTCAATTCAGATGTGCCCTTTGTGCAGCTTCCACCGGCCTTCGACGGAAACGTGACGAGGGAGAACCTTCCCGAGGCACCCGAAACCCACATTGCACATGACATCACGTGCTGTTCTAGGCAAGGTGAAGAGAATGTGAAGAGTGTTCCAGTTCTGGGCACAGTCGCTTGCCTCGTCATCTGATTCGCCACATAGCCCCGAGCCCTCAGCTTCTGTGGCGCGTGTCCGCGGAGTTCGGCGCGCTCTATGATCTGTCGCCACTCGGTCGAGCTGTGGAGAGACGAGCATAAAGAATGTTTCAACTTGGACCCGAGCGGTCTGCGAACCCAGACACAATGCGAGCTTGAACACGCAAAGCAAAAGAAGCTGAAAAGAAGGGCACCTCTAAGAACAGTCGAGGCTGGAGTATCCCATTTCCGGGCACCCGGGCGTCAAGACCCACTGCTTCTTCGGCTCCGACCTCCCCAGCCCCTCCCGGCTGCTTCGGCCCCACAATGGTATTCAGGGCACCTTTTTGTGTACATTCTTGAATTCTTGTTAAGCCCCGAGCCCGTGAGGTATGTGTATCTGGAAACGCCTGCGAACACGTCAAGAGAGAGCCTGCTGGACCAAGGTGGCAAGGCTCAAGCGGGTTGAAGCCAGCACCTTGCTGGGGTGTGTAGGGACGGTTTTGTGGCTTGCTGTTCCTTTCCCGAAGCTCCAGACTTCCCAGGCCTTGAGGCAGTCACGCGACTTCGGAAGGGCCAGAAGCCGGACCTCATGTCGCTGCTGGGAGGGATTGGCAAAGCTGCAGAGGACTTCATTGACCCCGAGCCCCTCGGCGGCTCTTGGCGGAGGTTTGAGGGAAGCAGGGAATGTCCCGTGCAACGTTCAACGGTGTTCAACAGCGCTTTGCATTTTCAAGGCAGAGGGTGAAAACGATTTGGTGTACTTGACGTGGTGCAACAGCCGACAGCGCCAGGAGCAATGACACGGCTCCATCAGTGCCGGCAGGCTCACCTGGCAGCATTGACTGGTGGGACTCCGTTGCGAAGCTGGTGTCACGTCGGCAGCCGGATGCGCTCGAGACCACCGAGTCCAGATTTAAGTTGTGGATTTGGTGGCCTATGTTGGCCTCTATCCTCACTTCTTTCAATCCTGACTGGTGGTTTGAAACTTGCTGCTAGTGGTTAACTTAGGTAGGTCTTTGTTGTACATACTGCGGCTCTGGTTAGCCATCTGGGTATGTAGTTTCTCTGGTCCTCTGGAGCCGGTGCATAGCACTGTAGCATAGCGCGAGACTGAGAGACAGTTTGCGACCCACAAGACAAGACAAGACTCAGTTGGACGCGGAATTAGCGTTTGGTGTTCAACCTCAGCTTAAGAAGCAGCGCGCAAGCCCAACAAAGGACGGGGACGGCCTCGTGCCCCGGGAGTCCCTGGCCATCTGCGAGGATTGGGTCCAGGCGGATCCCTCCCTGGACGTGGAGATCCACGAGGCCATTTGGGCCATTTGGGGCTAGGCAGCGGCTAGTCCGTGTTCCCCCAAATGTCCCCCCAAAAGAACTCCAAGGCCCGAGGCCCATCGCTTTCAGGTGAAGGGCCGGACGCATGGCTCCGAGATCTTCGATCCAGATACTCTCTTGGCGATGCGGGCGGCAGTGGCCAAGGCCCAATGCTGATCTGATGGGCTTTTGGAGCGCTTGTGTGTTTGGCTACTTCAAAATTCTGAGCCCAAGCAGGTCGCCGGCGTGAAGAACCCAGATGACCACGACACACCGTTTGGAAAACTCTCTCAAAGAGACAGGGACATGCCAAGACCGCTGGAAGAGCCTCGGCAGTTCTCGCGGTGATTGGTCGTCCAAGGTGTTACGATTAGGAGCTATGGGGAAGCTACTGGGAAGCTTGTGATGCTTGGCTTGGCCCCACTGAAGATCCGAAGTGACCTCAGCAACTCGACAAGGGCAGTTCTCTAGCTTCCGTGGTCCCCTTTTGGTTACCCTGGAATCCCTGGAATAAGCTGAAATATGCCGCCCCGCAGGGTCATTTGTTGCGAGCTCTGTAGGAGTTCGTGAAGATCGTGGGACCCGTCGTAGCGCGCTGGGACTGCCGCACCTGGGCCTTGCTCTACTTCCCCGACGGCCACATGCACGGTGCCTTGGACGAGACATGAACCAAGTGAATTGCAGTGGGGATAAGGGGAGGGATTCGGGGATTTCACTTCCTTCGGTTTCGGGGGCTGGTGGGTTGGCATCCTTTGTTCTTGGGTTTCAGGGGAAATAGACACAGGCACTGCAGCTAGAGATTCGTTTCAACACCGTTACATGCGTCGGTTTGTTTTGGGGACGTCTACTGGCCAGGCAGGGGGGGGAGAGTGGCTAGGCAGGGGGTGGAGAGAGGGATAACAACCCGACGGACGCCTTGCGCAATACTGTCAGAGAGGGGCCCCTCACTGCAAACTCAGGGGGGGAACCGTCGGGTCCGCAACAGGTAGAGGTCTTAATTCGGGGCGGATGAGAACATCTATTCCACATGAGACAGGCGTGCATGTTTTTGCCTCTAGAACCTTGGTTCGCTCTTGTTGGGTGTGGTGCGTTAGGTTCTCTAGCAGAGTCGGAGCAGGGTTCTCTGTTTGGACAGTTCTACCGGGTACGCACTTTTCACCTTTGAGTAGGTTAGAAACAAAGCAGAGTCGGAGCAGAGTGTAAACCGGGGGCTACGGGGAGGATTTCGGAAAGGTTGGCCGGAGGTCGTTGCGAAACAGGCGGTTTAGGGGAAGCGCTTCGACCCACACCCCAAAACGGGGGACCAGAATAGCAGGCGGCGAAGGAAGGGCAAGCAACTGATCATAGAGGATAAGTCTACAATTCATGGTGGCGGCCGATTAGGGGATCAGTTGTCTCTGCCCAGACGATTCTGCAAGCCGAAGGTGGATCGGGGCGAGAAGTTTTTCACAGGGGCGGCTAGTCAGGGTTGAGGAGGACATTGCCATTTCGGGGCGGATCGACCGTCTCACACGGTGGAGCAAAGTGGGATGCCAAACAACCCCTGACAAGCATGGACGAGATGGGTGTAGGGCCAGTGCAGGGCTAAGGGTGCTGTGTATTTACGCTTTGGGTTTCTCACAACGGGGGAGTCGTCAAGCTGTGCGGAAAATCTCCAGTCTCCAGCGTACATTCTCACACGGACTCCGAGACCATCTGGCCTCGCCCAGTGCGCGGGGGGTGCTTGCGCCCCTCAAGCCCCGTAGTAGAAGAAGAAGAAGAAGAAGAAGAAGAAGAAGAAGAAGAAGAAGAAGAAGAAGAAGAAGAAGAAGAAGAAGAAGAAGAAGAAGAAGAGAGTCCGAAGACAGGGGGGAAAGAAGGGTTAACCCCCCTCCCGCCCCCACCGAGCTGATGCACCTTTCGCTCCACAATCCGGTGTGCATGCGGACTGCGCCAAGGGAGGGGAGAGTGAGAGAAACAGAGCGCGAGAGAGAGAGAGAGGTACAGAGAGAGAGAGAGAGAGAGAAAAAAAAAGAGAAAGAGAAAAGAGAAAGACAGAAAGAAATAAAGAAAGAAAGAAAAAAGAAAAGGAAAAGAAAAGAACAGAACATATGCAAGAAAAGAACAGAAAAGAAAGAACAAAAGAAAATAAAATCTAAAAGGAAAAGAAAAGAAACAAAACTATAAGAACATTAAAGAAAATAAAGAAAAAGAAGAGAAAAAAGAAAGAAAGGAAGGAAGCCAGGAAGCAAGCAAGGAAGCAAGCAAGGAAGCAAGCAAGGAAGGAAGGAAGCAAGCAAGAAAGGAAGGAAGGAAAGACGCAAGGGAAAAGAAAGAAAGAAGCAAAGAAATACAGAAATAAAGAAATGGCAAGAAGGAGAGAAGGAAGGAGTCCTCAGGTGAAACGGAAGTGCACGTACTATGGTTGATGCATGTGTCGAAGACCCCGAGCAGGGAGGGCAGCTGACACGTTACCTAGGCTCAGACACCAACAGACTTTGTCAGGCACGCCCCTCCCTTGGGGCGGCCTCCGGGGCCAAGTGCGCTGCAAGTAAGCAAGCATGCGAGGAGAGAGAGAGAGAGAGAGAGAGAGAGAGAGAGAGAGAGAGAGAGAGAGAGAGAAGGAGAGAGAGACGGAGAGAGAGAAGGAGAGAGAGAGAGAGAGAGAGCCATTTTGGCTCAAGTCGGAACCCACCCCCGGCTTGAGCCATACGCCGCTAAACTTCAGCTCAAAACGATACGGGGCCCGCTGGAGCTACGGCCAGTGGGGCTTTCAGTTTAGCATGTGCCCCTCCCGCTACTCGGTTG
>CAJNDS010000066.1:132500-221303 GCA_905221605.1 Symbiodinium natans
TAGGGGGGGCACCATGTATGCTCGATCCCAAACCCGACAAACATGTATGCATAAACCTAATATGTAAGTTATGTAGCATCACGAAATACTTCTCTTAATGATTTTTTTAGGGCGGGGGGTGAGCCAAGCATGGCTTCGCGGTTTATCGCGGCTGTTGAGAGGCCTTTCATGGCGACCCCAAGTTCCTCGCGCGGCGGTGCCCCGAGACATGCAGCAATCGGCATGGGCGGCCCTGCTGCGCTTGCACCTAACCGGGGCACGACTTGGGCCCTCACTTTTCACCTCAGACCCTAGAATATCCCTCAGTTTTGGCCCAGTTTGCGCCAGTTTCAGATTTCGCAACCTTTCGCAACCTTTCGCAACCTTTCGCAACCTTTCGCAACCCGGAGCCTCCCAGGAAGTTGGGTTTGGACCTGCCTCGGCCGCTGGGAGAGTTTGCACCGGCTCTCCCCCCCGAGGAGGGGGGTGAACGATTTCGGGGTTGTGCGGGTTCACAAACGGGTCGACAAGTTTGGGGTGGTGCATGGGGGTTCCCAAACACGCGGTTTGCATAAGGGGGTGAAGACTGGATCAGGGTGCGCATTGTTAGGGAATGTTTCAGTTCACATGCCTTGGTCAACCGCTTCAGGACCCCCTTGACCCTAGCGCGCCCTAAGCCCAAAAAGAAGGCGACAGAGAGCCCATCAGGTTGCCCAATGGACGTGCCGGCAGTGGGCGGGTCACTACGGGGTGGCCAACAAGAGATGCTCAAGCAAGGCGATCTTGAAGGCAGGACGTATTTCGGGGTTGTTTGGGTTGTTGGGGTTCTTTGGGTTGTTTGGGTTGTTTGGGTTGTTTGTGTTATTTGGGTCATTTGGGATTTTTGGGTTGTTTGGGTGGGCTGCGGTTCGCAGTCGTTAGTTTAGGTCTTGCATTTCCCTGGAGGCATCGAACTGCGATGAGGGCTGCCGAGTTGTTTTCCAAGGCAGCTCTTTCAATTTCAGTGCATTTCCGAGCAAACCCTAATTGGCCTCCTACGTTCTCCAAACATGTTCGCACCATCGCCTTCCCTGCTCTCTTGACGTGATGGTTCTGATATCGACAAATTGCCGCTGCCGCTGCCGCTGCCGCTGCCGCTGCCGCTGCCGCTGCCGCTGCCGCTGCCGCTGCTTCCGCCGCCGCCGCTGCTGCTGCTGCTCTGATGTGTTCACGATGCTCTCTGTGCCTCTCTGGAAAGAGAGGCGCTTTCTCTCGCGCGCGCGCACCATGCTCTCATCCTCCCCAGCTCCATCGAAGGCTCAGTGCTCATGATGCTCTAAGCGCGCGTAAAGCACTCAAGGCTGAAGCAGCTTGCCTGAGACCCCAGTGCCCGAGGTGACGAGGCCTTCATGCAACGGCGCTGCCCAGAGACCTGCCACAGCAACGGAACGGATCTTGCGCAGCCGCTGAAACAGTTCGAAAAGGTCGTGGGGCCAGAGGCGAGCTTTGGTGTAGAGATGTTGTAGAGTCTGGAGGGCCGACTTACGAGATCTCGTGGGTTCGAGGGTGTTAGGTAGCTGTTGGGGGTCTGGGGTATTGTTGTTTTTGTGCGTGGAAGAATCCGGCTCGTGCAGGTGGGAAGCTGGGATTGCCCCAAGTGGCTGAGCCTCTACCATGCTCCTGGCTGTGCAGCGGACGCCATTCGAGCGTCGCCTAGCTGTGATGATGGTTGCCACCAGGCTCTCGCGGGTGACCCCTTCTTTGTGTTTCGCCGCTGCCCGGAGAGTTGCAGTGACCCGGCACCGTCTGATCACTCATCAGCAGGACAGCTTTGTTTTGCAGCTGAAGTTGAAGGGGTTTGGGCTGGTAGCGTGGTAGCGTGGCTTCAGCACCAGGACTGGCGCTGCCGAGTTCACCGGAGCAAGCGCATGAGCGGCGGCAGCCAAGCATGAAGAAGCAAGTGTCGTCGTTGCTGGACAGATTGCCGCCATGGCTACCGCTGCTGCTTGTCCTCCCGTGCCTACCGTGCCTCCTGGTTTTGCGGGCGTGCAGGCGCGCCCGGCGCTCGGACATGGTCGGCGAGGCCAGTGCCAGTACATCACAAAAGAACATGGTCTGAAATGGTCTGAAGAAGCTAAGAAAAGGGAGAAAAGGGAGCCTAAACCCGGATCGTCTTTAGATTCGTGCATCTCCCCGCTTCGCCTCGAAAAATGAAAAGAGGTCGGCACGCCGCTGCACGAGGGTGGCGAGTTTAGTGAGTTCGAGGGGCGTGAGCCCAGAACGAGCTGGTGGCCCAGCAGCTCGGCTGTCATATTTTTTTTACAGTGGAGGAGGAGGCGGGGAGGAGGCGGGGAGGAGGCGGGGAGGAGGCGGGGGACAGGGATGAGGGATATTGAGGGATGAGGCTGCTGTGCAGGAGGATGGCGACGATCTGACAGTTTTGGCCTGGTGATGGATTTCTTTTGACTTTTTTTCTCCGGGGGCTGAGAGACTGGGTTGGAGGCCTCACAAAGGCTAAGCCGGTTAAGCATCTGTGTCAGCTCATTTCTTCGTGGCCTTCACATTCGATCCGAGTTAAGAATCTTTTGCATCTAGAAGAGCCTCACACCAGCGTCTTCAGGGCTGCGCAGTCTACATTAGCCGCATCAGCCGTACCAAGGATCCCGCAGCATGGCACCTGCGAGGGAGGTGGAGCTTCAGTGAGAAGCTCTTGCGTGTTGGGGGGTCTTGTCGCTGGGTGGCAAGATGTAGCCTAGGTGCAGCTTGCATTCTTTTAAACAAAGGTCGGTGCCCTGCGAAGCAGTGCGCCCATGTGCGCTCCCTCCGAAAGCGAATGGAGCAGTCCGCAGCAGCGCAGCTGCGTCCCCCCCTCTCGGGTGGCCGAGGTTCGCCCCTCCTTGCCAAAAACAAGGGATGTGCAATGCTCCACTGGTCTCTTCGACCAAAACCTACCTCGACCCTCAACTCTCAACCCTCAACCTCCTGCAGTTCCAGAATCTGTCATCCCTTCCCCCTAATATTAGTACCCCCCCCCGACATAAACAAGAACCGTGGCCCCAAATCCCGATCCCGTGCCTGTCACTATTTCTTGGAACCTCTACAGAGAGAGGGGGGGTTTAGGGGGGGGGGTCGGAAGCCTTAAACCTTTCCCAAACCTGAACCTTTAGGGCTTAAGGTTTTCCTTAAACCCTCAAACCAACCAACATCTTGAAGCTCCCTTCCCTCCCTTCCTTCCCAGCCGTCCCTTCCCTCCCAGTCATTCCGTCCTAGTAGATAGCACTTAGCTGTCTGCGAGCTGTCTAATAGGACGGGCTGGTTTTGTGGACGAACGATACCAACCCCCCTAATACTAAAAACCCTTTGGGGGTTTTATACAAGGGGGGGGGGAGGGGGGGGGCCTTTAATATTCGGTGGAAGGGATTAAGCTTGAGAAGTCTTGCCGTGATTCGGGCAGCCTGTGCCGCAGCAGTTTGCCAATCAAGATTCCTTATAGAGAAGAATAAACCCTAAAAACCCTAAACCCTAAACCCCAAACCCTCAACCCTAAACCCTAAACCCTAAACCCTTGAACCCTGAACCCTGAACCCTGAACCCTGAACCCTGAACCCTGAACCCTGAACCCTGAACCCTGAACCCTGAACCCTGAACCCTGAACCCTGAACCCTGAACCCTGAACCCTGAACCCTGAACCCTGAACCCTAAACCCTGAACCCTGAACCCTGAACCCTGAACCCTGAACCCTGAACCCTGAACCCTGAACCCTAAACTAAACCCTAAACCCTAAACCCCAAACCCTAAAACCTAAACCCTAAGCCCTACTTACTCTGTCCGGGAGCCTTGTAGCAATGTCCATACCATTGCTCATCCTTCTCTTGTCGCTTGGCGCGGCCCTGAGGCAAACAGGCTCCGGGCTGGACCAGGCTTGGGGTTTTAGGGTTTGGGGTTGAGGGCTTAGGGGTGTCTCCATGGATTCCGATTATGCAGCGAGTCCGGGTCTTAAGACCTTAGGCATCTTTAGATCGTCTTCCAGGAGCTAAGCCAATGAGTCACAGGCTACGCGCCGGGCAGCCTCCCGCCAGGCGAAGCACGTTGAAGCCTTGAATGAGGCCCTGCGCGAGATCGAGAGGCTCGAGGAGCTCGAAGCTGCAGAAAACAGGAGCCCCTGGTGCGTTTTCTGAAAGAGGAGTTGTTCAGTCGTTCCATCTCGGAGCTCCTTGTATCCTCCCCCTTCCCCCAAATCCGAAACAAGGGCCATGAACAACACGTTGAGGCTTTAGAGGGCTTGTAGGCCTGTCCCCAGAGAAACCCCTTTTAAACAGTGGCTGATGCACACGTTTGAGGATCAAAGCAGCTGTTCTGAGGGCTAAGCCTGCGCCCTAACATGGACTAGTAAGCCCGCCCCTCTCCCCGTCAAGCCCTCAGCATCCATGTACCTGCATCTCTTGGGCCTTGAAGGGGTTCGCTGTAAGATCGAGCTTTGGGTTGTGTTGGGAGTCCCAACTTGTTTGTGAGAGCAAGGGTGGGGTGGGCTCCGAAAACCCGAAACCCTAAGCCCTGGATCTCGCCTTTCAGCCGTGAAATCGGAGCTCAAAGCAAAACCTGGAACCCGGGGCCTTTATATTCCTTTCGGGCCAAGTTCACACCTGGGGGTAGATTTAACATCGGTCCCCATAAAACCCCTAAACCCTAGACCCAAAAAAAGGAGCTGGAGGTCGGGATACGAACCTGCTCTGTTCGATTGGCCCAGCACTGAAGTTTAGGGGCTTAGGGCATCTTCGCATGATGGGGTTGTCAGCTCGTCCATACTCACGTTCTATTATTCACCATATCAATCAGAGAAGAAGTGACAATAATTGTAATGGCAGTGCTTCAGCACTAGTTGCAGTTCGTCATAGTTCGAGTAATATTCTTTTTCCCCACCCTCGGTGTGGGGTTGTTAGATTTTAAACTCAACTCTTCTCCTTCTCCTCGTCCGGAACTCTTCTCCTCGCCCGTTCTACGCCTCGCTCGTCCCTGGAGTGCCCAACCCCAAAGTGTCCCTGGAGTGCTTTTAAATATAGAGTGTCCTGGAGTGCTCAACCCCAGAGTCTCCCTCGCGCATGCCTGGAGTGCTGAACCCCAGAGTCTCCCTGGAGTGCCCAACCCCAGAGGCCCTACCCCAGAGTCTCCCTGGAGTGATCACCCAGAGTCTCCCTGAAGTGCCCAACCCCAGAGTCTCCCTGGAGAGCCCAACCCCGGAGTGCCCAGCCCCAGAGTGTCCCTGAAGGGTGGGGATGTTCGAAGTAAAATAATTTTTGGAACAGATATTGCAGAACTGCCTGGGTGGCAAGGACGACACGGCTGGACTCTGGGGATGACGCGCAAAGCTCAAAACACAGAGCAGCAGAGGCAGGAGAATGCCTGGGGTGCAGATTTCCGCCTAGAGGCAGGGAAGGGGCTTGTAATCCGAAGTCGCTGTTAGGTGGACCAGAAGAGTGCTTGTTGCTGCAAGCTGGGCCGCTGTGACGTAGACGAGAAGGGCATCGACGGCACGCGGGCGGCGGACTGGCAAGGAAAAAAGCACGCAAACTCGAACATGTAGCCAGGTGAGCCTCTTCAGCCTAAATGGAAAGCTGATAGGAAGAACCAAGGTTAAAGTCCATGAGAGCCAAGGTTGAAGTCTATGAGCCGGAGCGGTGCTGCAAGCGTATCTCAGTCGAGCAGTGTGTCAAGGACTCCAAGATTACAGCCATCCCAGGCGACTGCACCAGCGGCGAGAAGAGGTTGCTGGATAATTTCCTCACATCGGCCATCCCAAGTAACAGCAGCAATCACAGCAAAGCTCAGTGCAAAGCGCAGCTGTCCCAAGCCTTTGGAGCAATCCAGAACTGGACCGCCAATCTTTCGCTGCATGGCTATTGGATCCACAGCCTGCACACCCTGCACCTGAGCGAGGTGATCTCTGCCCAGCTTTTCGTGAGTGGCTTCCCTTTTGGTACGGGCAGCATTGGCTCCCGTCTCTTTCGGGTCAAGCAGCGCGTGAAGCTTCTATGGTCGGGGATCAGCCAAGAAGAGCGAGTTCACTGGAAGAAGATGAAGGAAGCTGGGGAGCTTAGCGAAGACACGGAGCTCGGCGCATTGCTTCCCCGTGGTGCCGAGGGCCCCTTCGACTCCTGCGACTACCTTGTCACCGTCCTTACCTTCTGGCAGACGGCTTCCTGCAGCCTCCTGAGCATAGAGAGGGACAAGCCTGTGCTGATCCTCGTCAACAAAAGCGAAGAAGATATGCAAAAGACCGTTTTCTGGAACGTGGAGCTTGCAGCGTTGGCCACAAATCCCCCCCTCAGCAAGATCCAACTGGTTAGCTTTCACATGGATTGTCTCAGCTTGGTTTCCAAACTTTCGCGAAGGATCGAAGACCTGGCAGGGAATTCCCGTCCGGCTGAGCTGCGCTGGTCGGGCATTACAGAGTTCACGTGCGAGCGTGTTGGCACCGATGGTGCTGTGACAGAGAAGCAAGAGGAGTACCCTCCGCCGCTGTGGCGAGCGGAGCTCCTTCAGCGGCACAACTTGACTGCCAAGGTGTTGAAAGGAAAGGGTTTCGTGGCCGGCTGGCTCTTATCCCGTGGCTTCAGCATAAAGGAGCTCAAAGATTCGGGTTTCGGAGTCCTGCCGCTCAAGGATGCTGGGCAGACTCTCAAGGATATCAGGGAGGCGGGCTACTCGGCCAAATCGCTTTGGGATCTCGGCCATTCGGGCGAGGAGCTGAGAGAAGCTGGCTTTATGCCCAAGGAACTCTTGAGGGCTGGATGGGGTGGAAGGCATGATACGGACAAGTTGGAAAAGGTGTCGAAGGGTACGAGCTCCGAACACCTTAAACAGCTTAAACAGCTGATGAGCAGTCCTCCCCACCCTAGCCACCGCCCGTCCCTTCGGGATCTTAAGGAGGCCGGATTTTCGGCAGAGGTTCTCAAGGAGGTCTTCCCCTTCGAAGAGCTCGCGAGGGTTTTCACGCACCGTGAGCTTCAGGAGGCTGGTTTCGAGCTCGTGCTTTACAGGGCTTTCTGTGGCGACAAAGGGCTTGAGGTCGGCGCTTCGGCAGCAGAACTCAAGGAGGCTGGCTGTTCTGCTGCGGAGGTCAAGCAGGCCACCGGCTTCTCGGCCAAAAGGCTTGGACAGGCGGGCTTTTCCTACCGTGCGCTCAAGAGGGCTGGCTTGTTGGGGAAGCGCTGACATGGGCCAGCAGGCAGCTGAACCCTTAATGGCGTGTCTGCCTGCTCGCAGTCCAGAGTTCAGAGGTTCTCTCTCGGCTATATTTCATGCAGGGCTTTCAGCTCACTGGGCCTCAGCATAGGGGCAGCTTTCGTCTTGAGATGTCTTGAGAGTTTGGTGGCCGGTGCTTCGAAGGTTTAGGTGAGAAGGGCCTGTGCTCCCGCTGGGAGTTCCCCTGGCCGAGCTCGCCCCGCCAAGGACGGAGCGGACAGCGGAAAAGGGTGACGGCGCTGCGCCGTAAGAAGTCAAGCCAGAGACATCTAGAAGTGCACCCGGCCTCTAAAATGGCTATGGTTTAGGCTGTTTAGGCTTTGGGGTCTAGGGTGAAAACCTACTCTGGAGGGTTGCTTCCGACTCGTTTTCTCGGGAGATTCCTGTCCGCCCTATCCTGCCAGCATTTTGGAGTCGCAAAGAATCCGCGGCAGCGATGCCGGGCCAATGGGTTCCGGGGGGGGGGCGGGACGAGGTTCAGGCAGGACAGGACAAGGCGGGACTCGCAAACCAAGGTTGAGGGAGGACAAAGGAAGGTGGGAGGGGGTGACGCAAGACGAAGAGGCCGGAGCTGGGCAAAGGCGCGATGAAGGAGGGTTAGGGTTCCGGGGGGGGGGGGGGGGGGGGGGCAAAGGTTTTGAGCGTAGGTGGGTCCGAACCCAAGCACTTGCAAACCGAGGGTTAGGGTTCCGGCAAAGGGCTCGAATTAAGGGAGGGGCAAGCACTCTGAGGGCCCCGGCAAAGTCCCAACCCGCCCGGAGGGTCGGGGTCGGGGAAGCCCTGAACCCATTAGGGGCTTAGAGGGGTAGGGAGGGCAAACCGGGGCACCACGCGGCACTTAGATTCCAAACCTCCAATAGTTTTAGGGCCAGACTTCCAAGATTGCCCAAATTCGAAATCCAGCAGTGTGGAATTTTGGAATTTTGGAACATAGGGCAAAAAAACTTTGAAGCTTTGCAACGATTTGGCCAGCTAGTTCGTGCCGGCTTTGTGTGATGTTCAGGCTCCACAATGAGCAAGCATTCCTAAGGGTTAAGCAAGTTTTTCAACCCATTCCCTAAGAAATCTTTATGATGAGGTGCTTCTGGGCCCGCTCGGAATGATCCCTCTGAAGGTAGGCAGTACAGGTTTTTCATAGCCGCGACAGGCATTTTGCACAAGCTAACGGTGCCAGCACGTGCAGATTCCAAATACACAGTGATCCAGCGCAAAAGTATCTTTTCTAAACGGCCCGCTCTGAGAAAAGCCATGGTGTCTTCTGCACCGCTCGCGCGATACAGAGAGCAACCAGCCAGCGACGATGGGAAGTTCGGCAACACATACTTTCGCTGGACGCTCCTCCACACACTGATTGTCGTTACCTTGTGCTTCATGCCGATTTGGATGCACTTTGTCCTCCCAGACTTTGTGGCATACATCAATGCCTCGGGTATGGCTTTCTTCAGCTTGATGTGGATCCTCATTGCTGGGAACGCCGTCCTGAACATGTGGCGGATGACGCGTGAGCCTCTTCTGCCGGACAGGCCCCCTGATGTTCAAGAGAATGGCCGAGCCCGTTTCCGACACATTGTGATCGTCCCATGTTACCTGGACCCAATCAACGTGCTCTTCGATTGCCTTGGATCACTCCTGTCCCAGCAGCACCCAGAACGCTTGGTGGTAGTTGTGGCATTTGAGAAGAAGACCCCAGACGTGCAGATGAAGATCGAGACTGTCAAGCAGGCATTTCAGGGCCGCTTTGGGGAGCTCCTGATTTCAGTGCATACGATTCGATGGGAGACGGAGATTCCTGGAGGCTGCTCCAATAAAAATTTTGCCTTGCGCACGGCGCACCGGCATGTGTCGCAGATGGACCCGCAGTACCAGGAGACCTCGTACACCGTCACGACGTGCGACACCGACACATTATTCAGCCCTCGGTACTTTGAAGTTCTAGAGGGGGCGTACAGCCAGGAGAACCCTGTGGGAAGTCCAGTGAAGCTCTGTGTTTGGCAGGGCCCCCTGTTTTACAACTGGAACTTGGACCAGCGCCCCTTCTTCAATCGCATCACTGGCATCATGCGCTCCCTGATGATGCTGGGCGGGCTGATCTCCTTCAACTTGAAGCTGGACACCATTATCTTAGTGCGAGCCCCCCCAAAAAAGACAGCTCAAGCATGCCTCTAGCCATGCCTAGCCTATGCCCATCTATGCCCAACCATGCCCAACCCGAAAGCCCGAAGCATCCCGAAGCCCAAGAAGCCCAACAACTCTAAGCGCCCAGAACAAGTGCGAACTGAGAAACCCGATGTCGGTCTTCTCCTACCCTCTGGAGCTGGGCCTGGAGGCAGGCTTCATCAACCCTCGGCACCTGGGCTGTCTCTGAGAAAGGGGGCTTCCCAAGACCAGCAGAAGCACTGCAGGAGAACTGAAAGCAGAAAAAAACAAGAACTTGGCTGCAGGTACAGCGTGGACGACATCATCTTCTTGGTGCGGGTAATGTGCAGTGCAAGACGAGGCATCCCCGTAAAGCTCTTGCGTGTGCCGGTCATTTCTGGGCCCACCATCGGCACCAGTTTCTGCGAGGACCGCTGCAGGTAGCAACTGATCTTCGGTTGTGGCCGCACGGTGTCACGCAGTGCTTCTCCGTCTCTCCGTCTCTCTCCGTCTCTCTCCGTCTCTCTCCGTCTCTCTCCGTCTCTCTCCGTCTCTCTCCGTCTCTCTCCGTCTCTCTCCGTCTCTCTCCGTCTCTCTCCGTCTCTCTCCGTCTCTCTCCGTCTCTCTCCGTCTCTCTCCGTCTCTCTCCGTCTCTCTCTGTCTCTCGCTTCGCTTGTGGACAGCTTGTCTCAGTTTTTTTTGCGTTTTTTTCTCGCAATGAGCGCGATTAGGAGGTGGACGAGTGGGCGCGGCAGATTCGCCGCTGGATCATCGGCTCCTCAGAGAGCTTTCACTATTTCCTCACGCACTACCGTGGGCGGCCCTTCTTTGCAGGTCTGAGGTGGTTCCTCATGTTCTTTGTCTACTATGCCGTGCTACTGTGCTGTGCCGGCCTTTTCACCGCGGCAGCTGCAGTCCCACTTCCTGGATCAGTTTGGCCCCATGAGTTTCTTCGATATGCTGGGCTGGTGTCCCTGGTTCTACAGTACTCCGTCTTCGCTGTGGCCTTTGTGATCGACCGTTGTGCCATACGCCACATGACCGTAAAGGAGAATGTCAGTTTCTTTCGCAACTTCATCCACTGGCTTGTGTCACCCCTGGTGCTGCTGGTGTACAGCTTGATTGCCTTCTATGCCGTTGTCAAGTTCGCTTTCAGAGGCAAGAAAGATGCAGGTCACGTCATGGCGGCAAAGGCGGGGTTCCAGGCCGTCACCGCTGTCCGAGCCGAAGTCGGAGCGGAGGCTCAGACGTCACAGACGGCACAGGCCTCACAGGCAGAAGAGAGCTTCGCAGAAGAGAGCTTCCACAGTCGATGCGAAGATGAAGGGCGCCAGAACCCGCTGGAGGGTCGAGGTGGGGGCTTGGCCAACTTGGCCACTTGCACCGCCCCTCCAATTCGCCCAGGCACATTCCATGCGCTCAGTGATGGCGCGCTTTCCTACGAACTCAACCCCAGGCCCATGTCCTTCCCCTTGTCTCGACAGGGCTTGGACCCAAGTGTGTGTGTAGGCGAGGCCGCCAATTCGGCCACAAACGTTGAGGACAAGGAGGACAAGGTCTTGTGCCACTTGCCAGACAGCTTTTACTTCGGCAGCATGCCCTTCCCAACTTTACCAAGCGGACGCTGCTCTCAGGGCTCCCCGCAAGTCTTTACGTATGGCTTATGAACTCTTATGACTGCATGCCAGCCTGAGCTCATTTCCGACGCTGCTTGCAATTGAGGAATGTTTAGAGTTTGGTTGAGAGCCTCACCTCACATCTCAGCTTTAAGCAGCTTGCGCGGCACCACCTTATGCTAGACTCACTGTACCGGTCGAACCTCTCCCCATGAGTGTCAAAGCAAAACCCTCTCAGAACTCCCAGAAAACTGCGCCCTTCTCTGGTGCCGTGTAGCTTGGGAGTATGGGGCCCATGTTCTGAGGCTTGCTTGGAGCTTGCAGAGCCGGGTCAAAAAAAGAGACCAGACGCCGAAGCCTAGACCCTCGCCGAAACCCGGCCAAACCACTTTGCAGCTTGGGAGTTCCGTTACACCTCCGGATTTGTTGCGAAGCCCTGACAGAGAGCCAAGTTCTTTTTCGGCGAAGATTGTTGGCCAAGGAGGGGAGTCAGCTGGATGCGTAGGGTCATGAGTAGGGCAATGAGTTGGCTCACGAGGGCTTGGAAAAGATAGTCGAGCTCGAGCTCCAGCCGAGATCGAGATGGAGGATCTGGGCCATGAGGTCATTTTTCTGCCAAGCATGCGGCCAGACGCCTGACACCACCTTTTGCATCTGGGCATCTCCGTGCCCCTAGTTCAGTGTGCATCCATGGCAAGTAGCTTTGTGCAAGTTCCGAAGGCCTTTTGTAATGCTAGCTTTTCTGCTTCGGATCTGTCCGTAGTGCAGTGCTTCTTGCCGTGCCGACGATGTTTTCTGTGCTCGGCTCTGGAAAGCGTAGAAATGAAGTGACCCCCTGCGAGGGGACGGGGGGCATTGCCGCTGTCCAAGTACCATGGGCACATGGAAGTCAGCCAGTATGCTGTCATTTTTGAATATATACATATACATAGTCTTGTACTTTCTAGCTTGTTTGCTTGCTTGCTAACTTATAAACTTACATACTTACACACTTACCCCCCCCTCCCCCCCTGCAGCACTCCACTACCACCTTGAGAAGTCCCTTTTTTCGAAGGTGCTGGGGAGATGTCCTCCCACACAGTGGCAGCTGTCGCTCTGTTCAACGACCGCTATGAGGCCTGGGCTTGCTCTCCGGAGATTGCTCGGGCTTTGCTGAACCGCTGCGGGGTAGAACCGGGTAGCGTCAGTTGCAGACTCAGGCAGACGAAGGTGCCTGGAAGTTTGGAGTGTAGGTTGCGCTGTCATGCTGGTGTCACGGGGTTGGGCATGCTTGCATCCAGTGGAAACACAGGATTTTCAAGAACGCCCCGTACAGAGCAGCGCAAATTCTGAGGTCGGCTACCTCTGCGCTGCCATCAACGCTGCGTACTGCGAACGGCACGGGTACAGGTGGGATGCCGTCATCTGGCAGTGTAAGTCAAAGGGTCCAAACCTAAGTGGCGCGCGACCATGAGCTACCTGGCCTTGTCAACTGTGGAACACCTGTGCCAGCAGCAACAGGAACAAAAACCTAGACGGCACTAGAGGGCCTTAGTCATCTTTAAACCGTACACTCGAAGCCAACAAAGAAGTCCTCAACGCAAGAGGCTTCGAAGACTGCTCTTGACACTCCTTGACATGGATTCGTGAAGTCGGTTGGTCACGACTATGCCAGGTTTACCCCAATAGTCCTGTCACAGTTTGAGATGGAGGCGGGGGCGTTGAACCTGTGAGATGTAGCAGTTCGTCTACGAAGCCAAGTTCAGCTCGCTGCCACTGTCAGCCTGAAGCCTTCTGCGATTCTCGAGGCCATCTGTGAGGGGCGACATTTTGCATGGGCCAAGGCGCTCTGTACCGGTGTTTGGCTGCGTTGCAGGTGTTGCCCCTTTCGAGTCCTTGCACCCTTGACATGCTTAATAACCCCACAACTGCGCATAGTGGCCCAAAACAGTTGTTTTGTCAGTCATGAACATCCGTCGAATCGGCAGCATGCAGCCATAGGCTTTGAGGAGCCCGGAAGTTCCTAAACTTCCCGCGCTCCCTTAAGCACTTGTCTCCCAGAACGGGACATGCGAGGTTGCCTTGCTTCGTTGGCTCTACAGCTACCTCGGCGCGGAGGGCATTCGGCCTCACCCTGAGCTACGAACCCCATTCCAGAAGTTCGGAGGGGTGTACACGTTCTCAAAGTTTATTTAGGCTAAGCATGGCAGCCGGTGATTCCTTCTTTGCACAAGCCCATGTGCAGGTGCCATTACAGGAAGTCTACACAGATCTACTCAAGGGGAAGTCTTGTTGACCTGAGGCTTTCGTGGTGACGGGCATACAAGTAGAACACAATAAAGCACCCGATGGACACTGATAAGTGACGAAGGTGACTTGCGTGACTTCTTCCGGTTGCGTTTGGGCCAGGGTTGGGTTTCCAGTGTTTGCCGCAAGAAGCATGAAGAGTGGCATCAAGTGTGGCTTCAAGCGGTGGGCTCATCATCTTAAAGATCTTCAAATCTTGGGTGGGCTTTAAGCCTTTAAGCTGAGCCTGGAAGGAATTCAGTGCTGGAGGCCAAGATTGGCAACTTGCCTAAACTGGGGAGCGGGGTTGAGAGGGTCAAGGGTGGGTCGTCCTTGATATTGGCCAATCGGTTTGTACGTTGCAACCTCCACAAAAAGAGGACCTTCACAAGAGTTGGGACTAAGGCTGAGAGGTTCCTGAAGTTGGCTTTCCTCATGTGATTTAAAGTCTGAAGCCTGCCCTCGCAAGTAGACCAACTAACTCCACTTAACTCCACTTGACTCCACTTGCCTCCAAGACCCGAAGTGTCAAAACTGCCTCTGGTGAGGCTCCGAAGAGCGTCAAGCGCTCTTGTCAGTCGGGGAACTCAGTCCCTTTGCAAACTCTGCGCTAGTGAATGGTCGTGAAACGTAGCTACTCGGGTCATGGTCAACATGGTTCTGTTTTTGTTTTCGGAGCCTGCTCGTGCCGATGCTGAAGCCGAGAAAACGTGGGCTGTAGGCCTGCCCCGAGCACATGCTTCTTCAGAAGCATGCTGTCCAAGGCGGACTGGCTGGTGTGGTTTGACGCAGATCTTATGGCCCCTCAGCTGCAGGGGGTTAGTTGATGATAGGGTTTTGGTTCTTTGTGAGGTGTTGGACACCGAATCTTTTGCCATGATGCTCACGGCGCATGTGTTTTGTGCAGTTGCCCCAGCTGGTCAGGCAGGGAAGTGGCCTCAAGCCGCTTCAAACGTTGTTGCCACGTGGGAACTGAAAGAACTGAACAAAGCCCCCTCTTTCCGCAGTAGGTCTTTCTGTCTTTCTGTCTTTCTGTCTTTCTGTCTTTCTGTCTTTCTGTCTTTCTGTCTTTCTGTCTTTCTGTCTTTCTGTCTTTCTGTCCTTCTGTCCTTCTGTCCTTCTGTCTTTCTGTCCTTCTGTCCTTCTGTCCTCTGTCCTTCTGTCCTTCTGTCCTTCTGTCCTTCTGTCCTTCTGTCCTTCTGTCCTTCTGTCCTTCTGTCCTTCTGTCCTTCTGTCCTTCTGTCCTTCTGTCCTTCTGTCCTTCTGTCCTTCTGTCCTTCTGTGTTTCTCTCTTTCTCTCTTTCTCTCTTTCTCTCTTTCTCTCTTTCTCTCTTTCTCTCTTTCTCTCTTTCTCTCTTTCTCTCTTTCTCTCTTTCTCTCTTTCTCTCTTTCTATCTTTCTCTCTTTCTCTCTTTCTCTCTTTCTCTCTTTCTCTCTTTCTCTCTTTCTCTCTTTCTCTCTTTCTCTCTTTCTCTCTTTCTCTCTTTCTGTCATTCTGTCTTTCTGTCTTTCTCTCTTTCTGTCTTTCGGGGTCTCCTCGCGTTTTATCCCATCCCCTACCACAGTCTGAAAGCAAAGGAATGAGTCTGAATTTTCTGTGACAGGCCTGTTTCCTTCTGGATGGATGTGTGTATCGCTTTTGATTTTGCCGGACCCTCACCTCCTGTTTTGTCGGCTTTGGCGCCACGCACGGGTTACCTGACCCCTAGCGGCCTAGAGCGTGAACCTGAAACTTCACACCTTGAGAGCCATCTTCAGGTTATCAACCACAGCTTGCCCTTAGAGGCATTTGTCTACGAGCAGAAGGACCACTGGTTCAAAGCCCCAGAATGGGGGCCCGATGTTCAATCCCCAACAGGTTGTGCACAAGGACCTTTCTCCCCGTGAAGGACTTGGTGTTGGGGGAAGACATGGCGGACCTGGCGCCGGGCCCAGAGCTCTTCAGGCTGCGAGTCGATGCTCATGCGAAGCTCACGCGATGCTCGTTGTTCTCCGTTGTTCTCCGTTGTTCTCCGTTGTTCTCCTCCTTCTCCTCTCTCGCCCTAGGGCCCTAGCCCTTGCCCTTAGGACTGGCTCAATACGGGCCTCATGCTCTGCAAGGTCCGCTCCGCATGGATCGGGGCTCAGAGCACGAGGGCCTGTGGCCTTCGATTCTCGCTGGCTTTGAAGTCTCAGACAATCAGCAATTCCAAGCCCAAACGCAGCCCCCCCCCCACTGGAGAGCACCCGGGGTTAACAAATCCACCTCAGGATGCGGGAGCTTTGGGAGAAGGCGCCAACTTCACAGACTCTGCTCTAGAGTCAAGTTGCAGACAGCAGGAGGAAGAATTTGTTGATTTCATGGTCATGGTCTGCATGGACAGTAGGGGGCTTTGAGAACCATCTTGAGAACCGTGGGGCAGCAATGGGGAGACTCGGCTCAATGTAGCAGGTTTGGCACGAAGGAGACGAGAAGTTTCATCTCGGCGAGTTCTGGGACCAGCACGCGGCCCAGCACCTGACATGAAACCTCGCTATGCCTTGCAGAAGCTTTGCTTCTGACACAGCTTATCGCTAGGATCTGCACTGGGTTCCTGCATATGAGATGTAGAGAGAACTGAGAGAACGACCAAGCTCCTTGGTCGACTTGCCAGGAGCGCCCTCTGCGGGTGCCTGGCTAAGTGGGGCGAATTCCGCCACGCCCTCTGAGCACAGTGTGACGCCTCAGCTGAGCTTCAGAGAACTTCAGAGTTTCAGACTCGAAGCCTTACAAATTGCGCATCTGTGCTCTGCGCAGTTGCACCGTTGCACAGGCCCCGATGTTCTGGGCGGGAAGCGCGTCGCAGGAGCCTCACTGTTCCGTGCTCTCCACGCTGCATTGAAAAACCACATTTAGTTCAAGCTTAGCGGCTTCGCATCCGAAGCAAGCGGAACCTTTCGGAACCTTTCACAAGCTGCGGGTTGAATGCATCTTAACTGCCTCATTTTTCAGGCTGATGTTGCGGGCATGGGCGGTTTGTGGATGGTGTGCTGCTGAACATTGCTGAACCTTCTCACGCAGCGAACATGCTTGCAGCGTTCAAGCACTGTCTCCTTTCTGTCATGAAGTACGGGATAGTAGAACGAAGCAGACCAGAGCTGTCAAGATGCAATGTTTATAATGTTTATTGCTCTTCTATCCCTCTTAAGGATTCGCAGCTTCTGAGAGTTGCGGCCATTTGGAGCAGCGCGACTATAGGTGCACGAGCCGGCATAGCTGAGCAGCTGAGCAGCTGAGCGATGGCAAAGCGTGCAAGAATGAAGCAACATAAAACAGAGAAAACGAAAGAAGAAATCTAAGAAATCCCGCTGGCCCTCCCAAACCAAGAGGCCGAGGCTGCAACGGAGACGCCGTGGTTCAGCCGCAGACCTCAGACTGCGAGCGGCTCCCTGTTCTCTCACCGAGCCTTAGGGCGAGGGTCTTGAACGGTGAAGTCTGTTGAGTGGGTCGAGTCGGCTGATTGTTGGGGCTTTATTTGGACATCGCTTCCTGGCTTCCTGGCCATCAATGCCTTTGGACTAGGAATCTAAGGCTGGCAGGGTGGCCCCCGTCTAAGAGAGACTGAGCACCTGCAGGCACAGGGGGCCATGCAAGTCGGAGATGAGAAGCTGCATGCATTCATGAACTTTGGCCCTTGCTCTGATAGATTCAGTGAGACGTAAAGCAAACTTGTAGCGTCTAGGTGGAGCCTATGATGGAGTCTGTCAAGTCTGCCTTGCTTGTTCCGCAGGTGCTGGACGCAGGGGGCACTCAGACCAACAACCCCCGGTACGCGCGCTTCGCCTTCCATGCGGCGGGCATGAAGGACACTGCCCAGCTGCTGAAAGCGCGCGGGGTTTTCTCTTCTCCAAAAGCTTCGGAGCCTGCTGGCTAGGACAAAAGCCGCTGCTGCCGGCACATCGTGGAAGCCGGTGCCGTCGGGAGCTCCGGGAAAACTGAGGGAGGCGAAGAAGTGCACAAGGCATGCGGTAGTGACATGGGCCAGCTGTCAAAAAGTCTCAAGACCGGAATCTGTCTTTCTGTCTCTCTCTCTCTCTCTCTCTCGCTCTCTCTCTCTCTCTCTCTCTCTCTCTCTCTCTCTCCGCTTGTAGTGGCACCCTGCTTCGACGAAGTTCCCTCAGAAGGTGAGTTGAGTGGTCGAGCTGCCCAAAGCCAAAACCGCCCCCTAAGCTGCTGGGCTCCCGAGCTTCTGAGCTTCTGAGGTTCGCGGCCTCGGGCCGTCTGCAAGCTGTTTTGAAACCGCCCGGCTGCGCTGCCAAAGCTTCTCGGAAGGCCCCTTCCCCCCCACCCGAAACCCAAACAAGTTTTAGTCAGTTACCGGACTCAACCCAAAGCCTCGACTCTATACCCCCCCTGCATCCTGCCCCCCGTCGGGAGTAGCTTCTGTGTGGGACGGTTATTTCCCTGTTCTGTTCTACCTGCTAGTTTAATGCTGCGTAAGGAACACAATTACGTCACCCAAATTGTCCTGCGAGTTGATACCCTATTCTAGAACCCCCGCATGGCGATGACTTGCGAGGGTTCTTGGTGCAGTACAGCTCACCCCTTCTTCCAGACGAGAGGTCATGCCTTGCCCCCCAAAAACACCCCCCCCCCCCAACCAGCCCGGCCAGGGAGCCAAAGTGCTCCAAGTGCTTGGCGGGCAGCGTTCGACGTCATCGACTCAGCACCTGCCAGGAGCCGAGTACGACCGGTGTTTCACTGTGCGGCTACGCCCTGGCCATGCCACTTTCCTTGAGGCTATTTCACGAGACCTGCAGGGCAGAGTACCACAAATGTTAAAACGAATATACTCTCAATGGCCAACCGCAGCAGTCCTTGCATCGGCAAACCCCGAGCTTTAATGTTTGAACGTTAGTCGCCGAAAATCACCGTGAATCCCAAGAAGCTGCTAAGGCTTTAGCATGCTTAAGTACATTTGGGGACCGCTCGGACCGCTCGCCTGCTGCCCAGTGTGCTAAGGCCTTTGCTGGTGCTCCGTTTGGATGGCTCCGCCGGCCTTTTTGTGCTCCTCTTGTCGGAGCTTCGCAGAGTGTTTAGAGACATGTGGAGAGCTCACAGGCAGCCAGTGAGGGGCCTGTGCGCTCTGGGGGCATGGAACGTGTCGCGAACAGGCCAACGGTGCAGCGGAGACTCTGGCCGAAGGCAGCCGGGCTGTGTGGATTTCGGATCGTGCTTGCTTAAGGACCTTTCAGCTTCCACCTTCTTTGTTGTTACGTTTGTCAGGAATGTGCTTTCAAGATTCGTTCAAGATGTGTTCAATCTTTCGCAGTTTTCGGATTTCGAGTTTCCCAAGTTTTCATCCCTTGCAAGGAGTCCCGCGTGCAGCGCGCCGACCCGCAGACCGGGCGGGGAGGCGTCAATGGAGGTTCGGGACTTATCGGAAGAAAAATTCGGGACTTGGTTCTTATGATCATTTGATGGTATTTCGCCTTCTCCGTTACCGTGCAACATTTTCTAGGGCACATGAGCCATTTCCACCACCCTCCTCCCTTGACCACAGGAATGAGGCGTTCAGCAGGCAAACGTGCTGAGTACGGGGCGGAAAGTGAGTTTGGACGTGAAACATGGCAAAGGCCAGCGAGCAAGAAAGGGACGTCCGCAAGCGATGAAAAGAAGTGAGGACGAAGCATACGCAGAACTGACCGAAACTAAACCCGACGTCGCAAATAGCTACCGTGTCGTTCATTTGTTGATGAAGGCTGTTGATGACTTGTTGGAGCTGCAGGATGTGACGGAGAGGGTGAGGTCAAAACATGGTGATGGCCATCGCCAGCGGACAAACTTCCCCCGTCCTTGTGGATCCACAATGTTTATTGGCATGCTTCGGGAGACAAATGCCTTGATTCCATCACAAATCCAGGTGAAGCAATTCCGCTACACTTGGCAGACTTGCCCAGCCCTTAGCCAGCCTTAGCAGCCTTAGCAGCCTCAGCTGTGTGCCATCTTTGACAACCGCACCCCTGCTTCGGAGCACCTTGAGAACTGTTGCACGCCCCCTCGTTCCGACTACAGAACCAGGGAGATTCGCCAACACTTCAGAACGTCGTAGAACATGTCACAACAGGATACTACAGGACACTGCGACTCTGGCACCTGATTTTCGCAGAGGCCCCCCTTCATGCTGACCCTGGCAGCGATGTCTGATACCGCGCTGGGGGATCGGCAGGCTCCGAAATAAATCTCGAGACCGTGTAAGACCCTTTTCAACCGTCTCAACAATCAAGGTGTGCCACATGTGCCCCGAAGCCACTTACCATACTTCCCTTTGGGGAAGAGCCTAAGCCAACACCACGGCCGCCGAAGCAAAGCTCTCTCCGAATCCTCTTGAGATGCTTTCCCCCCCATGGAGAGAACATTGAGAGGTGGAGATGGTGGACCGCGTGCCGCGACGGGCGGACGACCCGCCACCGGCAGGTGATCCCCAGAATTCACGAAGAAAGCCCTGGGCACTCCTTGGACTCACCCAAAGCTCAGAGCACTTATTAGCTGTGGGTTCCGAGTTCCGAGGATGAATTCTCCCGAGCTTTGGGCTTGTTTTGTTGGTCTGAGATGTGTGGCGTGCAGTCTGGAAACTCAGAGAATCTCAGAGAGAATCTCTCCTCAGAGAGCCGCTCCTCAGCATTTCAGCGGCATTTCAGCGGCATTTCAGCGGCATTTTGCCAGGCCGGCCCTTTGGTCGGCTGCGGGTGCGGCTCTGGGAGGCGGCGCGCTACGCCGCGCGGTCGCCCAGCGTCTCCTTTGCTTCAAAGGTCCAGTTTTCAGGGCTGAATTTCTGAAAGCTGGCATCTCGGATCCCTAGGCAATAAGCCGTCGTCCACCCCCCTTGCCCCTTCCGTGCTGCGTCTAACTTCCCACCCTCGAATTTCCTTCTCCTGGCTTTCATTCCCAGGCGGGCACGCCACCCTCCTCGCACTCAGTGCTGCGAGAGTGCGCGGCCCCATCTCGACATGTGCCATTTCCGAGAAGAGCGCTCCCATGAGGAAGAAGAGCCTTTGAAAACAGAAAAGAGAGAGTTTGAGGACCGGAAATCGAGTTTGAATTAGTTTGGATTCTGAAAGAAATTAGTTTCGACTTGAATATCTGAGAGCATCAAAATAAGCACAGAGCGGACTCTACCAGTAGAATTCTCCAACTTCCAGGTTAGCTGTGGAGATTTCTGGCCTACTGCTTCCTTTACACGAAAAAAGGAGTATCGAATTTAATTTTAACATTCTTTTGTATGTCGTTCTTTTTTGTTGTTTTTTTTTTTGGAGGGGGTGGGGGGTGGGGTGGGGGGAGCTTTAGGAGCCCAAACACGTCTAGCAACATTTTCGACGATTCGCAAGAATTCCGAAAGGGGCCCAAGATCAAAAGGAACATGCCCAGACGCATTTTTCAAGGCCGAGTGAATGCATACGCTTAGTCGCTTCTTTGCAAAACCACAATAGACCTGAACACGTGCCCGGACACAAAAAACCAAAACGCATTCTTCGCCCGTTGCATTCGCACAGCCTCTGGTCGTCCACGTCACTTGGGTTGTCTGTGTTTCGTGATAGCGTGTAAGCAGATCAAAACCGTTGCCAAATGGATTTTTCGGGCGACGCAGAATGTATTTGGCATGCCCCGGGGTGCATGTGGGATCGTGGTTGTGGTTGGTCGCAAAACACAAATGTTTGGAATTTGTTTTGATCTGTTTACAACGAAACACAAACAACCAAGCGACGTGGACGACCGGATGTGGTGCTAATGTGACGGGCGAAGAATGCGTCATATTTTGGTTTTTGTGTCCGGGCACAGGTTCAGGTCTTTCGTGGTTTTGCAGAGAAGCAGAAGCGCGAATGCATTTGCCCTGCCTTGGAAAATGCATCTGGGTATGTTCCTTTTGAGTTTGGGCCCCCTTTGGAATTCTTGCGAATCGTCGAAAATGTTGCTAGACGTGTTTGGGCTCTTTTAGCTCTTTCTTCTTATGCAGCAAAAAGAAAGAGAATCGTCGAGTTCATGAACGACGACAAACACAGACTACAACACGATGGGAAACCGTTGCCAAATGCATTTGTCGGGCGACGAAGAATGTATTTGGCATGCCCCCGGGTGCATGTGGTATCGTGACAACACCAATCTATTTCTATTTGGTTTTGATCTGTACACGCTGGCACGAAACACAGGCAGCGCAATAGGCATGGACGACCAGGGGCTGCGCGAATGCATTTTGCCAGGCCCGACAAAAGCATGCGGTCTTGCTTTCCTGTCTTTCCGCGCGGGGTCAGGTCTATCGTGGTTTTGGAGGACGGCTGCGCTAATGCATTTATCCAGCCTCCTATACTGCATTTGGGCATGTTCCTTTTTCACGAAAGCTAGCTCCTTGGAGCTCGCGAGAGTTGTCGTTTACAAGAATTCTCTCTAGTGTTCAGCTGGGTCAAGAAGCGACTCCGACCCTTAAGTGGTCTGAAAATCAAAGAGATAAAGGGCTGTGGAGGGGGGGGGGGGCCCCTTCCCCCCCCTTATAGGATTGACAAAATCAATCTTAAGGTTTCCCCCCCCCCCCCTCTCCTTTCAGGGTCGCCTTTACTTGATTTCTGGGAGGGGGGGGGGGCCCCCCCCCCCCCTTTTTGGGCCCCCCCCCCCCCCCCTCCCTTTTCAGGCTTCCCCCTCCGTCTTGGTCAGGCCCTGCGCCTGACTCGAAAAAAGCTTGCTTGTCAGCCGCGTTTCTAGCTTTCGTGGCCCCGATCTCAAGTTTTCGGGCCAAAAAAGGCATGAATCATGTCTATGTCTTTGGGTTCTGACTCATGGTGCTGCATGCCGACCTATTAAGGGGCCAGCACTGAAGTTTAGGGTAACCCTAAACGCCTGTCGAATTTTATGTCGCGTTGTTGTTTCACGCCGCCTGCCCTTTCTTTACAATCTTCCTGTTTAGGATCTTCGCCGGCATAATTCTACTTATCGCCTTGCCAAAAACAGAGAGCTTTTCGAATGGAAGGGCTTTGGAGGGCAGAAGTTTAGGAGAGCAAGCACCTGACAACGCAGAGGGGCCTGAGGGTTCATAAGGGGGCTCATGAGCCCACCCTAGACTCCCTGAGCTCGTCCTGTCGCCTGAGGCGAGGTGTGAGTACAGTGATATTTGGGTCTTTTCAAAACCTCAGGAAGGCACTTGTGAACCCTACACAGACGACTCTGAACGTCACGAGGATGGACCCGGCACGCGCCTGGCAAGCTCATTGGAGGCGCTGCCGGAATTCGTCTTGAAAGCTTTGAACCGTTTGGCCGCAGAACTCCGACCCCCGAGCCCTCCAAACTTCAAAACTTCATGCACAGAAATCACAGACGTACAGAAATCTCACGCGCTCCCATCCGTCCCTCAGGCCGTGGGCTGCAGCTTCCGGCGCCAGTGAGGCACCGAGGGAGACTGTTGGCTTGCCTTGCCTCTAACTCTCAGTCCCTAAACTCGGAGGAGTGTAAACAGTGTAAGCGCCACATTCGATCATAGTCGCAGCAACAGCTCGCCAGTCACTGCAACTACAAACTCGGAAGGAGAAGACTCCCAAATGAACAGAAGAAACCCTGCAGCTTAGCAGCTCAGATTCCTCGAAGCAACCCACAAAGTCAAAAGCATGCAAAACTACGGCTGCTTCACAGTAAGGTGCCTTCCGTATCAGGAAGCGTTCTAACTTCCTACAACTGATGCTGTACCGGCTCGGAGATACACCGCAACTGTGAGATCTCCGTCTGTATTCATGTCATATCGGATGCGCAGCATCACGCGTGAGGCATTGGATTTATTCTTTGTCAGAAAGTGTTCCATTCTGAAAGAAAACGCAGACGTCCTGGATTTTTCCGGGTCAGGGAGACAACTTCTTTCCTTTGCCCTTGCCCGTGTGCTTGCCTCGCTCCTTGCCTCTTACGCTGCCGCCTTTGGCTGGATCGGGTTCCTGTTGGACAATTGCCTCCTTTGTCTTCTAGCTTTCTTTTCGCCTGCCGCCCCGTGACTCTGGTACCACGCCTGTCCATTGCTCAAGAGGGGTGATCCCACTAAACACATGCGGCAGTGCTATCAAGCACAGGTGCAATGTTCCAGTCGATGATGGGAGCATCCTCGCGGGGCATGCTTTCTGTCCTTTCATATCAAATAAAGAGCACCAAGGGATTGGTTGACGTCAAGTGCAGATGAGGTGCAGTACAATGATCGCTTAGAACCTGCTTCTAGGCCTCGCAAAAATACCATACAAAGTCCTTGCGTATGATTCGCGTTTCTCCTCCGGTTTATTCCGAGAACATCCGCTGGATAGGCGAAACAATCCGCCGACAGAAGTGCCCATTGCCGTGTCAGCGCGGGTGGAGTCTTGGAGTTGGTGACCGGTGCGTCGTCGGAGTTGAGGTCGAAGCTGCAAAGCTCTCGCATCTTGCGGAGACCACATGATGATTCAGCTCGGAGTTCGGCACATTCCGAGCCTTAGCCCTATGAGGCTGGGTTGGACGCAGTGCAAGGGCATTGCCTTTAAAGGCGTGCCGAATGACGGTCTGAGAGTTGTACGAAGCGATTCGGGAAGCTGAACTTTGAAACCCAAACTCTTGACCACGGCCTCTCACAAAACGAAGGAGAGCGTCTTGCACTGCAAGGGTTGAGTTGGGGCTCTTAGTGGTGAGTTGAAGAAGGAGAGAGAAGGGACGGGAGGAGTTGCAAAGGCCGAGTTGCCCGGGTACAAAAGAATTGCTGTGCTGAAGCCTCTGGCCCCACTGCTCTCTTTTTTATATTAATTTCATGTTGGCAGCCAGGCTCTTCAAGGTTCCATGGTGGATGTCCACACACCCCCCTTGGGTACCCGCAGCCTCACTTCTTGGTTTATCGAGGACGCAGGAAAAAAAACGTTGAGAGCTCTGCACTGGCTAAGATTTTCACTGCAGTAAGACAACAGACAGCACTCCTACCACTCTCTTGCTGGCCGGTTGGTGCACATGCAGTCCGATGCTTGTGCAAGTAAGAGGATTGTTCTGCAGCGTTCTCTGGGAGTCTGGGAGTGGTTTCACAGTGCCTCGAGATGAAGTGAAGCTGCATGTTTGGTTTCTATGAGGGCTTGTTGTTTTCGTGCCCTCTGAATCAAAGCTGGTCGGGAATGGCCCTAAACCGGTTTCGACCCCAAAACTCATCTTGCTTTCCGAGCACCTGACTCAAAACTCACATGATTCTGTATCGAGCATGGCTTAACAAAAGCCCTGAGCTCCAGCCCCATATAGCCCCGCTATACTATTGCTCAACGCTTGTAACACCGTAGCCGCACGACGTCGCCTTCCCAGCTGTGAGGCGCCCCGACTGGAGCTGCCGGCTGTTGCAGTTGCAGCTTGTCTCGCACTATTCTTGCATAGTCTAAGCATTGAACCCGTTTTTTCAAACAGCAATGCCCACAGTGCAAAAAAAGGACAAGCATTTGCACCAAGCTGAAACGTTTACAAGTGCGGTTGGACATGGCCGCATGTGAAGAAAATTGGGTTGTTTTGGGAATGTGAGAACAGTTGCAATACAATGTGAATGCATCAACATTTGTGACAAGGGGACTTTAACAAGTCCCTATCCAGTGTAACGAATAGAGTTCTCATGAAACGCAGTATTTCGAAATACAACGCGCATCCTTGTACAAGTACAATCTATACGAGGGCTCACTGCTCACCTAAACATTCAACGCTTATCCGTACGTGTATATATATATATATATGCACACATATGTACATATTCACACACAAAGTGAAGCATTAGAGAAATATAAATGGGTATATAATGTATATATATATATATATATCTATATGGTCACCCCCCCCCCATGATCTAGGTTTTGCTTTGTCCCTATAAAAACCCTCGTAAATACCGATTAAAATGACATGCTGGCTATGCTAGGCGATGTCCTGTTTTTGCACGTCTAGTCCTATGCGAGAAAACCTGTAAATAGTGAAAAACGCGTGTGTTTAGCACTACTTCCACATCACCACATAAAAAACACCCCAAAAACACAGGAAAATGCAATTTGGTAAACATGTCTATGAATTATTTGCATAGGACAGGCTTATAAACACAGAATTGTATGCAAACAACACTTCTTTTTTGCAGAATTTGCAAATTTTGACACAAATCCAAAAATCCAAAAATCCAAAAATTCAAAACCATGGAGCCGGGAGGGCCGCCTTTTTTGGATTTTTTGGTTTTCTCGAGGTTTTTTTGGTTTTTTTTTTGGAAAAATCCAAAAAAAACCATGGTTTTTTTTGGATTTTACTTGCTCCTGGCCTCAAAAACCTAAAAAACACATGGTTTTTTTTGGATTTTGAGTGAAATTCCAAAAAAACCCTCGTGTTTTTTTGGTTTCTGAGACCAGGAGCACCTGAAATCCAAAAAAACACGAGGGTTTTTTTGGATTTTCACTCAAAATCCAAAAAAAACCATGTGTTTTTTAGGTTTTTGAGGCCAGGAGCAAGTAAAATCCAAAAAAAACCATGGTTTTTTTTGGATTTTTCCAAAAAAAACCAAAAAAACCTCGAGAAAACCGAAAAATCCAAAAAAGGCGGCCTCCCGGCTCCATGGTTTTGAATTTTTGGATTTTTGGATTTTTGGTTTTTTTTTTTTATAGCAAATTTTGCAAAAAATGCTTTTCTTGTATAAAGAATGTGTATTGTTATACGTTGTTTCTGCTAATGTGACTGCCTTGCGCACACACAGAGAAAAGCACACAAACACACCCACCATTCGTTTTTTTTTCAATTCAGCCTATTCGGTATGCAGGGCGTGGCGTTAACATGTAAAGTTCCATTAGATTTAATTACGAATGAGGCTTAGAAGAGGATGTCTTGGGATGTGGCGTCTTAATATGAAAAGTAATAAAAAAAAGAAATAGAGAGGGTTTCTTAGGGTGTGGTTCTTTTGAGGATGTGGACCTGCAATTCAAAAGTCTAATTGGACTTAAAAAAGAGTGGGGCTTCGAAGAGGATGTCTTGGGGTGTGGCCTCTTAATTTAAACGTCTATTTAAGTGGAATCACAAAGGAAGTCCAGTTGAGGATTTCTTAGGGTGTGGTGTTTTAGTGCAAACCTCAAATTACATTTCATTACGAAGCGGGGCCAGAGGAGACTTTCCAAGGGTGTGGTCGGTAAAATAAAATTCCAAAGAGGTAGTAACGAATGAGGCTTAGAAGGGCGTGGCCTCTTAATTGTTTTACTTGGTTTGGTTTTACGAACGAAGCCGTGGCTTTACCATACACAGGTCTTAGGGTGTGGCCTTTTAAATTCTGTCCAAAGGGGTGTGGCCTCTAAACTTAAAATTCAATTTAAGTGGAATTCCAAACGAGTCCAGATGAGGATTTCTTAGGGTGTGGCGTTTTAATACAAACCTCAAATAACATTGTAGTATGAAGCGAGGCCAGGGGAGAATTTCATAGGGTGTGGTCTGCAAAATAGAATTCCAAATAGGTATTAACCAATGAAGCTTAGAAGAGGATGTCTTGTGGCGGGGCCTCTTAATTTGTTTGTTTGACTTGGGTTTAATTTACTAACGAAGCTATGGCTTTATCATATACAAGTCTATTGACATTTCACTAATAGGCACCAGAAGAGGATTTCATAGGGTCTAGCGGTTAAATATGGAATTGTAAGTACATTCAAATACGAATGGGGGCTCATGATATAAATTTCTGTCCAAGAGTTACATACGAACCTAGCCTAGGTCAGAACTTCTTAGGGTGTGGGCTTCTTACCTAGAATTATAAACTTCTTACGAGATTCTGTTACGAACAGGCCCCAGAATGGTGTGGCTTTTTTTAATACAAGCATCTTGGCAAATCGAAAATAAGTCTAATTACAAACGAAGGTCTAATGAGGATTTCTTGGCGTGTGGCTTTGTAATACAGAATTCTAATTAATCTTCATTACAAATAGGGGCCAGAAAGGGATTTCATAGGGTATGGTCTGCAATATAGAATTCTAACTCGGTTTCATTGCGAGGAGGATGTCCTGGGGTTGGCCTCTGAATATACACTTGCTTTACTTGGGTTCAATTACGAACGAAGCCCAGAAGAGGATTTCTTAGGGTGTGGGCTTACAATATGAAATCAAATTGCGTTTCATTACGAATGGGGCCAGCGAAAGATTTCACAGGGTGTGGGAAAAACAAAAATGTTCTAAATAGGTATTAATCAATGAGGCTTAGAAGAGGATGTCTTGGGGCTGGGCCTCTTAATATGTTTTTTTACTTGGGTTAATTACGAACGAAGCTGTGGCTTTATCAGACACAAGTCTACTGAAATTTCATTAAGAGGGCCCAGAAGAGGATTTCATAGGGTGTGGCCTTTAAGTATAGAATTCTTTTCGTAGGGTGTGGGCTTCTTATGTAGAAGCATTTTCTCAATAAAATAGGAAGGAAGCCCAGATGAGGATTTCTGAGGCTGTAACCTCTGCATATAAAGCTCTTGTGAGATTTTGTTACGGACAGGCAGGCCCCAGAAGAGGATTTCATAGGGTGCGGCTTTTAATTGGCAAATTTAGATTTCTAAAAAAATTTTACTACGAATGAGGCCAGTGGCCTTTTAATTTTCATTCCGACTTAGGTTTAAATCTCGCTTCGATGGGCCCGAAAGGCCTTTCGACCTAGATCATGGGGGGGGGGTGAGCATCTATATATACACATGTATGGCACCCCCCCCTCAATGATCTACCGTTTTACCATCTTTTTTAACAATGAAATAAATCTGTCTGCTTCATAATGATACCTCACAATGAAACAAAATCCGTCTTGCCTCATAATGAAATTGCATCTGCCTCACGATGAAAATGCCCCGCAATCTTACCGAGACATCTTGGAATCTCAAATCTTGGATCTCGGCCGATTGAATTCAATCGGAAACGATTGAATTCAATCACCCGGGATCCAAGATCCAGGATCCAAGATCCAAGATTTCCCAGGACTCTTGCCGAGTCATGTTGGAATCTCAAAGCTTGGATCCCGGCCGATTGAACTCAATCGTTTCCGATTGAATTCAATCGGCCGGGATCCAAGATTTGAGATTCCAAGAGCCTCGGAAATCTTGGATCTTGGATCTTGGATCCCGTCCGATTCAATTAAATCGTTGTGCTCTCAAGCCGAAACCCGAAAGGACTAGCAGTTTAACATAAACCCTTAACCTTTAAACCGATAGGGCTAAGGTTGAAAGGTTTTTAGGGTTTAAGATTTAGGCATTTAAGCCTAAGCCCATAGAGTTTAAGCCTTCAGCGTTAAAGGTTTAAGCACTCAAAATATGCATGAGTTGGTACGTGCTCTGCGTACTTAATCTTGGTTGGCAAGAGCTTTGTCAAACAACATATTGCTTTTAAGCATTAAGTTTGCTTATAAAACCGGGGTGGGGGGGAGGGGGCGGGGTACCAAGGGTCTTCCACACAGCCAGGACCCCTGTGCACCCCACCCCCCCCCGCCCCTACCCTCCGCTCCACCGCTCCCTGGTTTTGAAGGCTTATTCTTTAAAACCCGATCAATCGGTTAAGGCTTTCGGGTTTTGAAGCGAAGCCCCAAAGCCCTTTCGGGTTAAGCAACGAAGCCCAAACCCTTAACCTTTAAACCGTATAAAGTTAAGGCTCAAAGGTTTAAGGTTTAAGATTTAGGCACTTAAACATAAGTCGGCAATTAAATCTAAACCCTTTACTCTGTGTGTGTGTGTGTGCGCGTGCGTGCGTGCGTGCGTGCGTGCGTGCGTGCGTGTGCCTGTGCGTGTGCGTGTGCGTGTATGTGTGCACAACCGACCCAATGCAATTGAAAGAATGCAATATTCCAAATATAGGTGCAGGATCCTGCTGTGTTTGTAATCCTAGACTATAGCGTGCATCCGAACGGGGGTATGGAGATCTTCATACTTGAACACAAATAGAAAGTATGATCCCACTCTGCATTTTTGTGGAGGCGGGGCGTAGTCAACAAATGATTGCGCTCCCGAGTTGAATTGGATTGCAACTAGAATCCAATATATTCATCGTTACAGCTCAACAGGATACCTAGGATCCTATTTGCTAAGACTCCAAAATCTTTCTGACCTAAGTAACTTTGCCGAAGACATTCCCCAAACAACTTCCATTGCGTTCTGTACACCTATACTTCAATCAATATGTTTACATGAAACTATTAAAGTATTCTTATAGCATACGACATAACAGTTGTCGCTAAACCATCAATAACGTGGCTTTACTTCACCAAGGACGATTTGTGCACCTTCGATGGCGTACAAAAAGATATCATGACTTGTGTTGAAGATAGAATTTGTCAGAATAAAGTAAACAGCGAGTGTCCTTCATTTGCCCGAGGTGCAGCGCACGCACAAAGACCCAAAACAAAATCTAACAAAATGCAAAAATCTATCTCCACAAGCTCTCGCGAAGCTTGAATGCCTTGTTTCGCGTAATGTAACTGAGACTGTGGACATTTTCCAGATAAACGACGTCGAGCGCGTGGGGCTGTCCCAGTCCTTCATCTGCGCAGGGCGCCGCGACCGCGGGAGGGCGCATTTCTGCTGTTTTTTTCCTCCCGCGAGATCTCATGCTTGTACGACAAAATGGAAAAACAAAAAATACCAGAAAAGGCAAAACAAAAAGCAACATACCTAAACAAAATGACAAAAAGCGAAAAACACAAGAAAAATGCTTCCATCAGAGGGCCTAAGTTGGAAAGCGCCCAGGTTTTTGTTATATTAATTTTTTGTTTTTCCAGTTTTCCGGGGCTCTTGCCATCTAAGCACTCTAGAGAATCCCAGAATGTTCGTTTATTTTTTGAAGTTTAGTTCTATAAAATCAAACAAAAAAGCGCCGCGCGAGGAAATCTAGCATAAAAACGCCCTCACACTGTCTCCCCTTTTGTAAATCAACCTTTTCATGGGGCGTTTATTCACTCACTGGCCCGTACGTTTCCCCCTTGAATGTTTAAGGTTTCAGGGGTTTTCAGTTGAAGTAGGGGGAGGGCAGACGGTTGGGGGGGTGGGTAGGGGCGGGGAGGGGGGCGCAAGTCCAACGCTTGCCTGTCGTCCGCTGAGGTGGGTGTCCCAGTGTCCTTCATCATCCGGTGAGCGATTCTGAAATTGCAAAGCCTACCCGATAGGACATGAATTTAGGTTTTGCTTGTTGGGTGGTAGCTCCGATGACTCTTTCAGCATTGCGATGGAGAATGGAGTAGTGACGAGAAAACTTTGAGCACACTTGTGCCGCATATGCTGCTTTGTATACAGAAGCACAGTACACAATACATTTTTCGCAGCACGAAGCCCCACGCCATGACCAAAACAACATATTAGATAGCATATGCATTACACATATCCCCATGCAGCGATCCAACGGTGAGGCTATGCCTGTACTAGTCAGTTTGACATAAAAGAAATGGAAAGCATGTGTAACTATTCGATATGCATCGCCTCCAGGTGGGTCATGGGGGAGTGCGAGCAGCAGTAAAAGATCCTTGCCCACCGGCCCCGTATGCCCTGAAACCATGAAGCAGAAACCCTTAAAGGCTGAGCCTATAAGCAGCCACCACAAGCCACCGAGGCTGGGGGCGATCCCCGGCTTGAGGAGGCAGATTCTTTGTGTGTGTGTGTGTGTGTGTGTGAAATGCTTCTTTCAAATGTTTGCAAGCCTCCACACAACGCTTCTTTTGGCAAGAGCGTCCACAAGCCACCCCTGGCCACCTCTGCAGCGTAAGACGCTGGCGCCGTCTGAGCACCAGGCATTGCTTGCTGTGGCCCCACCGGGTGCAGAAGTGCGTCTCCACCAATTGAAGGCAGGGCCAGTGCTTTGCGGGAGATGTTGAAGGCTTGGGCCAGGCTTGGGCTTGGGCCAGGCTTGGGCCAGGCGGCAAGGCTTGTGGATGTTTGGAAAGGCATTTCGTGCAGGGCAACAACTTTCGCTTTGGGAGACAGTTGTTTGTTGGCATCAGCAGCCTCAACATCCGAAACCTTCACGGTCACGCAAAATTGAGTGAGGAGGGGCAAACCTGGCTTCTATGGCAGCTGGATGGCATGCAGCAGGATCGGATCCGGACCGGGATCTGAATTCGGAGTTCCAAGATTCGAGGCGCTGTGGTTGTCTTGCCTTAGCGACAAGTTCCCAGCGACAACCTACTGAAAGATTCGGAACGCCCACTGAGACGTTGACTTAAGTCGAGCCCAGGCTGTCACGGAGTGTTGCGCCTGCAATGCGATGAGATGCAAAAGTTGCTTTTGACTGCAGAGGTACTCCTCTTCCCCCCTGACGCTGCGAAGATCAGGGCAGGAGGAGCGCAGAGCAAAAGCGTTTTGTGTTTCTTGCCAAAGTCACACTTGCCGTTTCATTTACCATTACTTACACCTCTACCATATTACACCTTTACCATTATATGGGCCAGCATAGGCGCACCCCCCCCCCCTCCCTCCCCCCCCTCCCTCCCCCCCCCTCCTCCCCCCCCCCATGGTATCCCCCCCTCCCCCCTTTCTGTGTTTCATGGTGCCCCCCCCCCCCCCCCCCGTGGTTCATGGTGTGTTGTTCATGGGTTTAGGGTTTAGGGGTTTAGGGTTAGGCTTTAGGGTTCAGGATTTTCACTCTGGTCCATTGGTTCAGCAAAGGTTTCGGGTTTACCCTTCTCCCTCCCGTCGTTCATTGGTGGTTTTAAGTTTTAGGGCTAGGGTTCAGGTTTTGGGGTTTAGGCTGAGGCTTCTCTGTCCCCCCCCCCGTGGTCCGTGGTGTTTTTAGGGTCAACAGGCAGGGTTTGGTGGGGGGTTGCCGGGGGGGGGGATACCATTGGGGGGGGGGGGGGCTCGATTACGCGGAACGCGGGCGCATATATACACCTCTACCATTACACCTTTGCCATTGCACTTCACGTTACACTTACCATTACACTTTGCCGGGATCTGGGGCTCAGTTGGCATTTGCTGCACTTGCTGCATTTGCTGCATTTGCTGCATTTGCTGTCCGGTGCCTGAAGAAAGTGGTAGCTCTTAATGTTCCTAACGTTCCGAGCTCACGGCGAGGCAAACTCTTGGAGCCGGGGCAGAGTGCAGTGGGCCTCAGATAGCTTTCGCGGTGCCATTCACTCGAGCGTACATGGTCCTGCAGGGTTCTTGCTGCTTTTGGCCTGCAGAACCTGACAGGTTGCAGATGCAGGGGATGCGGAGTTTGGGGTCCGTTGGAGTCCAGGGCGTGCTTTGTGGTTTGGGGACAGCTGCGGGTTGGAGTCCATCACTAGCCAACCCTATGCCATCCGTTGCTTCGAGCTTCTGGGATTGTCCGGGTACGGAAACCTACCCGCCACACCGGAATGTGACCCAGCAAGAAGGAGACTAGCCATGAGAGCATACAGGACTTGCTTTTCTCACAAGAAGCCCTTGGAGCCCATCCTTGAGTCTGCTCTCTGCGGGCTCCGAGGCTTATGTGCCCTGGGCCGACGATGAGGCAGAGCCTCACTCCGTGGTCCTCGTCAAGGCCGAGGCACGTGCTCCAGCAAAATGGCTCAGTTGAGGATTATGGTTTATTCAAGTTTATTCAGTGTTCCCTCAACTTGTTCTGCCCTGCCTCTCACTTCACGCCAACAGCACCGGAGGCGCTGTGCGTGCCCGGCGGCTGGTTCCTAGCCAGCCGGGGCCTCGCAGCCTCCGTGACGCTGTTGTGCCCGCCGGTCGCCCGGGTTGTGTCTGAGATCTAAGCAGCTGACTTTGCTCTGCTCTTTCCAACTGGTCTCCAAACCCCAAACTGAACTCCTCGAGTTGTGTTTTCGCTGGGAGTCCACTTACTCGACAGCCCGAGGCTGGGTCCGCAGCCTGAGTGCACCGAGCCCCGGGACCAGGGGCCCTTCACGCCACAGGCAGGGTTAACAAAAATGAGCCCAAGCTCCCAAGCTGTACATCCCAGCAGACGGCGGCTCTGGGGTTTTTCAGCTTTCAAGGGCGGTTCTTCAGCAGGAGCTGCATGCGGCAGCTGCGCAGCTCCTTCACCGGCCGGAAGGGCTGCAAGGCGAGGATGTGGATTCGATGTGGATGTTGGTTTTAGGGTGTTTTAGGGACACGCGGAGACATGTCCTTGCGTGACGCTGCCCCCAGCTGCTCCCAGCTGCAGGTGGCCTGCCAGGGGCACTGAAGCTGCCTGGCAGAGTTCATCTGATTTCCATTGAATTCCATTGACTGTTTTTCACCTCCATTGTGAGTTCACAGAGACTCTTAAGGGCCGGACATGTGAGAGCAAGCTCGCGGAAAGCGCATCAGACCTTGGACCATTTGCCTTCAAGATACACTCCTCGCAAACTGCTGACTGTGGGCCAGGCAAGCCTGAACTCCTAGAGAACTCAATCCGCTATAACTCTGAAGGTCCCAAACCCCACCTCCTCCAGGCACACACTTCAATCTGGAGGCTGGTCCACGTGCTCGAGAAGGGTCGCCACGTCGGCCGTGTTCAGAGCACGACAGACACTTACAGGCCTTCAAAGACCCTGATCTGGAGGCGCCGCCTCCCCGAGAGTGCCGCGCTACAATGCCGTGTGCCATGTAGCCCTCTACACGGGGAGGCAGGTCAGAGACGGTTCGAGGAAGAGGGGAAGGAAACCAAGGAAACTCCTTGTGAGTCCTTTGAGACCGGGTGAAGCTGTCAAGGAAGGGGTTTATCGGATATGTATGGACTCAGCACCTTGGTTTTTGTGATTTGAAAGGGGGAGGGGTATCGTGAGTATCGTGAAGTTTCGAGGGTTTCAACGTCTGAGAGATCGGAAATCATTCGGAAGTTGTCCTGTGTTCCAGTCGAAAGTTTAGAGGACAAGAAGGCTAGTCCTTGAAAGCTTGCGGCTGTTGTTTCTGTTTGCTGTCTCTTTTCCTTGATCAAAGACAAATCCTGGGTATAAGGCCCCGCAACATCCGAGAAGGCTCCCCCCCTGTCTCCTCTGGTGAGTGCAGTTGCGTGAAGTTGGTTGCCTTTTACGTTAAAATGTTTTTAGGCTGGTCCTCGCCTTTCCCCCTACACATCGGCGCCTGCCGCATTGCGACCCAGCCTTGGTGGTTTTTGTCTCTTGTTAGCTCTGAAGAATCTGAACTCTCTGAAGCCCATAGCCCATTCGTCGTTTTGCGCCACTACAGTCTACAACTCAATGGAGTAGCCGGGCTTGCAGAAGGCTTGTACATGTTTTCGAACTTTCCCGACATCTAGGCCACAGATGCGGTTATTTCCTGGCAAGTCTTAGCGCCAGGCCGCCGGTGCTGTGCAAGTCCTCTCGGTGCGGGTCGCCAGAGGCTGTGTGGGAATAACACGAAGCTTGAGGGCTCACATACCACCACCCGGAAATGCGATGCGCGTAGCAACAAGCAATGGGCCATCGCGCTGCAGCACATTGCTCAGCGGCTCTTTGGTGGTGGTGTCCTTCCAGCCGCGACTCTTTTTCTGGCGACAAGTAGGGAAATGCAACGGAAGAGGCGAAGCACAAAGAGCTTTTTGGTTCCGGGGTTCCTCACATTGCCTCGCGAAACCCAATCCTTTGGGTGGGCACAAATGAGCCAGCGAAGGTGTTCTCCCTGGGGGCAGTTCGCACCTCAGGGGGGCGGCTGTGACTCACAGACCAGCGGCGCTCTTGTCTTGGGGCTGGTTGAAGCTCTGAGAAGCATTGAGAAGCTTCGAGAAGCCTACAAAGAATTCCCAAAGCTCCCAAAGCTCAAGAGACTTCCCTAAAACTCTCAAAGCTTGCCAAAGCTCCCAAAGCTCCCAAAGCTCCCAAAGCTCCCAAACCCTCCTAAGCGCAGAGGCTGACAACTGGGTTTAGGGTTGTTTAGGCGCTGTGCAGGATGCGTCCCTGGAGCCGATTGAGGGCGCCCTGCGCCAGCAGCTTACTGCAGAGAGGGGAAGGATTGTTCCCTACTCGGCCTCGGCATCAAGGGCAGTTGCAAGACCAGGAGAGGAGAGGGATTAGGAGTGGGGGCCGTTGCCGACAGTGGTGTGCCTTTGCCTGGACACCTGCACATGGCTTAGGTTGGTGAGCTCATGCAAGGAATCATCCGAGCATGACGGTTTGGGAGTGTAATAGTGTCTCTTTCGGTCCTGCATTATCGCTTTGGATGTAAAGTAAAGAATGAAGGCTCCATGTGCGTGGGCGAGCGAGCTCTGATTGCACTCCCGTCACAGGCGCGTGAGTGACATGAGTGCTCAGAAGCCCGGAGAACCCTCGGGCGAACTCTTTCTTTTTCACTGTTTTTGGTGATCTCTGTTGTGATTTAGAGTTGCTCGTGAAAGCCTCTGGGTTCGTTGACGGCTGGCTACTGGGGACGAGCCGATCGGCCGAAGCCCTGAGAAGGTCCGCCCAATCAAAATTCCAGTGCCCCAGCAGCCCGAGTGGAAGGCCAAAGTGCTCGACGTGGAGATCCTGGCAGCGGGGGCCCAATCGGTGAAGGGTGGAGGCTTCACAGCGTGACTGAAGCCCTGAAGTCCTCAAGGCCCTTGCGCCTTAAGCCGCCTCCTCAAACCCAAGCTGTGACAGCAGTTGAAGAGGGTCTGGGATCAGTCGCGGCTTCCACTGCGAACTTCGTCAAGGGCCATCCGTCAACAGTGAACAGGGACACATTGGTACATTCGCTTCTGTTGCGCATCGGCGTGGAATCGTAGCTTTCTTCAAAGCTGAGGCTTTGTGTCCTGAAGCTTCGGTGGACCCGCAGGTCAGAGGGAAGAGGGGGTGGGCGGTCCTTCCTTCGTGGCCCACAGATGCTGTCCACTGCAACCAAAGGGATGGCTCACGAGGCTCATGAGGCTCATGAGGCGCATGGGCTTGCAGGGTACCAACTTGCCACAAACAACTGGTAGCTAGGAACTCCTATCCCAGCAACGCGTGGCCCAGTCGCCCCCTACCCTTGGTCAAGTTCGAGACAGAACCCCGCCCCCTGGAAGCCACACTGAAAGTCCGTTGTACGGGTGCCTGCCGACAGGATTTCTCTAAAGTCTACTCACGTGCCTGGTGGACGTGGTTCGAGGAGCTTTGCTTCAAAGGATTAGGTTTTCAGAGGGTATTGCGAGACGACTGGGCTGTGGTTTGAATGGGGATCGGGGATCTGTGCATGGACCTGTCTCACGAAGTTCATCGTTTTGCACTCTCGGGTCCGAATCCTACCCTTGGAGCTCTTGAGCAATCCTTGAGGCATCCTTGAACATCCACTGGAAGCCAACTGCTGCCTTTCTCGCTACAGAGGCTAAGGCTAGGCGGAGGCGAAAAAGGCTTCCCTTCCTCCGCTCTCTAGAGCTGATGAGGTTCCACTCAAGACATCCCAGTTGATGGCCAGGAGCCCCGCCTGTGGCAGCCACTTCCCTTCCGTGGCGTCCCTGCGCCTTCGCTTTGCAGCCGCTGCGGGTGTCCCCCCGGTGCGCTCCGCCCGGGGCCTTCGGGGTTTTAAGGAGGTCTTCACAAAGAGCCAGGGTGCAGGTGCAGAACGTGGTGCAAAGCCGAAAAGTTTCGGAAAGTTTCGGGTCGATTTAGTGTAAGGGAACATGTCGTTGGACTGTTAGATGGCATTGATGCTGTGAAGCATCTGCCAACATGAACAATGCTACGTCAAGCAACAACAAGTATGCCAATTTTGCCCCATTCGAAGTTCAGTTTTTTTAGCAGGTTTCCGAAGTCAGCCAAGGCTGCGCCGCTTGCCAGCAAGTGGCCTACTGTTCGAAGGCCTGCCAACGTCGCCCTCCCAGAGCTTTTGGGGCTTTGGCTTTGGGGTCTGGAGCCTCAACCCTGTAAAAAGACCCAAGGCAGCCCAACAAGCCTTGCAGAGCTCAATTAAATAGAAGTTGGAAACCCCAGAAAGCCCTGCGCCAGCTTGAACGGAAGAGAAAGAAGAGAGAGAGACAGAGAGAGACAGAGAGAGACAAAAGAGAGAGAGAGACAAAAGAGAGAGAGAAAGAGAGAGAGAGAGAGAGAGACAGAGAGAGAGAGGGAGAAAGAAAGAGAGAGAGAGAGATCCTTGAAGACGGACTGTTCGTAGCTAGGGATGGTACCCTACAACCAACTTGAGACAGAGGCTGCACGTTTTTCCAAGTCCAGTCATGTAAGGCGGAACAGACAAACACCAGTGCGTTCTGATTAACCTTCGTCATACAGCGGGGAAGCCTCTCTCTTAGCTTTTGATTATACTTTCTGTCGCTCGACATTTTCAAGCCCTGTCACCCGACGAGGCAATGACAGAGACAGAGACAGGGACAGAGGCAGAGGCAGAGACAGAGACAGAGACAGAGACAGAGACAGAGACAGAGACAGAGACAGAGACAGAGACAGAGACAGAGACAGAGACAGAGACAGAGACAGAGACAGAGACAGAGACAGAGACAGAGACAGAGAGCGACAAACGCAAACGAACACAACACCAAGACCGTAACACCGACGGAACACTACACCAAGACCGCGACACCGACGTAAAGTGATCTGTTTATGCTGGCCGTTTGAACCACGTCACCCGACGGACTGAGCAGTGGGCCAACGCGGGCCTTTTCGCTGGGTAGTAGAAGAAGAAGACAGACAGAGAATGAGAGAGAGAGAGAAGGAATGAGAGAGAATTAGAAAGAATGAGCAAGAATGCGAAAGAAGCAGAGACGCCTGACCCCTCGAAAGAAAGAAAGATAGAAAGAAAGAAACAAATAACAAGAAGGAAAGACGGAGAGAAATACTGTAGTGGAGACGAATCGTCAATGTTAAAAACAGCAACATGGTAAACTAGTAACACAGCAAGTATTGCAAAATTAGAATCGTGAAAGGGCAAAGAATTAACAAACGTAAAATTGTGACATGTTAGTATATAGATATAGTGAATTACAGTGAAATATCTACGGGCTTGCGCCCACAGCCGGTGTGCAAGCGGAGGGCATCTGAGAGGGAAGGGGGGGAACAGAAGCACGAACAAAAACAAGAATGCGGAGAATAAGAAAGAATGAGAAGAATAAGAAGAATAAGAAGAATAAGAAGAATAAGAAGAAGAAGAAGAAGACGAAAAAGGAAGAAGGATAACAAGAAGAACAAGAAGAAGAGGAATAATCATAATAATAACTTTAACAATAGTAATGACAATAATAGTAGCAAAAGAAGAACAAGTAACAAGAATAATAATGATAACAACAAGAAGAACTTGAAGAACAACAAGAATAACAAGAAGTAAAACCTCAAAACCCGAAGGCCCTAGGCCTCCCAACGCTGGATCCCCAAATCTTTCAAGCAACAAACCACCAGTCCAAGCGTCCGCATGTGGCCCAGGCGAGGACTGGTCAGGTGCTCAGTGGGGTTCGGGCAATCGCTCAAGTTTAGGACGATCTTGGGTTTGTCTTTCTCACCTCTTGCGTTTGGGATGCTAAGCCTGCCAAGTCGGGCCTCTCCGGAAAGGCTTCGGTTCGATTTCGATGTTCCTTGAGCGCCATTCTTGGCTTGAAGGAGCGATGTAGTACCGTCGTTTGCTGCACCTAGAAATCGCTTTGAAATTGACGTAAACACACTTTCCTGGTCCTGGAAGCCCCTTTGGAGGAGGCTCTTAACCCTCAATTCTTGTAGGCTTTAGACCATATCAACCCTGAACCCTAAACTGCCCTAAACGATATAAGACCTTGTTCAGCCTTCAAGGCCTTCTAAGCCACTTGCCGGCCCTATACACCCTAGACCCACATCCCACTGAAGGAACAATTTCCTTGAGCCTTGGACAACACATGAAGCATTGAGCCCAGGCACTACCACAGAACCTCTTGCTCAGCAGCATTGCGTGCGCGAGCGGAGAAATGAAACCACAATGCGCGCTGTGTTCTGAAGGGTTTGGAGTTGGTTTTCAGGCTCTCCTGTTCTTTTTCATGCCGTAGGCAGGGGTGTGCGATTGCAGTTCCGTTTCTTTAAGTGGCACTGCCACTCTCTGCACTGAGAGTCAGCACAATTGAAACATAACAGACAGAAGTGTTGTGGCGACAAGATGACCAGTAAGCTCCGCAGAGTAGAGGTGATTGGCTGTGAGCTCTGCTTTAAGCTTTTGTTGTCGCTCTTTGAAGACCTGGGTCTGGGCTTTCTGGAGGGTGTGGAGGAGGGGTCACGCCATCGTGGCATAGTGCAGACATGACTGTGTCAAAGCAGATGCTTAGGCTTGCAAGCCCTACATGGACCCTCTGCAACTCCCACTTTGATAGGCATGCCCGCAGGTTTTAGTGGCTCCGAACCCAAGGGGCCAAGCGCGCACCCCTTCGTTTTCAGTCGCGCGGAGAGTCGGGTCCCAATGGTTTTTGCCACCAACGTTGCACCATGGTCGGCACACGAGTGGCCGGAGGTCCCGAAACGCACTTGGCCCTGAACACCCTCCTATAGCCTAAGCAGAATGCAGCGCTTCACCCGAAGAAGCCCAAAGGATCTTAAAGGGCCCTCGGCCTACAGTCGCGAGAGCCCTCCACTAAAGGGTGCGCTCGTGCAGGTGTTTGCCACCGGTCCGAGGATAGGACCAAAGGACTGCGCTGAAGGGATGTGAAATGTCTCACAGACGGTGTTGCAGTGGATACCTTAGTCTTCTCCAGATGGGCTAGCGGTATTGAGCTGCGACGTCAAGTTTCTTCTGGTGGAGGTGCAGAGGAAGCTTTGTGATACTTTGAGTTTACTTTCGGAGTCTGATGCGTCTGATGCGTCTGATGTTGCAACTGATGCTCTTATGCTGCTACTTAAATGTCACTGCGTGATGTAGAGGATCAGTGATAAGCCCCACAGCCGAACTGCCACGAGCGAAGCTTCCAAGACAAGCCGTCTTAAAACAGACCAAGTCAGGCCTTCATCGCATTCCGCTTTCTCTCTGCCGTCATCTTTCTGGGCCACGGCATAGCACATCTCGTCTGGCGCCTCGAGGAGGAGACGCGGGGCATTGGACCAGGTGTATCATGAAACCCCAATCCAGCGTGCTTAAGGCAAAAGTGCGCCATCATTTGGCACATGCTGCCAAGTGCTGTTAGAGCTGGCAGGGTGATGGATGGTTCTACTTAATCTTCCTCACCCACTGGGCGCTGTGGCTTGAGGCTGACTTGAAAAGTGGGAGCCTTCCGTGGGGGGCTTCGGTTCATGACGTCCACTGCGCTTGCACTTCCTTATCAGTATCCGTTACATACCCGAGTCCCACACTCAAGGGTCTGACTAAACTGATCCGCCCCAAACAAGCATCCCGGAAAGCATCCTTTATGCGAGAGTGGGGTGGCTGGCCAAGCATGCTAGTTTCATGCCCCGCAGTAGAGAGAAGTGGAGACACGTCCAGGACAGACAGACAGGCAGGCAGGCACGCACGCAAGCCTGCCCACGCGACCGAAGCACCTGCGCATTTTTTTGTTTCTCTCTCTCTCTCTCTTTCCTCTCTCTCTTTTTCCTCTCTCTCTTTTTCCTCTCTCTCTTTTTCCTCTCTCTCTTTTTCCTCTCTCTCTTTTTCCTCTCTCTTTTTCCTCTCTCTCTTTTTTTCCTATTTCTCTTTTTTTCCTCTCTCTCTCTTTCCTCTCTCTCTCTTTCCTCTCTCTCCCCTCTCTCTCCCCTCTCTCTCCTCTCTCTCTCCTCTCTCTCTCCTCTCTCCTCCCTCTCTCCTCCCTCTCTCCTCCCTCTCTCCTCCCTCTCTCCTCCCTCTCTCCTCCCTCTCTCCTCCCTCTCTCCTCCCTCTCTCCTCCCTCTCTCCTCCCTCTCTCCTCCCTCTCTCCTCCCTCTCTCCTCCCTCTCTCCTCCCTCTCTCCTCCCTCTCTCCTCCCTCTCTCCTCCCTCTCTCCTCCCTCTCTCCTCCCTCTCTCCTCCCTCTCTCCTCCCTCTCTCCTCCCTCTCTCCTCCCTCTCTCCTCCCTCTCTCCTCCCTCTCTCCTCCCTCTCTCCTCCCTCTCTCCTCCCTCTCTCCTCCCTCTCTCCTCCCTCTCTCCTCCCTCTCTCCTCCCTCTCTCCTCCCTCTCTCCTCCCTCTCTCCTCCCTCTCTCCTCCCTCTCTCCTCCCTCTCTCCTCCCTCTCTCCTCCCTCTCTCCTCCCTCTCTCCTCCCTCTCTCCTCCCTCTCTCCTCCCTCTCTCCTCCCTCTCTCCTCCCTCTCTCCTCCCTCTCTCCTCCCTCTCTCCTCCCTCTCTCCTCCCTCTCTCCTCCCTCTCTCCTCCCTCTCTCCTCCCTCTCTCCTCCCTCTCTCCTCCCTCTCTCCTCCCTCTCTCCTCCCTCTCTCTCCCTCTCTCCTCCCTCTCCTCCCTCTCTCCTCCCTCTCTCCTCCCTCTCTCCTCCCTCTCTCCTCCCTCTCTCCTCCCTCTCTCCTCCCTCTCTCCTCCCTCTCTCCTCCCTCTCTCCTCCCCCCCTCTCTCTCTCTCTCTCTCTCTCTCTCTCTTGCTCTCTCTTATCTCGCTCTGTCTGCACTTTTGCGGCGCAAACAACATACGAAGCTTCAAAAGTGACGGCAGTTGTGAGGATAGCGCACCCTACATTTCTCATCTTGGTGACTGTCAGTACGTTTGAGCCACGAACATTAGATCGAAGTCCAAACAAGAACAGACGGTCACGAGGATGGCGCACCCTAAACCAGGGCCCAAAAGTGACAACAGTTGCGAGAATGGCGTATCCGAGGCGCGCCCGAGGGGCCTCTTCCGCTTGATTGTCAGCATGTTCAAGACATACGAAGCCCGAAGATGATGCCAAAACGCTGGGCTTTCACAAGGGTTTTTTCGGGCATGGATTTTAGGCTTTCGCACGCTTTCGATCGAACACAAAGCGTGGCGGAAGTTGGAAAACAGAATGTATATGAGCGATGAGGGATACTGGGCTTCCCGAGTGTTGGGGGCCCATTGCCCGTTCCTTCCCCGGCAAACTCTCTAAGAGGCGCAAGAGCCAAGCGATCTGAGATCTTTCAGGTTCTCAGCGAGATCTTGCTGCTGGTGCTGGCCATTCAGGGGTACCGGCGCCTCTCAGAACCGAGGTTGGGTGGGCTCAACACGGCTCAACACGGCTCAACAGGGCTCGAAGCTGCACGATTCTGTAGGGACCCAGGGCCCGCGCATGTTAAGGTGAGTGCAAGATCCGAAAATGCCTCCATGCTTACGCCAGAGTCCATGCGCACCTGTGCTTCAGGCTCCGCTAAGCAGACTCAAGTAGATTTGTTGAGCCTTCTTTTCCTCCCCCCCCCCCACTCACGGTTGAGAAAGCAGCGTGAGCAAGAGGCTCTCCGGCCTCCCCACGCTGGTTCGAGTCGAGATGGCGCTCTATGCGATTGTGCTCCCTACTTCCCTGCCACGTGGGTTCAATCATTGTGCCACACGTGTGCACGTGGGGCTAAACCGCCCATTGTAGCCAAATTGAAAGCTGTTTCGGGTTCGCGGGCGTCTTCTCTTCTTCTCTTTGACTTTGCAAGAGTTGAACCCCATACTGGGACGTGAACATCTTCCCAAACTGAGGGTGGTGGTGGCCTTGTGGCCCGGCTGCAGAAGTGTGGGTTTGGCTTTGAATCTGTTGCCTTTTTCGTGACTTCTCGGAGGAGCTGCAGCTGCGAGGCAGCCCTGTCATGTCAGTATCTTCAAGAGGCTGCAGCAGGTCCAACCTTGCCCAGAACTGAATGGTTGCCTTGTGCTGCCCTGCGCATCCCTGCGCCTTGCTTTCAGGGCTCGGGATCTCGAATTCAGTCCCCCAAGGCCTTTCAGACTAACCCGAGCCGCCCTAGCCCAAACAGGTACTGGTCCTTGGTGACGCCAATCTGGGACGTGGTGAGCGGAGCGATGGATCCTCCTATCTATGTGCACCTCGCCTGCTGCAAGTCTTTCACCGATGCAGGCTTAGCATTCCGCTTCGAGCCACGTGTTGGGCTGTAGTTGGTGCGAAACCACTTGTGGGGAACACTTGGGGGATCACTTGCGAGACCACGTGACCACGTGGGGGACCTCTTGGGTGTCTCTGTGCTGGCGTCGGGTGTGACGGACCCTTGAGCTTTTCTGGCTTCCGTCCGACCTTTCGATGTGTTTTACTTATTTCCAGGTCGGTGCACACGAAGCAAGATCGACATCTGGCATAGCTGAAGAAGGAAAGAAGCAGCGGAGAGACGATCGATAAACGGAAGAACGGAATACACGAAAAAACGAAGACAACACAAAGAACGACGGAGGGATCATGGAGCAGCATGAGCTGCTGTACGAAACCCTCAGGTCCATCTTCGCCCACCTGCTGTGTCTGGGCTTCTTTAGCCATTGAGGGGTGCAGGGAGAGGTTTCTGGGACACGTGGGGCCCAAGCACCAGGCTGAGCTGAGGATGGTTGGCATGCTTCGCATGATGTTTTTTGCAGGGCTTAGCACAGCAACTCAGGCCACTGCCCTTCACAGTCTCCGGTTTTGTCTTAGGGCTCTCGGGGCAGAGAGAGAGCTGCCCAGGAACTTCCTGCTGCTTCTCTTCGGAAGCTTGGCAAAGTGAATCGGAACTCGGAGACCAACAAAAAGTCCAAGAGAGTGCCTTCAAAGCCCTCAAGTAGCAGACACCGCTTGACTGCTCGTGTGCGTGAGGGTTGTGAGTCTTTCCCCGGGCTTTTGCTCACTTTGCTCCCTGCCTACGATCAGATGTTTGGGGTATGACCGGGTTTGGGGTGGCTTGGGGAGCCGAAGCTTCGGGGGCCTGCTACTGTGATCTCTGCCGCTGCTCTTCTGTGGATTTGTAAGCAGATCCGTGTGGGCATCGCAAGCACATGTCTGTGCCTCCAGAATATCAGAACATGGCCCGCAATCCCAATGTAGCATAGGGGTCGAACGGATGGGGGGTTAAGGGACAAGCAAGGGTTCTTGGGAGACTCGGAACGTGGGCAGAACATGGCAGAAGCTTCCGCAAGGTCTGCTCATCAGCCGCCTCCCATACTCCATCTTCCGAGTTGGCTGGGTGATGTTGCTTGGGTACTCAACGGGTACTCCACGGCATGAGTGTGCCTCCTCCCAGTACACACGAGCCACCTCCAGCTGCCCAAGCTGCCCTACCTCGCGTGAGAAGACATTCAGGATGATTCAGGTCAAGATGATGCTAGGTTATGAAAGAGCCAAGGTTACCCCCCATCTGAATCTGTAAAATCGCGGGCCTCAGGGCCAACATCACAACATCACAACGTCACAGGGTGTTCGTGCTGAGGGCTCACTTCAACTCAATTTCAGGCTGTTTGGGCTCACCTATGTGCTGTGGACGATCATCCACTACGTCGCACAGATTGGCAAGGTGAGCTGTGACAACTATACTTTGCCCCAGGAGCGGGGTGCAAGAGCAACCATGAACGCTGCTTGTCAGACTCCTACTGTATGTCCCTAAGCTCTGTGTCCGTGGCCGCAGGGCCTGGCACCCCTCACCGACAGAGCTGTATTGTTTGCAAAGCTCGGGCTGCGAATTCTGAACATCCCTCAAACCCATGACCCTTTCAAAAAACTCTAGACTGTCTAGACTAACCATGCATGGTAAGGAAGAGGCACCGACCTGTCAGGAGTGCCCCATCTACGATGCCTGGGACTGGAACGAGCCGTTGATCCCCACTGTGATCACTCTTGGGCTCCTGGTAGCTGGACAGCAGGGCACTGCAGCCAAAACATCCCTGGACAGAGAGTTCACTTCTACGTAGCTATACAGTACAGGTTAACGGATAGATATCACGTGTGTTTTTTTGTACAACGGACCTGGATAGCATGGTCCCCCGCCTAGGCCTGGCTCGAACACTGAATCTGCAATTTCTGGACGCTTTGCAAGGCGATTAGGTATCAGGCAAGAAGAGCTTTGGTCGATGGAGATCTCCTGTGGCGTGATCGCGGACGGTGATTTGACAGTCAAGGCACAAGGCAACTTGCCACTGCTTCCCCAGCATTGGCTCTTAACAGCTTTCGGTACCAATGCTGCAACCAGAACGGAGGAACAGCTTGACAAATCCTGGGATTCCAACTTCTGTCCATGCTGCGCCTTTGTATCAGCGAGGCACAAAAAACCCCCTAGGTCCCAACGATTCATGCCTCATAGGCACTCAGTTGTCAGCCCGGAGCTTTCTCCATAACCCGGCACTCCCCCAGCCGAGTGCTCTCTGCTCGGCCTCTCAGTCGCTTACTTTCCCTTATTTTCCCTTGTTGCGGTGGAGTGGCAAGCTTTCGGTGACCTCGTGAGGTCGTCCTCCCGATTTTGGCACTCCTCTTTATGGGCTTGGCTGCTTGGTGCGCTTCATTTCTCTCTGAATCGAAACGAAGCTTGTTTGTCCCAGTGCAACAGCATAACTCAGCAGTACAGCCCAGCCAACATCCCCAAACCCCGGAATGCCTACCTAACCCCCCCCCCTCTCCCCTCCCCCCCCGAGATTCGCTGCCGGGACAGCTGCGACCCTCTGCTGAGCAGCAAGCGCACCCCAGCGCCGGTGGTGGGAGAAAATCTCGCGCCTTGGCACCCCAAGACCCCCTTGGCAGCCTCCGAGCCATACCCAAACCTGTGAAGAGAGATTTGGAGGGCTGCACAGTTATACAGCTGGTGGTTCAAGGCTCGTCCACGTTTGTTCGAATTCGTTCTTGGGCTTGGTAACCCTGTTTTTTGCGCTCAGGGTCGAAGTTCAAGATCTTGAGCCCAAGGAACACAGGAACACAGGAACACAAGACCATACAAGCCCCCAATCCACCTTCTGCTTGCCGACAGTCCTTTGACTTTCTGTCACTCTCCTCTAGCGCGAGTTTGTGTTAAGAGGCGCGGCGGTCTCTTGAAGATTCTCTCGCCTAGTGGTGCCCACCCGTCCCGCCTGAATTCAACAGTGAGGCATGGACAAAAAATAGGCCGGCAAACCTGTCTGGGCAGGGTCCCTCCAAGCAAAGGTCTTCAAAGGCAAGTTCACGGTAGCTACCTAGAGGCTACAAAGTGAAAGGCTAGAGAGAGTGCTTTTCATTGCTGGCTGCTTGTACCCCCCCAAATGTCCGAACCGTTTCATCGCCCTCTTCTGGCACACCTCGGCACTCTAACCTTGTTTCGCGTGTTCAGGATGTAGGGATGGCCGAGGAACATCTGAACATCTGTTTGTGGTGTGGTGATGGTGTGAATATGTGTCAATGCAGGTCCCAAGGCCACTGAAAGTTCCGGGTGAGCTCTGAGCTGAGGAGGAGGGCAAGACGAACGACGAGAAGTTTGGGAAGTAAGGGTCCCGACCGGGACTCTTGCTGGGGCTCAGGTGCTGAGACGCTACAGTAGACGTGGCTCTTGGGGCTTTTGGGAATCCCTTTCAGCTTGAGCTTCTTTACGTCCCCTGAAGCTTGTATACAGGAATGTCAAAAAGCCCACTGGACAGAAAGAACCCCGAAGTCTCGGCCAGATACATGTTTCATTCTCTTGGTTCAACAAATTGCTAGATCGATTGTTCCTCTCCTGGAAAATCCGAAAGCCCCCCCAGCTTCACGCAAAAGCCGGAAATGCAATCTCTAACCCGACGGCTTTTGGTGACTGGAGCCTCAGCCGACAATGGGGCATGGTAGAAGGTTGCGGGGAACGGGGGTTGAGGGCTTAGCAGATGTGGACATCGGCACCAGCTTACGACTGTACAGGAGGAACCCTGTTTTAGGGGTTCAGAGTTTTGTAGGGGGGGAGGGGGCGAAGCCCGCCGCGAAACCCCCGCCGCGAAGCCGCCCCGGGAGAGCGGCATGGGACCGCCGCCCGAGCTTCCTTTCAGAACTGGCACGCTCAGCCAAATGCTTTCCCGCCCCAAAGTGCGCGAAAGACAGACGCCCCCCCAGAAGCCCAAATGCTCATTGCCGCAGGTCAAAAGCCCAAAAATCCTCAATAAGCTTTGCAGCTAAAAAGCGATGGACTCGGTCTGTTAACACCTGCTCACATTGCATCGGAATGGTTCCAGTGGTCCCAGGGCCCAACTCCTGGGAAGCCTTCTCGGTGCAGCGTCTTGCGAGCCCTGACGTTGGTGGATGGACCGTTTATCGGGGTCACCCAATAGAATGCAGAGCAGAGGGACCACTTCAAATGGAGTTGCGCCAGTTCTTCTTTGGATCATGGATCCCTTCTTGCATGTGAGTTCGGGATACGCGGCTTGCATGGTGTGCTTATGTTGACGGTCGTTCGCGTTTTCAAGTTCTCGTCGTGCCACTCGTCGTGCGTAGATTAATTTGCTGATGCTCTGTCGGGCGTGCCGTGCCCCCTCAGATCGTCGGACTAGGTTTAGGCATCCATTGTCAGAGCTCGCGTGCCACACTCAGCAGGGAATACCTGGCGCATGTGGGCAACGACACTACGAGTCAAAAAGGTCCCTGACCTGGTCTACATCGGAGTAAACCTGGGAGCTGAAGGGGTTTCCTATGCTGGAGTTAGGAGCTTCGGCAGGCAGACTTGGCGGACCTTTGCAATTCTGCAGCATTCATGCTGCTGGTTCTTCAGGTGCACCAGTACACGCGGCAAGATTCGCTCCCTCGCAGCCCTAGCAGGGCTGAGCACCTCTCTTAACTCCCTGCCCCTGGTGGCTCGCAGCCTCAGCACCGATCGAAGCCGGGCACAGTTGGGAAGCCTTCTCCTGGAGAGGCCCCTTTGGCCGCTGGCCGGGGGGGGGGGGGGGGGGGGGCGTTTGCAGTTCAGGGCTTTTGGTGGAGTTTAGGGCTTAGGGCTCAGGCTGAGGGTTGAGAGTGTCGAGCGTATGAGGGCATGAAGCAATGAAGCCTTTGAACCCACCGTTTGCAGGTCCCGCCCAGCGTGCCCCAGCTGGCAGGCAGCCCTGCTTTTCGTTTCAGAAAGGCGCGAGCAGAAGCATGTATGTGGAGATATAGGATTGCAGGGTCGCCACAGAGTCACCAGAGGCTTACCAGAGGCTTACCAGAACCGATTCCACACCGCCAGGCTCAAGGCCGTGCCACGTGTATGCCGACCCCTTGAATGGCCCTGGGCTCAGGCGGTTGCCTCTCAGGGCTTGGTCCATTGGTACGGTTATGGGCGCCTCGGAGCTGTGTGTCACAGTGCCAAACAGCCGGAAGACCTCCGTCTCCTCCCTGGCAGTGTCGTTCGCCGAGGCAGTGGGCCTCCTCCAAGCAGCTGGGTGAGCAGAGTGTGAGTTAACGGAGTGTGAGTTAACGGAGTGTGAGTTGTGAGCTAACGGAGTGTTCGTTCGGGGGTTCTTTCGTGAACTCCTTCTGGGTGCTTGAGACGGGTTTCGTAAGGCTTTGAGAGGCTGTGCGCCTTTTGGAGTTTGGGAAGGTCTGTGGCAGCCCAACATGCGGGGCCCGTAAAAAGGCTGATCAAAATTAAGAGCCGCCGTACTGTTGAAGCCCTGAGCCAGGTTGGCCTTTCTGGCCGAGGTGGGCGATGCAAGCTTCTTCGTGGCGGCGGGCCACACAGTTTTCGAAGATTTGGGCCTATGGGAGGGCGTGAAGCTGGGAATTTAGAGTTTACAGCGCCCCGATTCCCGAGTCCCACAAGAGTTGTTACACAAAGTTACAGAGCTGTGAATTCAGGATTGGGATGCTTGAGCCTGAGGTGATTCTCGCGATCTTCTGCCCCTGGCGCGGTGTGCCGGCACCTCAGACACCTCGGCTTCGGGTGTTTTAATCCAAAATGTAGCGCAACAGTTCGTTGCCGCTCTGCTCTTGCTTGCTGTGGGGGCCTCTGGACCACAAAAAACCCTTACTCTCCGAGGCGCTCGCTCAAGACCCCCACCGAGTACGTGCTGGTGCCTCTTTGCCCCCACCCAGCCCCAAGCTTTCAGCGGCGCAGCACCCTACATGCTTGTGGGCGTGGGCGGCTTGAAGCTGTTTCGGTCTTCGGGTCTGGGCTTTGAGTAGAGCTGCAACATGCGGGGCATGTAACGTTGCAACCGCCTCTGATCTTGGATTCCCGATCTGACAGCTGCGGTCAGGTGGTCCTGGGCAGTACGTCCGTCGGGGCCTGTGCAGTTGAAGTTGCCACACAGGCCCGAGCTTTCCAGAGCCCTTGAAAGGATCCTACATCCTACAATACCCTATATAGAGTCATGAACTGGGCTCTGCTTTTTACGGTTGGCGCCAAGAGTTTCGCTCCGAAGTTCTGAATGCTTTGAATGCTCTGAACGCTCTGAGGCGCTGCTGCTCCGAGTTCTGCTGCGGAGCCTGGGCCTTCGGGTCTTTGTGGTCGCAGGCGCGCGCTTTCATGGCAGTGCCCTTTGTGTCCAACGCTTTTTCTCACCCTTCACCCTTCCAGAGAGACAAAATTTCCCACCTTTGTTAATTCTCTTTCAGATGCCAAGCACCCTGCTTTGGCCCCTTTCTGCCAAAGCAGGCGAGCTGCTGCCGCCCTTGCTCGCTGCCTCGGTTCTTGCTGTGCTCTCCGCCCGCCGCCTCAGAGCTTTGGCTTTGCACGCTTTGCCACTGGAATCCCAAGCCCCAAGCTGCGGTGTGTTTTGGCCCCAAGGGCCCTGTTTGCTTGAACTCCTTCATGTGCCCAAGGCTGCCCAAGGGTTTACTGCAGAGCTGCTGTTGGAGAGCTCAAGTCCCGAAGCCTCCCCGGGATTGGGATTGGTATGATACGGTATGATGCCCTCATGTCGAATCTCGCTGAAGCAACGGAGCGCCAAGGAAGCCAGCATCTCATGCTTGCAAAAATGGGATTATACTGTTCACATGAAGTTTTTGCACGCTGCCGACCATTTGGAAAAGCGACCATTTGGAAAAGCAACTCTCAATTTCTTGTTGTTTGCTCTAACTTGGATTCATAAGAAGCTGCAAAGAGATGCTAGGAAGAAAAGCTATGATCAAAGCGGTCAGGGTGTTTCGAAGAGAGAAAATGCAACCAAGCATCATGATCCGAAGAAGCCTCGGAAGATCAGCGAATGAAAAAACTTACAAAACGAAGCGTGCTTCCAGCCAGAAGTGCCAACAGCCCGAACCCTCAAACCCTTTAAAAAGTACCCCTTAAAACTTTGGAGTGGAACGAAAAACTGAAGTTTGCACTTAGTGAGGTCCTGGCGTATTTGCACTGGGCGGCTGCGCGAGGCCGGGAAAACCGAGGGTGCGGAGGGTGTGTTGAGCGATGCGGACACGAGCAGAGCCTCCGAAAAGGCGGAGATTCTTGTGGAGGGCGCTGCGCGCCCGTGTCAATCGTGTCTAAAGCTTCGACTCCTTGAACGCTGATTTGTTGCTTCAGTTGCTTCCAGTCAACTTCAGCCCACGAATCTGGGCAAGGTGATCCAGAGCCCGGGGCCGTGTCAGACAGGCCTCGTCCAGTGCAAGGGGAAAGGCTGCTAGGCTTAAGGCCAGGGGAGGTCTAGCCTCGCACATTCCCATCCTCGATTTCTTCCCCGAAGAAGACTTTAAAGCCCTCAAGAGCCCTGACTTAAGACTTCAATAGGCTGGGGAACAGGTCGGGCGCCCCACCGGCTCGGTGCGGTGGCTCTTTCCTTGGCAGCTTCCAGGCAGTTTGGGGATGCTGGGGATGTTCTCAGCTTCAACCCCCAGAGCCCCTCCAGGAAATCGTACGCCCTGCACTGGAAGTATAGTACATCGGGGGCCGCAAGACGCCAAGAACTCCAGGCCTACAACCCGGCCGCCTATGTCAAGTCGGAGGCTTTGGAGCAGCAGCCCCTCTTGGCAGGCCCTCGCGTGTAGACTTCAAGTAGAGTGAAGCAGAAGTACTGTTGAAGGGCTGGGAGTGCTCCACGTGAAGAGCATCGCCAGGGAATGGGAAAAGGCTTAGGGGGCACTCTTTCAAAGACGCTCGGCACGTGAAATTGGGTCCAAGAGCTTCTCACCACACTTGCCGGCGACTCTGACTCCTCATGGGGCCTTGCTCTTCAAAGTGAAACGGGGGTTCATGGAAAGCACCGCATCCCACGTCACGAAAGCTAGCCGCCGAGAGAGCCAGCGGAGAGCCGTAGCTTCCTGTTCGGGGGGGGACTCCGTGACAGGCACCCTCGTCATTTGGGGACGGTTTGGGTTGTTGGTTTTGTGCGAATGAACCTTTTTCTGCGTGCCATGCACTTGAATCCCTCCCCACCACCCCCCCCCCTCCCCGCCACCCTGTCGGTATCGGCGTGTCGGTGTATCGGTGTATTTCTGTGTCGGAGTATTTTCTGTATCGGCGTATCTTGGCATCCACCGCTTCTCGGGCCTCCATAAACTGCCTTCCTCCACTGAGGTCTCCTTTCCTTCCGTCGCTTCCAATGTAGCCGTACCTGCATACCAAACCAATTTGGTCTTGGTGGTATCTCTGGATGTAGTCTTTCACGCCAAAACTTGGTAGCAGCATGCAGCATTGCCATTGGCCATTCTGATTGTTTGGCGCAGCTGTCAGTGCCCTTGCGCGTTGCTTCTGCCTCACTTTGCAGCTGCCTCACCTGTGGCAATGCCCGCTGCCAGCCCGATTTCTTCGTATGTGCAACTCCAACCTCTGCAGTCCTCGTCTCCACGCATGGCAACCAAATTAGCGTGCTCGATCAGTGTGAATTGCTTCCAGCTGCAGGCCTTCCAGTCTTGGCATCAATCTGATTTCTTGAGCAGCTAGCAGAGCTTCTTGGCAGAAAAAGCCTTTCACGCTCAATATCCTTCGTCAGCTCCTCCTACTTCATCCCTGACTTCGGCGTGCTCTTCCGATATCTCAAGGCCTTCCTGTCCTCGCCAGCTTCAAGAGGATCAGGTTCCAACTCCAACAGTGATGCATCTTTGGCTGGTCATCCGGTGGAGGAGACGTTAAATGAGACTGGGTGGGTGGCTCCGTTCCAGTGCGAATTGGACAATAGGCACACCCGTAGCAAGGAGAACGTTCCCTTCACGGCGCTCCCTCGCGGATCAAGCGGCCTTTGCTCCCCCCATTAGGCACTCCCATTAGGCACACTTCTCGTGCTTCTCGTCCGCTCCGGACAACCTGCCCCCGAAACCGCCCCCCCCCCCCCCCCCCCCCCCCCGACTCTTTGTTCAAAACAGCCCCCCCCCCCCCCGCCCACCGGATGTGCAACTTGAAACTCTTGAAATCCGTTCTTCCAAACGATTTCGCATCCAATTCCCGCGGAACTCGGCAGACTCGAACCAGAAGCGGCCAACTCGGCTCGAGTGTCAAAGCGACATGTACCACATGTACTCGTACCTTCGAAGAAAGCAGCAGAAAGCTCGCTCAACGAGAGCCGTGCTTCCAGTGCTTCCAGTGCTTCCAGACTTTCTGCTGTTCTGGACTCCAACGAAGCCATCTGAGCTGTCTCGCCGACGGCCAAGGTTGCATTCGCACCGGGTTGTACTGCTCCTGCAAAGAGCACGCGGAGCCTGCCTGGCCTGAGGGGGCATGGCCCGGGCATCCGCGTTGGGGCCTGATCCAAGGCTGGTGTGGTTTCTGACTTCGGCGGGGTTCTGGCTCCGACCAATCCTGCACAGCCACGGACTTTCCGAAGAAGCAGGAGGCGCCCGTGATCCTTGGACTTGAGTCGAGGAGCTTCGTGGCTGGGCTAAAGGATGGTTCGAGCCCCACGGAAGTTTGAGGTGCCTCCTGGGACGGTCTCAAACCCAACCTCCCCACCCTGGCCCTATCAGCCCTATCACCGAAATCCCCTCCGTTTTGTGTCATCCGGCGAAATGCGACCCGTGTGGCTTGCGTTGTCCCAGTGGCTTGGCACGCTGTAGTGCAGTGTGCCAAGCAGACCCTCCACAATGATCGACTAGGGCGGAGGAACGCCAGCCAGAAGGGGGGCTGTCCTTGAGCGCTCAATTGGCACCGCCGCCGGCGCCATACGATGGTCCCTCCACCTCGCCTTCAAGCAAACCAAGCAAACCAGACCCATTGGCAGCGGTTGGGCTCATGACCTGATACTTCGGCTTATTTACGCATAGCGCAACTAGACCTAGTCACCAGCTTGCGTCTCAAGTCCCTCATTCCCAAGTGGCTTTAAAGCTTCAATGTTTTTGGAGGCCTAGTGTGGGAGCAGTCGCGGATGGCGAAGGCTCGCTGACGACGCTCCTTGAGCGATCGCAGGGTTAGGTTGACAGTCGAAGGCGAAGGCAGAGGTCGGCGTCTTACATATGTGGATGGTTTTCGAGAATCCTGTCATGCCTTGCTAAGTGTGCCCACTGTTCGAGGAGATTAGCTTCCGACGTGATTTCTCCAGCCGCCGCAGACGTTGTTTTCATATCTCTATCACGAAGCTTGCCTCGCAGTGCAGTTGCCTTGTAGCTGCGAATACGTGTTGTGCTGAAAGGCGCCCGGGGTGGCGAGCATGCTGCTGGCTTTCCTAGTGTGGCGGCCTCTCTAAACTCGGCCCGTCTACTTCTAGGCCGACAGCCGAAACCACAACTCGAACTCTCAACCAAGGCCTTTCAGTGTCATCTTCCTGTTGGAGACGGGCAGCCAAGGCAATCTCGAGCGCAATAGGGGCATCTGATTAGCATCTGGTTCCCCAAACTTGCACAACAACACCATGCAACGCCCAACAGATGCCTTTGGAGGCTTCGAGCTGGAAGTTCCCCGCAGCTCGGCACGACTCCTTTCTCCCCAAGGCTTTTGATTGGCTCACAATTGTCGCGCCAAATCGGGTCCTTAGATCCTTGTGGCTCGTGACTGCGTCCGCAGCCCCGCCGCTCGAAATGCCACCCCAATGAACCCGGAAGTATCGCAGGGCAAGGCTTTCCGAAACTCTCTCTATCAGTACTGTTCTTTTTCCTCTGCAGTTTTGGTGGGGTTCGGATGTGCCGAGCACAAGGCTCGAACCTACCGGGCTCCCTCTGTGGACTCCTGGCAGCCTGAGCCTCAGCACGGAGAAGTTGTCTTCCTCAAGCGCTGGTGTCTGCAAGCGCTTGTTCTCTGCTTGTATCGTTGCTTTGATGCTTCGGGAGTGCCGCGTCTGTGGCGTCCAAGAGTGGGGCCTACAGTCTACCCCGAAGGAATTCCTTATGGAGACTGATGTCTGCCGCGGCATGGCTTTTGGCTCGGGCTCGGGCTCGGGCTCGGGCTCGGGCTCGGGCTCGGGCTCGGGCTCGGGCTCGGGCTCGGGCTCGGGCTCGGGCTCGGGCTCGGGCTCGGGCTCGGGCTCGGGCTCGGGCTCGTTGTTGCGCTCGTTGTTGGGCTCGGGCTCGTGGCTCGGGCTCGTTGTTGTGCTCGGGCTTGTTGGGCTTGGGGGCTTGTTGGGGCTTGGGCTTGTGGGCTTGTGGCGGCTTGGTGGGGGCTTGGTGGGGGCTTGGTGGGGGCTTGGTGGGGGCTTGGTGGGAGCTTTTTGGGCATGGGCTTGGGGCAAATGATTCGTGGGCGTGGGGGAATGCCTGCCTTTACTCAAGGCTAACGTTCTGGCCGCTTTCGTCGGGTTCACCCTGGAACGACATGTACGGGGGCTCAGCACGTGCATCAGAACGAATCCACCTTTGATTGGTTCTACGTGTCAGAATGTGTCAGTGTTGCCGTAGGGACGACATGTCTGCGATCCTGAGGACAGCTCTAGCCATATTTTCTCTGTGACTCCGTCCCAAAGTCCGTAGAGTTAACCGTCAATTTAGAGCCACTGGAAGGATGCCGGCGCTGACGGAACCCATCACTAAGCTGCAAGAGCAGCACCGAGAGCTTACGGCCTTCAAAAACTAAGCTTGCAACGGTGACCGACGGTGACAGATGCTGATCTCATCCCCCGAGAAACTTCTGCGTCTTGGAGCCAAGGTGGACGATCAGGTGCTGTTGCTTGTGGCCGCCTTGGGCCTTGGTGCCCGCAGCCCAAACTTTTGGGTTTGCTGCGGGGTTGAGCTGCGATGCTTCAGGTCTTCGGAGACATTTTTTTACGTGAGCACGGGCTGAGTTTAGGGCGGGCTTCTCTCGAATGCCTCGAAATTCCTGGCCCGAGCTTCGAGTCTGGCCAAGGCGTCTGTGCCAGCTATTACTTTGATGCTCCAAGCAAGACCTCGAACAAGAGAAATCGATGACATGGCAGACATCACTGAGCACCTGAAATCATTGCAAAATGACATGACGTGACCCCAGGAACTAGGAAGCTGTGAACTTCTGGATGTTGGCGGGAGGAAAGGATTAGGATTTACGTGAAAAGCAACAGGGTTAAGATATAACAAACCTTGTCACTAGCGTAGACCACTTCAAACAGTTTGCAAATCCTTGAAGCAAACCGGGCATGAACACAAAGGATCCGAAGAAAGCCATGCTCTCTCAGCTTTCAGCTGTCGGGGCTGCGAGCTTCGCCGTTCGCTTGCGCCACAAGAACCCTTGAGAGTTGCTACGACCCCCTTTAAGGAGTCTTGACAGTAGGAGTAGAATGAGGAGTAGAATGAGTAAAAGTGCATCCTGCAAACCCCTCCCTTGTTCTGAGGCCCTGTGCATCGGCAGCTTGCAAACAGCGGCGCTAAGGTATTTGGCCGCCGCCTTGACCCGAGAAGACGGGAGAGCGGTTGAGTTTGGCTTTCTGGCGAAATCCTCTTTGCCACGTGCAGGTTGACAATGAAACAGCCAACCCTTCATTGGCTTTCACTGCAGTCCTCCTTCAACAGAGCAAGACACAACTTCGGCAGGCCTAGCATGCCTAGAGCTTGTGAGTCCTAAGCTGTGGGATCTGCTACTGGTATCAAGGCCTACGCACCGAAGCTTTCACGCAGCCGCGAGCTCAGATCCAGATCGTCACAGTCACTTCCCGGCCTTGTGCTTCTCGGAAACCGCGGATCGAGGTCGAGCAGTCAGGATACTGTCATGAGGGGTTATATGCCGCGGGATAAATGCCGGTCGTATAGTATGGTATCGTATGGTAAAGTATGGTAGAGTATGGTATCGTACGTGTATGGTATCGTATGGTATAGCATGGTATAGTCTGGTGGTATAGTATGGTATAGTATGGTATGGTAAGGTATCGTATTTCGTATGGTATAGTATTGTGCAGTATGCCACTCAGTCTTCCCTTGAATGCAGGCCTCCGAAGCGTGCAGTGAAGAGGATGTAGACGGGTTCGCAAGAGTCAGTTGTCAAGGAGGGTCAAGGAGGGTGCTAGAGTAGGTCCAAAAAATTGAGTCGAAGTAAGCCCTTTGCTAGCCATGCCTAAAGCCACTAAAGGCCTAAGTCGACGTCCTGAGTCTTAGATGCTAGGATGGAAGCTGAAGCCAGCATGATCCACCATGCGTTTTTGACGGTAACTGTCTTCTTGGAATACCCCTTGAAGCCCTGCAAGCACACCCTAGGCCTTGCAGGCCTAACAGGCTTGTAGAGCAATGCGTAAGTTTCACCAGTCCGCCGCATTTCCCACGGCCGGGCAAAAGCGTGCTCATCGAATGGGCTGAGTCGGGGACGGCCTCCAAGATGCAACACTGCAACGCTCGGTTCCTTTCGTCCCTTGACAACTTCCACAGGCCTCTTCTGCGATGGGTAGTGTCTCGTACAGATCGCCTCTACGCAGCCATGGTTGGTTTGAGTTCGGTGATCTTGAAATGTTTAAGCAAGTCGGTCCATAGCAGTCCATTGGCTCTTGGTTTTGCTCGCCCTGAAACGGGTGTTGGCGGCTGAGAGGCGTTCAGGGAGGGCATCGCCGGTCTTGAGGTGGATCTGGGCTTGAAGCAGAGAAGGATTCTGAAACCCACGACTCGGCACCTGCCGGCCCACCCTTGAAGCAAAAGCCCGCAACCGCACGTGTAAAGTTTGCCTTCGGGGTTAAGCCGACGACATGTGCGTGAGTGAGTGTGTAACACCTCCGCTGCCTGCTGGCTTAAGGGATTATATTGGTGCCTTCGCAATTCCCGTGCGTTCTCGAAGGCCCCCTGCCTGAAAGGATATGTTGCCAGGACATGTGAGTCTGCAAATCCAATCAATGTTTCTTGCTGTGCGAATGCAAAGATTTGCAAAGTCCCAGGTCTAGTTTTTGACCGTTTGGGAACCGTGAAGGACTGTTCCAACTGTGAGAAGACCAAGAGACCCTCTTACCCTTTGCAGCTGTTAAGGGCCCGTTAAGTGGGCTGTTGCTTTAGGGGCCCACTACTGTAGGGTTCCACATGAGCCACGGCGAGCAAAGGAGATTTCGCTCGAGTGGAGTGCCCGGAGCGATGAGGACTCAGGACTCGGCCTCAGTCCTGGGACTCGTGGGACTCGTGGGACTCAAGCCTTCCTCTCGCTGCTCGGAGATCCATGCTCTCTCACCTGCTCGTTCTTGTCTTCGGCTTGCCTGCTGTCTCTGGCCATGTCTTTCCTTCCATGTGGAAAAATGTGTATGTGCAGAGATAATATATGTAGAAACACACACACACACAGACACACTTACACTTTTGGTAACCCTCTCCCCCCGCCCTCAAGTTATCTGCCTGTTTTTGGCTTCTTGTATGGGTCTAGGTGTTGGAGGGTTCAGAGGGTTGTATAGGGTTTTGATAATCTGAGGGTTGAGGCTGTAGGGCTGCAACAGGTGAATATTCGATGCAAAAAGACGAACCATATTGAGAAGTAGCTTCGCGCACGGAGGATGGGGATTGGATTTAATCTGCCCCCTTTGGATGTTGTTTGCAGACAAAACCACGCTTCGTCACAGCATCTGTAGAACAAAGCAAGCATAGACACCAAACAGGATAGATTACCAGGGTACACCCCCCCCTCCCCACCCTACCCCTAAACCAACCCTAACACCCAGCGCTTAAAGCCCTTAGAAACCCTAGGCAAAAACTTGGCAGTCCTAGGCACTAAAAACTCGAAGCCCAGCGTCTGGTTTCGAATGGTTATCTTTAGATCTGGCTATACTGTTCGCTGAGTTTAAGTACGAAATGGCTTGCAACTGAAAAACATGATCTCATCCATTGAGCCAAGTGGACTTGCAGGGTTGCAGTCTTACCAGTTAGATATTCATTCCCTCAAGTTTAAACTTGAACGGCCGGGAATATTGGAAGAGAATGAAGGACTCCTCACAATCAGGGGCTAGCTTTTTGGAACTAGGGGCCAACTCTACTGGTCGTTGAATTACCAACAACATGGCTTGCAGTTAAAGAGCATCCTGGCGTCTGTCAAACGAAGTGAACCGACAGGGTTGCGCTGTCTGATTCGATATTCATCCCCCCAAGCGGTTACTGAGATGGTTTAATTGGGTGGGTTTTGTGACAGTACAGCATTTTTTTGCTTGTTTTTGCTCAAAAGATGGGTTTTTTGGGGGACAGTACAGCGTTTTTGCAGTCCCAGGCCTCCAAAATGCTGTACTGTTCCAAAAACAACAATGTTTTTAAAGAACAAGGTGCACGGCCGGCCCAGCAAAGAACAAGACACTAGGGGCAGCCTCGATTTTCTTCATGCTTTACTCCATATTGATATTTTCAGAAGCAGAACCTTCTATTGTCTCGATATTCTCAGCGTAAAACTGAATTTTCTCTATTGTAATAGTCAAAACTCTATTTATCGAAGTTGTCAGAGAAAAAATAGATATTTCCTCTACATTTCCATACGAACACCTTCCGAAGGACTTGATCCTGAACCGATGCAGTGGACGTGTGGAGTTTTTGCTTTGATCTTTTATTGGGGTGTGTTTCTTTGTTTTTGTCGATTTTCTTGGGTTTTACTCAGGTCCATATATTCATAGGATTTGGTCCATGGATTTGTTTTTTTCCCCTATGTTCATAGGATTCCAGCTACTTTTTAATTTTAAAAAAGGACTCCAAAGAATCTTGCTAAGGATTCTATGAATTTCAATAGGATTCCGAGTGTTTTTCATAGGGTTCCTGTGAATTTCAATAGGATTCCTATGAGTTTTTAGTTTTATAGGAAAGCCTGTTATAATCTCGTCCAGGGGCGCGCCTTTGCTTTAGTCGGGACGCGGGTGGCCGAGTCTCCGGGTGTGTGTGATTTTTTGTTTTCGGGACCCGGCTGGCCGAGCAAAAACGGAAAAGGAAAAGGATTCCTCTCAAATGTATTTTGGCGGGTTCTTGTTAATTGTTAGAGGATTCCTACAAATCTTAAAAGGTTTCTGACAAAAGTTAATAGGATTTCTATTATTAGTTTTGAAAGAGTTCTTACTAATTTTAATGCGATTCCAAAATAGTTTTGCTAAGGATTCTATTAATTTCAACAGGATTCCTAGTATTTTCAATAGGATTCCTATGGAATCCTATGATTTTTTAGTTTTACAGGAAACCTGTTATGATCTCGTCGGGGGGTGCATTTTCTTTTTTTGTTAGGGACGCGGCTGGCCGAGTCCAAAACGAAACGCTCCGGGCGCTGTTCTGTTTTTTTCGGGACCCCCCCCCCGACACTCACTCACTTGCGGGTCGTGTGGACCTTCGTCCAGGGGCGCGTTTTTTTGTTTTTGTTCCGGACGCGGTTGAACATCTTAGAACCAAAGCTGCATCCTTGGACTTGCGGCGACTTGCTACAAGCTTCGAGCCCAGGAAGAACCAGATCCAAGTCAGGGATGCTTGTGGGAAACTTAGCTAGGGCTCTTGAGTTCCTGCCGGTCCTTACCCATGTTATTCAGCTTATTCCCGAGCCAAACATCTTGAGTCCTGAATCTTGGATCCGGCACTGAGCCAGGGACTGAGAGACTGAAACTTCAGTCCCGAATTTTCAGGTGTTTTCTTCCCTTCCGGGGCATCTTGAATCCGGTATTCGGTCCGGTATCCGAGACTGAAAAGACTCAGCATTCAAGGTGCTTCGGAAAAAACACCCAGAACATCTTGAATCTTGAGTCCGGGACTGAACATTTATTCCCTTAGCCCCTGGCTCAGATTTGGGGCTTGAGATGCTTCGTGAAAGTACATGTTTTTCATCTTCGAGAATCAGATCTTCATGCGGCATAGTCAAGAAGCTCAAGTTTCCTGCGTTGCCAGTGCACGTGGACTTTTTTTTAAGTTTCAAGTGACTTGCAACTGAAAACATGATCTCATGCATAGTGTCGCTCTCCCCCCTGCCCCCACCCCGCCCCCACCCCGCCCCCACCCAGCCCCCACCCAGCCCCCACCCCGCCCCCGCCCCACCCCCCCCCCCCCCCCGGCCACAAATCCGTCCATCCAAAAGAGTCAGCGACGAGAAGAAAAGTGTGTTTGTTTTTGCTCGGCCAGCTCTTCTTCTTTTCCCTTTTTTGCTCGACCAGCCGCGTCCTGAACAAAAAAAGCGCCGGAGTGTCTGTTTTGCTCGGCCAAAACAAGCGACCCTGGACGAGATTATAACAGGTTTTCCTATTCCTATAAAACTAAAAACGCATAGGAATCCCTATTATTAAGTTCACAGGAATCCTATTAACAATACTAGGAATCCTTTTGAAATTCATGGAACCCTTGGCAAATTGTTTGGAATCCGATTAAAATTAGTAAGAGTTCTGTGTGGTGATGGCATTCTTTCACTGCGAGCCCTTGCCCTTCGGGCTCTTTGGTTTCTCAAAAGACAGCTCTCAAGGCTGCGGCGACCGTGCTGGGCTTGCTGGCCCTGTCGTTGTGCGGCTGCAAGGATGGCACCGCCGCCGCATTGGTTTAAGGGATGTTTGGGGAACATTTGTTGGTTAAGAGGGTTTGGGGGCCAGCGTCAGCGGGTCGGGTTGGGAGTTTGGGAATGATTTTTCAGAAATCGTACTGAAAGCCCTCGCGCCGTTGCGCCTCAACCACAAAGCGAAGCCATTAAGCGCCGACAGAGCGGTGCCTTGGATTGGTGGCACATTGGTGGCACCACGTTTGCCTGCGGTGTGAGTTTTGGTTGGGGGCTGCAGGGATTGCGCTCAAAGCATGACACCACTTGCCACAGCCCAGCCAGAGTCTCAGAGCCTTGAGGCTTTGACACGTCAGGGTGAGCAACCGTCACAACGAAGCTGAAGGAATTTCCTTTTTTATTCTCCCTCTCTTTCTGTCTCTCTCGCTCTGTCTCTCTCCCTTCTCTGTCTCTCTGTTTTGTTGTCTCTCTCATTTTGTGTTTTTTTTTTTCTCTCTCTCTCTCTCTCTCTTTCTCTCTTTCTGCTATTGCTCTATACGCTTATGCATATATATATATATAATTAGACTTATATAATGTGTGGGTACATGCCAATCTCTTCGTGACCGTTCCTGCGCTTTGTCACAGATATTCAGCGTCAAATCACTTACCCAATCACTTCGCCAATACGACATCCACCTAGCCATGCAGCTGCACAGAGATAGTCACACAGCCAAGCCAAACGTTCAACAACCCGACGTCGATCCAATCAAATGCCGACATGCGGGCTGCACTGTGGTGGGCGCGTAGGCCGCGATGGCTAAGGACAGAAGCATATGTTTTCCACACTTTTGTGGTGGGGGGGGGGGGGAGTGCGGGGAGGGTGGAGGGTAAGGTAGGGTTCGGGTGGGGGGGGGTTGTTTTTACGAACCTCCATCTGTCTCGATGAGGCGATGATGGCGGCAAGTCGCCCTCGCCGAGCCCTCCAGGTGGCCAAACACTTACCAAAATTCAAGGGGGCCTAATGAGGGGTGGCAGGTTTTCGGCCTCAATTCGGTCTGTTTGCGCACGTCTTGGGTGAGCCTTGCAATTCGCAATGGTCACTCTTTTTGTTCTTTGCCCGAAGAAATTGAGGGTGTTCGGGGTGCCACTCACCACTCCTCCTTCAACTCCTCTTGAATGTTTCGCACCTGAGAACTTGAGCTTGAGGTCTGCCTTATAGGACGTTTAGGTGCTTTGTCGCTTGACGGGGCCTTTATGGCTTCGGGCGTTCAGTGGTTCAGGCTGTCAGGTTGTCAGAAGCATCTGTTGGGCATCTTTGGCTCGTGCTTATTTTCTTTTTTTTTTTTTGGGGGGGGGGGTTCCAGGATCGACGGCGACGACCACAGAGCGGCCAGCAGGCCGCGCCACTTTCCCAAAGCCCGAACCGCAGCCAAAAGGGAAGCAAATGGGAAGCAGAAGGGAGCGAAGCAACGTGAAGTCAGAGAAGCACTCAAATGTGCGAAGCAAGGCACCAAGAGGATCAGGTCAGCTTTAGAAGAGTGACGCTTGAGCAGAAGCTCACCTCACCTTTACTCGCACACTTCAAACTCTGTTTATAGGCCTAACCAGTTGAATCCTAAAGCCCCACACACTGACACCTCCAAAACCTGAAGCCTTGAAACCAGGTCCAATCACTTGCCCAGCCGATATGGATCGGGCGCACTGCAGCAAGCCGTTCCCTGAGACGGTTTAGGGTTCGGAGGGTTCGGAGTGCTTGGTGCTTGGTGCCAGGGGCACTGTGCCCTCTCTTGGTCTCCTCCTCCCAAACCTTAATCCAGCCCGCCCACCCCCTTCCACCCTGTCCCCAGGTGCTACTTTACCGGTGGCTCCGCAGGCGAGACACAATGCCCTGGCGCCCAGGGACACTCAGGATGCGTTCTTTGTTAGGCGTGCATAGTGTGGTTTGGGGGCCTGCATTGAATACTTGGTGGATTCTACTGAGGGCTGAGGGTGTTGAACTTAAGCCGCTGAGACGCATCATTTGTGAATTGTGACTGCCAGAAGATTCGCCGAGGCCAGGAGTGCGCATCTCCATATACTTTGAAGGACAAGGCAGGCTCTTTAACACCCTAACTTTCTGAACTCCCTTCTTCTCTCCGAGACCGTTTCAGTGGATGTTGAAACATGTGAGCACGGAATCTCTCCATGTTGTTTGTGCTTTCCCTCTGTGTCTTTCGTGTTGTTGTTTTTTTTTTTCTCTCTCTCTCTCTCTCTGCCTATTCTCTGCCTATGTCTCGTTCTTCAGTTGGCAGTCGCTCTGCATGTCCTTAATCAAATCCATTGCACCAAATGCCACGGGCACAAACATCAACAAGAGGCCATCAAGAGTGGCCCGCAGAAAGGAGAGCCGCCCAGGGCCTCTCGAAAGAAGCACCCACATCTCAGCATCTCTCACCATCTCTCACCATCTCTCGCCATGTCTCACCACTTCTCACCGTTTCTCACCGTTTCTCACCATTGTCTTCCCCTTGTGTTGTCCAGGTGTGCCAAGTCTCCTGTGCCTCGCTGCCGGCGCCTGCGGCACCGCCGGGCATGCACTGCCCCTGGGGGAGCAGGGGGCGCGGAGGAGGGAGCATTGAGCAATTGGCACAGCATTCGACATAGAGCTTCTGCAATGCAGCAGCAAGGGTTTATATAGGAGTCCCTTGTGGGGCTTTGGGGTCCGGAGCAGGGGCACTTTCGGGTTGCCAGGCTTCGAGCTTGGGGGATTTGGTTTGGGATTCAGTGTTCAGCCACTCACAGTTACACAGTTGCTCACGTTCGCACTTCTCGGACGGTCAGGCTGCGCTCCAAGCATGTTGTTTTTGCTTGCCAACGTTTCCCGAATTCTCGAAAGTAGCAAAAGCGTGTTGCCGCGCACTTTCCGTGGCTTCGGGACACGTTGCATCTGAAAACCTTGGGGTGCGCCGGGCCAGGGACGTTGTCCTTGGACCCTTAAACTCAAAACAAGGAGGGGGGGGAGCGTGCCCCAACGAAGAAGCTCCCAAGTCAGCCGCTAGCTGCCGTGCAGGAGCCCAGATGGTGTTTGAAACAGGAAAGCAGCGCTTGAAAGCCAGCAGCCCGCAGCCAGCTTGAGGCCAGCTGGCGGGACACCAGCCCACAGCCAGCTTAAGGCCAGTGCTTAAAAGCCACCAATCTTTAACAGCCGGTGCGGCAGCTCATCGCTTGAAAGCGCGCAGCCTGGGAGACTTGGATAGTTTACTAAGTTTACGTTTTCATGTTTGGAAAATGTGAGGGAGAACGGCCCGCAGCCAGCTTGGGACCCCGCTGGCGTTTGTGCAATATGTCAGGCAAGGCCTTTGTCGCAAAAACGAGGTTTTAGCTTGAACCCTCGGAAATTTTGTGGGCCAGTGCTTGAATAACCTGCGGGGGACACTTGCGCACCGTTCCTGGAGTTGTTGATAGTTGAAAATGTTTCAGGTTGAGTCCGAAACCCAAGTCGATTCCGAGCATCAAACGATGGACAGTGCGTTTTCTTGCCGAGACAAGGCCTAAAGATGCCATGGCCTACAACGGCATGAGCTGGCCAGAGGTCTGCTTCGATGAGGAGGAGGCGGCACACATGCAAGACTCTAGCGACCCTAGAGCGGCCCTAGCGGCCCTAGCGGCCCCAGCGGCCCTTCTGCCCAATGGAGCACGTTGATTTCTTAAAAGCCTACGCAGGGCTCAGTCTCTTTCTGAAAGCTCCCTGAAGTTTGCAAATGAGCCCTGTTTGGAGAGGTTTAGGGATATTTAGGGTGTGCCTGCGGATGCTGGAAGAATTGGGGGTCTGGGAGTGCTCGCTGCAACCAGATCCACTTCTTCACCGTCGGTGACGCTTTGCTCGCACTTGGCTTCTTGGGGACTTGCACCAGAATCTCCCCAGAAAATCCTTGGAGTACCCAACCCACGATTATTCGCAGAGAATCCCTAGAGTGCTCGGTATATCCCAAGAATCCCTTGTGTGGTACTGCCAGAATTTTCACTCAGAACCCCTGGAGTGCGCAACACCAGAACTTTTCCAGAGAATCAGTGGAAGAGTGCAGTTCACCCAACCTTAGACTATTAGAGTGTCCCCCGAGAATTGCTGGAATGCCAGAGCATAGCCAAGAATCCCTGGAGTGGCCAATCGCAGAGTATCCCCAGAGAAGCTTTATTGGCTTGCCCAACTCCAGAGTATCCCCAGAGTGCACAATCCCAGAGTATCCCCAGAGAATCCCTCAGCCCACCATCCCCAAAACATCCTGGAGCGCACACCCCCAGAGTATTCATTACTAGTACAGAAAATAAGTTGATTCCCCAACCCCAGAGAATGCCCAGAAGGAATCCCTAAACAGAAAAACACACTCGATCCTCAGGACTATAGCGCTAAACCCTTTACACAACTCGAAAAGAAACCCCTCAAAGTCAGCCCTGAAAGCCCGCCAAAAAATCCTACACCCTGCAACCCAAATCTGAAAGACATCAGTCCATGCAAGTGAGGTCAACAGACAGAAATACGTCGTCTAGAAGCCACCGAAGGGAACAAAGATGCAAGCGAGGCAAGACAGCCAGGAGACCGACTCCAACCTGGTAGCCGTATAGCAGTAGAAAAGGCTTTCTGTCATGGAGCCGTCGCCACGCTCAGCTCAAACTACTGTACCTTTCGCAACGAAGCACATGGTACTCTATCCCAAGCTGCTACTGAGGACTGGGGAGGCTGGCTGTTCCAGAGTTGCGTCGGATTTTCTTGTCGGGCTTAGGAGTTGCTGGTCCTGTTGATTCCTGTTGGCAACCCCTGAAGGCTTGAGATGCCCCCCCGTTCCCTCCCCCCCCCCCCCCTCCAAACTGATCCCTCGAAGCCTGCGACAAGGTGGCGATTTGTAGGGTTCTTGGCAACGGGCGTTGGTGCAGGCGTTTGCTCCTGGACAGATGGCAAGTGCTCAGCTCAGCCGGTAGGGCTAAGGGAATGGTGTGCATATAAGTTCAGTGGAGTAGTAGGGGGTCATGCATCCCAGCACTCTGAAGCGCTTGCTGCTCTCAAGCCCCTAGGTGCAACGATGGGAGCAACCCCTATGCCGCAAAGAAGCCGGAGCTTAAGGGAAAGCAGGGGGCCGAGGTGTGTAGAACTGCTCGCAATGCAAGAGCCTTTGCCCTAAGAACCTGGAAGCCTTCATGCTCAACTTCGGTTCTGAGGCCCTTCCCTATGCCGAATCGCCACGGGGCACCCCTTCAGGAGCCCATCGCCAGGTCCCTACACGGTGAAGGGGGGAGCGGGCAAGCGGCTTCCGGGCTTCCCTTTCTGTCTTTGTGGTCAGTGATTTTCCTTTGTTGCTTTGAAGAGAGCAAGGAGCCAAAAATGACAAAAAATGCCGAGAGCCATTGTCAGAGTCACCTCGAAGGGCATGTTCCAGGAGTCGCTGCCCCCACGGACTCCACGGAACCTACTGTGCACTGTACACGCCGCCAACAGACTTTGGAACTTTGGAGTCATGGTCGACTCGAGCATCGGGGTGGAAGAGGGTTTAATTCAAAGAGGTGCCGTGAGCTGGGAGCTTGGACTGGCTTGCTCCGGATGATTTCGACGTCTTCCTGCGACATTCCGCAGGGCCTTAAAGCCCCGAGTCCTTAAACAACTCGCCTTAGGAGAGGGGGCGGTGCTGAAGCCTTGAGTCTTCATGTTTATATCACTAGACGAGGATTTCACGCAACAGCAACACATGTGATGGCCTTGATGGTCAAGGATTGGATGGCGCAGAACCTCGTTGCGGACCGGATGAAGGAGAAGGCCTCCTGGGGGCGTTGGGCTCGCTTATTGGCTGACCTTGGTGAGCATTAGCACGTGACGCACTTGTACTTCCCTTTGTCTTGCACATTGGCACATCCATTCTACGACGAAGCTGAACAGGTACAGGAGCTGGAGAAGGAGGGCTCAGGTCCCAGGTTTCGAGATGCGATTCTGCCGATTCTGCTACATGTGATGTACAGAAGGATGCTCTTCCTCTCTCTTCCTCGCGCATGTCTGAGGCAAGGCACCCAAGTTTGTGCTCAACGTAGGCTGGGTCCACTCTTCGGTTGAGATCCAGAATGTGTGTCAGTTGTTGAGTTGCGCGTCGTATTGCAGTTGTCTCAGTGTTCGCCTCGGCTCGCAAGAGCAACGAAGCCACCTGTGAGGGCGCGCCTCAGACTCACTTCGTTGCAAAGGATGAAGATGATGAAGACCTCCTCTTGGGGATGTTTTGGCCATCAATCCGGGAGCAAGAGAACGAACAACGATGCCACGCAATTGGCCATTGTTGGCCAAAGTCTTCGGAGTCTTCGGCCTTCGCAGCACAAATGGCGGGCCGGCTGGAAAAAGGGGATCCCGACCTCGCGCAATTCCCGAAGAAGCTGAGATGCTATGGGCCCATGACCTCGCAGAGATCACTGAGATTACACGTACGTGACTTCGTGTACGAAACATACATGTACATGTGGGCGCGCGCGTTCGCGCACGGATGGGTGGGTGGGTGGGTGGGTGGGTGGGTGGGTGGGTGCGTGGGTGCGTGGGTGCGTGGGTGCGTGGGTGCGTGGGTGCGTGGGTGGGTGGGTGGGTGGGTGTGTGTGTGTGTGCGCGCGCGGGAGTGTGTGTGTGTGTGTATATGTTTTTTTTGTTTGTGCGTGTCTTTGTGTCTTTGTGGCATTCCCGTGCAGGGGATAACTTCTACCCGGGCGGCGTTAACACGCACATGCCTGAGCTTCTGGGGGGCCTGAAGGGCGGCCTGAAGGGCTCATAGATGCACAGCATGTCATGTCAAGGCTGATGAGGGCTCAGCACTGCGGTTCAGTCTTAAGATTCACCATCTCGCCACCTCTAAACCCTCACAACCAGGGCAAGGCCTAAATGGACGCCCCCCCCCCCCCCCCCACGTAAATGTAATTAACGCAAAGGTCGTTCCGTCGTTCGCTCCCTCACACTGCTCTCTGCCCTTCTGAGTTCAGGTCCCAAGAGTCACCCCTCTGGGATACAGTATGATGCAGTATCATACAGCTCCTGTCCCAAGTCTGCGCCCCGTCGATTCCACATTAAGGCTCTATGCAAACAAGCAAGTCCAAGGCACTGCGACAACGGCTCGCCGCACGAAGCCTCCTTCACCCAATCTCAGTGGGGAACTGAGCCTGGCAAGATTTTGGCAACAAAGTTGATGCGAGTTGGGGTCTAGATGGGTTCAGAGTGTGAGAGGGTGTGTGTGTGTGTGGGGCTCTTATCGAAACCGCCCCAAGGTTTGCGCAAGTTTTCGAGCAGATGTACCCGGTGCAGGCGCGCCCTCACTTTGGTGTCGAAAGCTCTTGGGGGCGCGCTCTCTCAGAGAGAGCGCTCTCTTCTCGCCATGGTGTCTCTTCACACACGGGAGGTCCCCGAGAGCACTAATCTCCGACGTGCTGACGTATGCTGTTACGACTGACGCACGCTCATAGCTGGAGCAAGCGGAAAAGTCACATGAAAGGTCCCATGTCGGAGGTTTGTTCAATGCCATGTTGGGATTCCAGGCCCCGTATGCACCTTGCATCAGAATCCATACCCCACTAGCGGAACAAGCAAAGCAAAACAGAAGCTTTGGTCGGTGGATGCTTTGAGCAAGCAGGTGCCAAACACACAGCAGTGAACCTCATTGAGCCTAGTGAACCTGCAGAAAAGAACGGGTGAGGTCCGGACTCTGTTGCTGGAGGGTCTGAGCTGAATGGCCCTGAATGGCGATCCCCAAGACGCGGCTTGGGGTCCATGCTTCCCAAGCCCAAGCCCATCGAAAGCCTCCCCAACCCACGATTTGCCCGACTTCGCCCGGCATGTCTGGAGCTCGAGAGGTTTTTTTCGGTGTAGACGGAGCTTACCGCAAAGGCTGAGCTTCGGGGCCGCTACGGGCCCTATGGGCTGCTCCATTGGTTTGTTTTTTTTTTTGGCGCGCCCAATCCTGAGAGGACCTGGGGAACATCGAGTGGTGGAGCGCAGCGGCCTGAGGCGACCTCTATAGACTGGTTCATTGCATCACTCTTGATGTTGTGTTTTCTGTAAGCACCCTCGGTGTGGGATTGTTCGAGCTTTTCGCTTGGCCATTCTCCTGGTCCAGGTCTTTCTTTACTCCTAGGCAACCTCGCCCACTGCAGAAAACCCAGCTCAGAGAATCCCGCGCCCACGTCCAGAAAAATCCCGCAGAGTGGCAGATTCGCCTGCCCGCACGAATGGAGGCCTTCCTTCAGAGAATCCTGCAGTGTTTTCCGGGAGTGCCAAGATCTGTCTTTAGGTGAGGATCGATTGTTGCGGTTCGGGTGGACCTCCTGCGTTTCGTGTCACGTAGGGCCATGTAAAGCCCAAGAAAATGCCCCCCCGAGGTGCTCGGAAACCACGATTATGGGGGCGTCTGCTACATCAAGGCGGGATGTGGGGCCGGATCTGGCGGGATGCGAGCTCCAGGAGGGCGAGCATCCGAGAAAGCAGATTGGAATTTGTTTTACTTTTGCATGTATTTGGGTCGTCTTTGTTGAAAGCAGGAAGAAAGGAAGAAGGGAAGAAAAAGAGGGCAGAAGGGAAGATGGGAAGACGGGAAGAGGCCAGAAGGGAAAAAGGGAAGGAAAGGGAAGGAAAGGGAAGGAAAGGGAAGGAATGGGAAGGAAAGGGAAGGAAAGGGAAGGAAAGGGAAGGAAAGGGAAGGAAAGGGAAGGAAAGGGAAGGAAAGGGAAGGAAAGGAAAGGAAAGCGAAGGAAAGGGAAAGAAAGGGAAGGAAAGGGAAGGAAAGGGAAGGCCTGACGAATAGCTTCCAAACCCATCTTTGAATGGCCCCATTGTGATCCTGTTCTATTTTTCGCGTTTTTGTTGGTTTTTTGAGAAAGACTGAAAGAAAGACATAAATAAAGAAGGAACCAAAGAACGAACGTGGAAGAATGAAAAATGAAAGAATGCAAGAATGAAAGAGAAAATACATAATGACAGAATGACAGAATGAAGGAAGGAAAGAAAGAAAGAAAGAATGAAAGAAATAGCCGATCAAAACATACAAAAGGAACGAAAGAAAGAACAAGCAAACACCAGTGAATTTCTTATGCAAGGAAACATGACGATGAAGGGGCGCTTTTTCAATTCTGTTGAAACCTTGCAAGACTGCTTCAACAAATGTCGTGCCCTACAAGGACCTTTTCAAACCTGCCAGGGGAGGATTGTGTTTTGAAATGGGGATGAGCGACCCGCTTGACGTTACTGTTGGGAAGCGGGGTGGGAATGAGATTGAGTTCCTCGAAAGAGCCGGTGGGTCTTTTAAGCTTGAGGCTGATGCAGAAAAATCTGAGGCATCCATCGAATAAATCCTCGAAGCGATTTCAACCTCCAACCTTCAAGAGGGGTGGCTGCTCCAAGGATACTCGGCAGCTCTTTCTTTGCGTGGCTTCTCTGCAGGTGTACTTAGGACCTCTTTGCAGGCCTTCCCTTTTGAGGGTGGCAGCACTCCAAAGGGACCAGGCCCCAGAGTCTGGGAAAGGAGGCGAGGAGCGTAACACTTCCTAGAAATCGAAGAACAGCACGCACCAAGCGTGGAGAACAGCGATCCTTATCTAGCCAGCCCCTGAAAACCTCAGTCCGGCCCCAACTGGCGGAGGGCTGGGACCAGCAGATCTACTACACCTTCAAGGAGGGGTTTTGAAGAGAAGGGTTGCACAACTTGTACAAGTGGACAATCCGGAAGCCATCATCTTCTGACCAAGGGCTCACACCCCTGAAATTCCGAAGGTGCAAAGCAAGTTGTATTTGGGCTTGAATTTTGTGCTGTGCATCACTTGTGCATCGTTTGTACATTGTTGGTGCACCGCTCGTGCACCCTTTGTGCACGTCTGGAGGAGGGTGGGCGCTGGGTGATGCCGGCCCAGTACTGGCATCGGCGAGTGAACTTCAAAACGTCGGCCGCTCCGGAGTTAGCTGGTCTTTTGAGGTTAGCTGGTCTTTTGAGGGACTTCATCCGCTTTGGTGGGTTCACGGTAATTCAAAATTGTATGGGTAAGTGCGAGAGGGATGTGGTGTATTCTCAACTACAGACCTCGTAGGCGCATCAGCCTCTTCTGCGGACCCTAGTCAAGCTTGTCCAGCGGCAGATTTTCGTGCCGTCTTCGCCCCGCTCTGACACTTGTTTTTCAGTGGGCGAAACACGAAGCCATTTTTAGGTCATCTTGGATTCAGCTGGGGTGTCCACTTGCCCTCGAAAAAGGTCGGATAGGGTGCAACATCCGAGATCATAGTTGCAAGCGTGAGAGACAAAACAGAGAGATAACGTGTGTAAACAAGGCTGCAAAATCAAGCACGAACGATGTCGCCATCTTAAAGTATCCTTGTTTTTTGGCTTGCCCTGCAACAGGGCAAGCAAAGCACCCTCAAGCGATGCCAAAAGCATGCTTTCTGCCACGGAGCCCCGGTTACCTCCGGTCCTTTGAAAGGTTCAACGTGGACTTCTGGTTCCTGGACACCAACATCCTGGACACCCAGAATCCCGCGGCTCCCGCCTCAGTTTTGGAAGTTTGGAGTTGGGCGGGGGGGTAGGCTTATTGAGGATGACGTAGGAGCTCGGCTGGCATTTGTCACAGGTGACTTTTTACAGGTCCTTCCCTACATAATTTAGAATTAGCAACAGTTTTTGGACAGATTCCTTTAAGACTATGCGGTGCACTTCCGAGCTGTTGGCGTAGACTCTGGCGCTGAAGGCCCCAGAGTCCTAGAGGTTTGAGTGCGTCATTGCTCAGATCGAACTACGACCACGCGTCCTGTGAGGACAATCCTGACCACAACCTTTGTGCCACGCGGGGAAATCCGGGTCTCCACTGCGAGTCCGACAAGCACGCAGCCCGGGGGGCTTGGGAGATTACAGGGCTCGCGTTGGGGGGCCCTAGGGCCCTTGGGCTTCAGGTTCGAGGACTTGCAGGGACTTGCAGGGACTAGTCAGGATCCTTCACTTCTGCAATCCTAGAAGTGGCGGGTCGGAGCTTCTCACGTTGCTGGGCCTTGCTCTCACAAAGCTCCGCAATCCCAAGCTTGGCGTTATCAGGTACCCCCCAGCCAACGGCACCGACGGGGGCTCGTGCGCCGCCACGGGGCCAACCAGCCCGACGGACTGGGCCCCGCAGTTCAGAGCATGAATTCTAGGGACGAGCATGATCTGGAATTCTCAAAGCCCTAAACTGCCTAGGCCTAGACTTCCTGAACGTCCAAAAATCATAAGACATCTTTCAATGCTTTCAACCTTCCCCCCCCCCTATACGAAGCCTTGCCGCACGCGCCAGGATTGCGTGACGTGGTTCGAGAAGCTCTGGGCTGATCAGAAGAAGCCATTGCGCCCAGAGGGGCTACAAAGAGGGCTCACGAGTGTTCAGCGTGCTCCCGAGGACTCTCTTCTTTGGCTTTGCTTTTTGCTGTGGCGTTGGTTTCTCTGAGAAAGGGGATGGTGCGGAGCCCTTCGCGCAAGCCTTTGGATCATTGGCAGTGATCATTATCAAAAGCCCCTTCTGGCTCCCTCATGCATGCTTCGCTTCAAAGCTTCCAAAATCTAAACCCGACCACTCTTCAATCATCAACGGGCAGAACCGCTTGAAGCTTGCAACAGCTGTCAATGCTGACAAAGAACCGAGAATCCCACTTTCCCGTGGTTTGTTGATCGTTTCAAGTGCTGTCTGAGGTGGTTCACCGATGCCGTGAAGAAATCCACAGCGGACTGGCAGATCGTGGTGATGCCTGGAACTTGGGCTCAGGGAGGGTTTCGCCAAGCTAGAATAAGCTAAACCTGTAAGAGCTTTTTGTTGAGCCTTTGAACTCCTGAATCTTACTGGGTGTGAGTGGCACTGAGTCTGAGTGCTTCTGCAGCGCACCCCCCATGGCCGACTGCGCTGAGCCTCACTGAGCGCCTCCCTTGAGTCCAGGCATCATCCACCGAGCGCGGGTCCCGATGACACGGCAAGTCATGCTCGGTCTTGGAGTGGGACCTTGGGACCTCCAGTTTGGGAGTCAAGTTGTCTAAACTGTCCTCAAAGTATGCGTAGCAAACTGTAGGGACTTCTCCTTTCGGCGTGAGTCTTAGAATTATTGCTTTGGGTCACATTTGTGAGTCGGGGCGGTCAGCACTTAAGCGCGAACACCATGAACACGGTGAACAGCATGCTAAGCCCCAAGCCTCAAGCGCCTCGCCTTTGCCAATTCATAAACATCCTGGGCAGAAAGACCAGAAAGCACTCCTAGGCACGAACGAGTGGCACCATTTAGAGCACACTTGAACATCGAGAAAACAAGGACATCAACCAAGAAAAGAACACACACTCGTAAAGGTCTCTGCGCTTCCTGAGGCTACACGCCAGGTCGCGGCGCCAGCGTTCTTCACTGGGCGGACCGCTCTCTGAGAGCTGCTCTCTCATGCCTTGTTTTGGTAAGGTAAACACCTGCTGCAAGCTTTCCTAAACTTTCCTAGCTTTATTAAATGCCTACTATTCGTTGTGTGTTCCAACTCCGGGCGGGGAGCGTTTTTTGTTAATCTGATTTCTCTTTTTGTTGGTGACTTTGTCGTCTTTATGATTATTTATGTTGTTGTTATTTTGTTTTTAGTGTCGTTGCGTCTTTCGCTAAGTCTAACTCTGTCTCGATTTTGTTTGTTCCAACCTTGCTTCTCTTTCTGGCTGCAGTTTCCCCCCCCCTCGGTTTGCTGTTCACCGAGAACCGAAGCAAGAGTGATGTCCGACGATGATCATCGGCTTTAAACTTTAAGTAGTCAGGCAGGCAACGATCGTTGACTTTTTACTTTGTCGAGGTGGATGCATGGCGGATAAACACATGACATTGCGTCAGGGTCTTTGTAATCAGAATTGCGTATTGTGACCCGTATTCTCGGATTAGAGCTTGGCCACCCATGGTGGCAGATTTTGGGGTTGGGGATATTGTTGGAGGCTTGAGGGTTGAAGTGTTTTGTTGGGTTTTAGGGCTTTAGACGTGTTTCGGATGTGTTGAAGTTGGGAGTTTGGCTTCCCAGAGCCTTCCGTTGGACTTGGGCAGAGGACATCGCACGAAGCGCTGGCATCGACCTCATCGTCACGGGCCACCGTCATGAGCAGAAGGCTGGTGAAGTCACTGCAGGGCTTTGGCGGCTGCAGGGCCGGACCTTCATGGCCCTGTGGATATGCATTGTAACATGGTGACATAGGACTGCAGCTTCATTTGACTGGCGCTGAGGGGGGAGGGGTTAATTCCATGCACCACGCACACGCACAACCCTGGAATTCAGCTCGTGGAGGGCGCTCGCGACAGCCACCCGGGCCATAAATGGTTCATATAAATTATTCGAGGATGTTCCTTCAAGCCTTTGCAGTTTTTGCAGTAGCTGTCTTGATGCCTAAGCCTAGACGCAACCTGCCGGATCAAGGAGGCACCAGAAGGCTTTCATAGGAGCTCGTACCCGCAATGGAAGCCACATCAGCTTTTCAGGCCTCTCTTTTAGACCCCGGCTTCATAGACCTGAGCAGGCACACGGCGACCTTGATCCGCTCTGCAAAACACGCATAAGTCGTTACAGAGCACTGCAAGGGCTGCAACAAAAGTCACGTATTACTCGACAAGCCAAGAGGCCACGCTGCAGCCGCCAAAGTCACGAACTGAACCCAAGGCCTCCAAGTCCCTGATGCCTTTCGAACACAACTTTTCAACTTTTCAACGGATCGTGAGCGGATCGTGAGCACCATGGTCTCGGAGCCAGCGTGCAAGGAGTACCAAGCCCAGGCGGAATGCTTTGCCGGCTTAGGCTGTTTCTCGTTTTCCGCTTCTTAGGGGCAGCCCCAGAGAATCCTGCAAAGCTCTGCATCCACGCACTTCCCCAAAGCACCCCGCAGAGAATCTTCTAAGAGTACCCGGATGTCCCAAAGTAGACCCCATAGAGCCAATGAATTTCATGGTGAAGAGATGTTGGGGGATGTACCTCTCCCTCTCTATATATTTTCGTATTTGTTTTAGGAGTGGGGGATGGGGATGGGGGCGTGGGGGGCTATGATAGCATATTCATCAACGGCCCTGTTGAGGGTTGTGTCAAGATATGGCAACTCTTGAAATACACGGGCTTGCTTGCAAGCTTGTCCAGGATTCTGCTGAAAGTGCTTTGCTTTTAATGTCACAGGTCTCTTGCTGAAGGCCTCTTCGGGCCTTGGAGGGTGTCTACCCAACCCCAACCCACGATACCCCTCTGAATAGAGTCATAGAGGTCGCGGCGATGGAGGTCTCTACAGAGGCGGCCTATCAGGACTGCCTTTGGTTTCGAATGTTGGCGAGTGCATTGCATTCTTTTGTGGCCAACAGTTTCGGGCCGGACCACCATCAAAGACCCTTTACGCTTTTCAGGGAGCATGCGCCCCCCAATTGTCAAGGTCATTCGCCCTCACACCTCTGCTGGAAGCCGAAGACTGAGATCCAAGCCCTAAACGGCCTTAAACCTGAAGCTGGACATGGCATCTACGCTTCAATTTGAGTCATGTTCATCGCTGGCTTCCTGGAGCCCGAGAGCTCTTGGAGTTGGGTGCAGTGAAACGCAGCCACTGTTATATCTTAGCTCAACCAGTCTACAGACGCAGGGGTGCAGGACCTATCCACAAGCCCCCAGAGTTGAGAGGGAAGACGCGGCGCCAAGTTTTTGTCAAGTCTCGGAGGAGCTTGCCCGACGACGGGAGGAGGTGCTGGCCAGCGTGGGGAGCTGGTGTCAAGCGCTCAAGGCAAGAATGAGAGCAGCTAGGGCTTGTCACTTGTGGTGCGTTACCATGGCTTGTGATGATGATTGGTTTGGAAATTTTGCGTCGCGTCAGCTGCTAGGTTCGGGTTCCGGCTTCACGAATCTTGTCAATCTTCTGATAGCTGTTTGTCGTACCATATCCGAAGTGCGGTGCCAGTCAGGGTCTCCAGGGTCAATAACAAACTTGTGCGCATGTAGGCTTCCCAACTTCCCAGTCCACCCAACCTGTCTACTGCAAACGGCTGCAAGCAATATGCTCCCCCAAATTCCCCGAATCGCCCCTTGAATCCTTGAATCCCCGAAAGGCCGTCCGGGCGCCACAAGCTCTGGAGCCCTCCGAAGGCGACCCCAAGGACAACACTCAATGACACTCAGCGTGACAAACTCCCCCCCCCCCCAAAAAAAAAAAGAGCTCTTAATTTCGCTGGTTATCCTCCAGGGGACCTGAGATGTGTGGATGCGTCTGATGAAGTCAGTGGCGCAATCTTGCCCTCAGTTTCAAAACAGGCAACTTCAGAAGCACGTAGAAGCCAGTGGCAGCTCGTGAACCAGCTATAGGCCGTCAAAAGAACAAATGATAGGAATGAAAGCCCGTGCGTTCCTTGTGTCGTTACTGTTGAAGTTTTCGGGGCTTTTTGGAGAGAATGCTAAAGGTAACAAGGAATCCTGGTTTTTTCGCACCAACAAGAAATGGCGGTCAGGGACGTGCTGAAGTTTCAGCTGTCTCTTGGAATCTTTGATGGCAGTGCTTGCTGCGTCCATTCTAATGGGGTCTGCGTATTGTGGTGTTGGGTGTTGGAGTCACGCTTGGCGCCAAGTCTTTGGGCTCTTTGAACCGTGCTCCGTGAGTGACTTGCGATATGCCGGACGGTTTTGCACGGCTTGCGATCTACGGCGGCATCATTGGCTGTCGATCGATTGTTCCTTTTTTTGTGCTAGGCGAACGGAGTCAGGGCTCGCAGTGTGCGAGCTAGAAACAAAATGTTACATTTTCGGCAGGAGACCTCACAGCTGCAGAAGCACTTGCGGGATGCGCTGTTTACGGAGATCTGCAATGCCTTGGCTGCTTGCAGCATGGAAGTTGCAGTTCAGGGTGTAAGCATGTGTAAGCTTGAAAGCTTGGAGCGCTGAATGTTCAAGGGGCTTTTGGGAGAGGAGGCGGCGTTCGATTGTTGACAGTGAAGATGTCCGTGGTCATGTCGGGTTTGGGACTTGAGGGCAGCACGGCGCAGCAGTCTCGCCAAAAGTTCTTAAGTGCAACTGCAATGACTGCAGTAAGCAGCGCGAAGCTGAAACCTCGCGCGAGTGAGAGGCTTTCCCTGGCGCTGCGGCGCTCGCAAAGCCGACCACACCCACGAAGGCCTTGCTTGTTAGATAAGGGCAAGCTACACTTTCGATTGCTTCTGTGATCTTTCGGGCATAACTTCTGGATTGGAAACGTCTTCACGGCCCAGGATGACCATCTTTGCTTTCCGAATCTCCGGTGTTGCAAAGTGCTGGAGTTTTGTTGAGTGAGGAAGAAGGCGCTTCCAAGGCTGTATTGCACAGTCACCATCCCAGAACCCATGACACAATGCCGAAATATGCCGAGGTCCTTAATTGTACTATTATTTCCCAAGTCAGCTTGCTGCTCAGGTTGTGAGCCAGCGCCAAGTCTCGAAGAGTGCTGCTGTGGTGTCCGTTCGAACGCCCCGCACCCCCCAGAAGCAGCTGGGCTCCACTTGGATTTCAGTGCTTCAACAGGGCCCATGTTACGGCGTTAAAGAAACCACAATGAACTGGTGGAACTTGACAGGAACAAGCAGCATCCTACTTCGGCCTTCGGCCCCAAGTTTGAGATTTGAAGCCATCATCTCTGAAGCCGAAAGCGTAAGGGCGTTGCACTTGAAGCATTGCCTTATTCAAAGCCGTCTCGAAGCCCCAAGAGGTCCGTGTCGGGCTCCCGAGAGTCCCTCAGCTCACGCGCCACCTCGCTAACTCCTCGGAGTCCTCCACTTTCCGCCCTGGCCCGGAAGGACTCAGCAGACTCAACGCAATTGAGGGTGTTTCTTGGGGTGGGGGGGGGGGGGGGGTGTTGGAAGGTTTTTTGGGACTGACGGCGAACAACGATGATGATGAGGATAGTGGATAGAGCACAGAGCATAGACGATAGCGGAGAGGATCGAAAAAAAAGATGATGAGGATCGACACCATAATCAATGTTAGGAACCCCTCAAACCGCAGTCTAGTCCTGGAGGACGCCCGGCCGGTGCAGCTATTGGCCAAGCAAAGGCAGAGTGTACTTTCAAGAGCCGGGTTCCCACCAACACGATCCGACCTGACTTCCTCAGACTCCTCCGGGACCTAGGTGACCTACTAAGTCACCTGCTGAGTCACCTACTGAGTCACCTATTGAGTCACCTACGAAGTCGCCCTATTTCAAGCTGGACCTACTCGAATGTGACCTTGGACCTTGGGCCAGGGTTAAGCAGCTTCGTGGTGTGGAGGCGTGTCCTATGCGGTAGGGGTCAGACATCAAGGGGGAGTCCGTGGTTACAGAATACATTCTCCCAACACTTGTCGAGAATGAAAAACGTGACATGACCCTGCCTTTGCGCTGACAGGCCTTCCCAAACGAACGGTACTACGGAGAAGCGGCCCGCGGGCCCTGTGAGCCTGACAGAAAGGAGAGCCGCGGAAAGCATTGGATCATTGGGGCCCTGGGAAATGATTGGGACCCGTTCAAGGGCCGAGCGCTTGGGGCTGATCTCGAGTGAAAGGTGGAATGAGTCGCCTCTCCTACCTGACCTCTCCTCAAAGATTTCAAGAATCGCAGGAGCTCCCGGCCTAGCGAGCGACCACGATCCCAGCAGTTTCTTGCATCTCAGAGCTTCTGGAGCTTTTTGGAGCTTTTGGAGCGTTTGGAGCCTCGGGAGCTTTCACAAAACAGGACTTGTTTGCGTTCTACTCGGTGTTGAAGGGGAGTTAGGAAGAAGGCTTCTTTTTGGAAGACTCAGGTTCCAGATGCCCGCCTTTGCAGGAGTTCGACGCAGCTCCAGCTGCTGGGTGGATCTGGGTACACAGCGGAACCAGATTTGGCAAAGAGAGCATCACAAAGAGCACACCGAACTAGACGTCCCAAGTCCAACCGAACTAAATTAGGGCTTTTGCGAACTTGGTGTCCCGGCGTTCGGGGATCTGTTTCCGGCTTGTGCAGAGGTTGAACAACGGATGGCTCCGAAGGGTTTGGGATGTCCCCCCCAGCGCTTTTCAGTTCTTCACTTTTCCTCCCGCGTCCAAGACGTGCTGCGCCCCCCAAGGCCCGCGGAACTCTGCGCAGCCTCCGCTCTCGGCGCGGAGCCTCTCCTCGCAGCTGCGGCACTGAGACTCGCAGGGAGCGGGAGTGGCTGTTGTAGCACTAAGTTAGGACGACTAAGTTAGGACTCTTTGGGGATTTAGGGGGAAAGGAGAGATGAAAAGACAGCCCTGCCCCCGAGGCCGTAATGCCACAATTCGGATTGCCGGATCGAGGGATGAAGGCTGCGTCGAGGGCAGCGCATGCAGCGGAAGAGCGGCGAATGCGAAGAACGAATCAGAGATGCCCGGGTAGGTGCGCGGAGAAGAAGGAAATTGAGGAAACTTCACAAGCTGCATGAACCCCCAAACCTCTAGAAATTCCTAAAGAGGCTCTAAACCCATCCTAAGCATTCCTAAGCCCTCTCGGCTGAGCCAGAGAGGTGGTCAGAGGTTGTCAAGGGTCAGGCTCACTTAGGGGTTGTGTTTTGGAACGCCTTGCGCGGTTTTGGGGGCTTTTGGGGGCTGTCAGACGGTTGTCAGGCGGCTGGGTCATAGTATGAGCAATCCCTGGATGTTAAGGCTTATCAAATAGCAAACTTCAAAGTCACAAAGTTGTTCAGGTTCTTGGTGGTGCAGCATACTTGAATGTCTCGGGGTGGACACAGCCAGTCCCAAGCGCGACAGATATCACAGAGACTGAGACCGGCACCGACACCGGTTCCCTCCCCCCGGCTGTGCCCCTGGTGCCCCTTGTCCCCTTCTTTTGCGTCTCTCCGCGCACCTACTCTCGGTGCACGGGCACTTTGTCGAGATGTGGATCTCCCATGGGAAAACCTGTCGGAATGGACATTAGCCGTAGCTTAGGCTCATCAGGCCTATCTGGCAAGCCAGGGTCGAAGGCCATCGTCGGGTCGCTTGTGAGGCTTATAGCCATGGAATCTCAGCATATGGAAAAACCCCGCTGGGGTAGAAAATGTTCTTAGCGTTTCTCTGGTACAGGCTGGGGGCCTGCACTTTGTAGTCTGGGGCGATCTCAAGTTTTTTTTTGGGGGGTCAATGTTTTGACAGGTTTCCGCCCTAAGCGGCGTGTAATGCTATGCAAGTGTGTCATACGCACACAGGCCAGCAAAAGGCGCGTGGCCCGAAGCCCAATTCCAAGAAGCCCAAACCTCTCAAACTTGAGCCCAAACCTCTCAAACTTGTTGAAGCTGCTTAGCCCCAAACCCATCTCAAACCCCGCAAGGCACAACGACAACCCGCAGGGTCGTCCCCATGCAGCTGACTGAGATAGCTAGCTAACTTCAGTGCAGCAGTGTAGCATTACTTTCATGCTCTTTCTTCTTTCCCCGGCAGGATAGCTCTGAGCTACTTGCATCCCCTCACAGGGCCCAAAGCCCCACAAGGCCCTAGCTTCGTCTTGACCCAAGACCCCCACAAGCACATTAAGCCGCTGAGCCGCTGGCCGGGTGCCCTCGACAGCTGCCTTGGGGCGAGCGGCCGGAATGGCACTCGATCCCGGGGTGTGGGGACAGTTCAGGGCAGTTCCGGGCAGTTCCGGGCAGTTCGGCTCTTCCCCGAAAGAAAATGGACCCGAGAACACTTCGAGAGCAATTTGTTCACAATGGCAGTCGCTCGAGGTAGAAAATATAAGCCCATCCCCACCATCGACGAACAGCTCCGGCCCTTCCTGTTGCACGGCGTACTGTTAAGGAGCTCTGGCAGGGGCAGCCGCAAATTCCCAGCACATACAGCATTGCGGGGTAGAGCCAATTGTGGCTCAGATTTTCCTGGTCGTCCTCGTAGTTCTTTGCAGTTGCGGGGGTCCCCTGCCAGACTCCGCTTGTAATCCTCACAGGCCGAGCGGGCAGAAAAGGCGCTCAATCCTTGCAAGCCATCCCTGGCGCACTCAGGGTGCACTCTTGAAGCCTTGTAAACCTTGTAAGTTGTGATTCAAGTTTTGGGTGTCAGTCTGCTGCAGTTGTCACGGGGTAGAAAGAGGAAGCAAAGTGGACTTGCAGCCTGGGCATGGCAAAGGGCAAGCCACACATGCGGAAGCCACTTGCGAGGCTTTCCTCGGCACTCAATGACTCAACACCGTCAACACCTTGGATCAATCCTGTGTGCCCAACATTCCCCTTCATTCCCCTTCATCCTCACACCTGGACTCAAAAAGGGACGCAGCAAAGCCCCCCAGCCTCCAGCCTTCATGAGAGGATGCCGACAAAGAATGGGCCGCCTACCGTAAGCCTCCAAAACGAGCAGCCCCCCCTCCACCTGTCCAGCCAAGACCCCACCGGAGCGATTTCAAGTTGTTCGGAACCCGTGGACAGCAAAAGCAGGAAGCTTTCTTGTAGCACCTGTAGCACCACACTACTGCGCTCCTAACGAAGTGATGCGGTGCAGGAGCATTTGTGTGGATGCTCCCAACCGCGCGGTGGGCGGCCTCCCAGACACGAGGGCCCCACGCAAGTCCACCACATCCGCCGCCGACTGATCCAACCAAAGCCCGACGGGGCTGTGTTTTTTCCCGCAAGTTTTTCATGACATTGCGCCGAGACTTGCGTCAAAGGACGCGGTGGCTTTCGCACAAGGAAAAACAGAAATTTGTCGTGCTCGCCTCGAGCTGAGCACGGAGAAAAACCAGCTCTGTTCTGCATGCAACCTCGGATTACAAGAGACGTGCTGGCTGTCGCGCGGGAAAAATGTAAACTTTCCATGCCCCGAACCTAGCAGCATGGAGACAAACGAGCTTTTATTCCGCAAGTGACCTTGAAAGACAAGATGCCCACGTGCAGAAGTTTGCCTGCCAGAGACCATAATGCAAGCTTCAAACACGAGAGACGAAGGTTTTTTCGCAGCAACCAGCAACAGCAAACTCCAACTCAGAATTTTGAGAGATCCAAAAAGCAACGGCACCTCCGAGCCTCAGCTCTGGGCAGGTCTACTACAAGGCCGCCACTGGGGGCACTGACCTGGAGGCGCCATGCCTTGGTGAGGGTAGGGGGGGGGCTCAAGCAGAACCCTTGGGGATGCCTTGGGTGCTTGTGGCTGCTTGTGGCTGCTTGTGGCTGCTTGTGGCTGCTTGTGGCTCGCTGCAGTGGGGCTTTGCTTGGATTTTGGGTGGGGGTGGAGTTTGGGTTGGGGTTGCGTGGGGTTTGTGGGCTTTGGGCGTTTAGGGTTGCGGGCGTTGGAGGCATCACTTCAGTTCGTGTTTGTGTGTTGCCTGTTTGTGTGTGTGTGTGTGTGTGTGTGTGTGTGTGTGTGTGTGTGTGTGTGTGTGTGTGTGTGTGTGTCTGCGCGCCATCTTAATGATAGGTGCAGTCCAAGTATTGCATCTGCAGGTTCAGGGTTCTGCTTCCCTGTCCATAGTGCCTGAGGGTGCCCAAGGAGGCCTTGGGTCTAGCACAATCCGCTTTGCTTCATGCTGCCATGGGCGGTTGGTCGGACCCTTTCGGGCTGTAGAGGCAGAATAGCGGGCATGTGTGGGAGCTGAAAAGCTCCGGAGCGCTTTCTTAACTTTCATGGAGGGATAGAGTGATAGAGTAGAACGTTGTCAGCGGAAATACAGATTCTTGCGTCGACTTTGATCTAAGCTCCGTCCAGCTTTCTCCCGAGGATACCGCCTGGGTGATCACTGGCGGTGGCGGCGGTGTGACGGCAGAAATCATGCCGCAAGGGGCCCAGCAGAATCAATCAATCTTCATCAATCTTCGACCTGTTTGGTGGTGTTCTCGGTGACTCGACAAGCTGCTTTCATGAAGGACGAGCAGCGGCTACGACGATGCCTATGGCTTTATGGACCTGCCCTTTAGTTGACGCATTGACACACCCTTGCCGGGTATTCCCAAAGCCCAGGCCAGAATGGTGAACGGCGAGTCTTTCCCTGGGTCCCTAGCCGCCCTAGCCAAGCTGAAAAACTTGGAGCCCAGCCTTTGTGGAAGGACATGACCATCTCCCTCGAAAAGATCGAGATCACGGCCATCTCCCACGGCGGCACCGGTGGCAAGTACATCGAGCGGAGCAAGACTGGGCAAGTTGTTGGAGCACCTTTTGAGGGTCTTTAAAGAGTCTTTATCCCGTTCCCCTTGACCGTTTCACAGATCGCCCCTCGCGCATCCTTTTGAGTAGGCCCTGCTGATGCTCTTCTTCTTCCCGGCCAAATAAGACGCTCTCACGGCTCGCGCTTGCCCATCGAAGTTGTGCTTCAAAAGTTTCACGAAACCTAGAAGTTAGATGAGTTAGTAGGAACAATCAGGGTGTCGAGGTTTCCGGAGGCTGGTCACTTGGCCACGATGGGCGTCTGGTTCGCCCACGGGCCGCGCTGCTCCACACGCGGGCCCTGAAATAAATGCAATCCTCGGAGCCGAACGTTGCGGCCAACGTCCACCACGTCCTGCGAGCCGCGGCGCAGTGTCGCCAGCCGCAGCCGCGCCATTCTTCGCAGGATCGCGGAGAAGCTGCCGGAAGTGCCATAGTACGTTGTATATACGTGCACCAGCGCGCCGGCCGCGTGCGGTTCGCGAGGATGCTGGTTATTCCCTTTGGCCCCTGCGGCTTTTGCGGTGGCGCACAAGGAGCGTTCCGCACAGCAGAGCCGGCCGAGGCGGCGGCCGAGGCGGACATCTTACATATCATTTCGTCTTATCTCATCTTTAACAGTGAACCTCTTCTATGCCCTGCTGTACGCCCCACAACTTTGCCCCCGCGGGCCCGTGTGGTTCAAGCCCAGAAGCCTGCAAATGTCTTGGGACAATTGGGCACCAGGACTACCGTCACTCCACGCCTCAAGCCAAGCCGACTTCTTAGCCAAGAGGACATTCCTTGCAGGCTTGTTCAAAGGCTTTGGAGGGTTTCAAGAAGCTTCCGGCCTCCGGAGATTTTAGGGATGGGGTGCATGCTCAAGTTTGGGTCCTTGCAGAGGGGCAGAGCAGGCAAGGCAGAGCATGTGGAGCACGTGTACGACAGTGTACGATGCACGCAGATGCACGCACAGCCGAGGGATGCACGTGCGGCGCGCAGCCAAGGGCTGCTCGCACAGTCGAGGGATGCCCTGTGCAATGGCCTTCATTGCTATACTGTCACTGTATCCCATATTCAAACAAAAATGGGGGGCCTCCTACAACTTTAGATGCCGTGAGGTAGGTGCTTCATGTGTTTTTTGTGAAGAAGCACTCCTCTGAGAAAGCTGAGACCTAGGACATTCCACTTTCCCTTCCAGACCGGAGCTTTTCAACTATCTCGTTGCGTCCACCAAGGTGTGCAGAACGAGGAACTGGAAGTGGTGGTCTGAGTCGCATGTCACGCCACCGCGCCCTTTCAGCAAGATAATGGTGCCTGGCCTGGAGGGAAGACAGCTTGTTGAACCGAACAGCCCCTCCCAATGTCTGAACTTCGGGCTCAGACCCCAGGCGCTGTGTGCCTGAAAGAAAGGCTTAATAAACTTAGTAAGGCCTCAAAGCCGATGCAAAACCAGATGTCTTCTCCCCTGGCCTTCGTCGCGTCCGCGGAATGGGGGACAGTCGAAGACCGTCACCTGCGCGGGCGCACATTGTGATTTCGATGGATTTTGCGTTTCTATGTTTTACTTTAGGGTCGGCGGCCAGTTCAGTTCATTTTGACATTAAGATTAAGATCTCAGGATTTCTTGAGTTCAGAAGTTTAGGGACGGGGCGGGCTAGTGATTGCCCACGTCGAGTTGCTTGTGTACACTGTTCACTGTAATGATAGCTGACGTCAAACGAACAACGAGCATCAATGTTGGGCTCTTGAAATCTTTGCTCAAACTACTAGGCATATGCATGTGTTTCGAGACATTATAAAGGCATATGTGAAACTGGTCCCTCCTCCCAATGATCCGTCCACACACCTTCGCTTGGACTGCATTTGTACGGTATTTCCACTACTTTCCAGGCCTTCCCATATCCCCTGTGCGAAAAACGTATGAGGGGGCCTGATGTTCGCGGAAAGGGTTTGTACGTGAGCAGCCCGAAGCGCTGACCCAAACTCCAAAAAGAGACGTTTCTTGGCCGAGCCTATACTGTGGGAAGCTTCAAGCCCTGAAAGCGATGGCAAGCCCTCAGCCCTCCAAGGAGATGTTGGGTCAAAAAACCCTAAACCCAAACCCAAGGGGGCTTGAAAGTGAGCAAGCCTGAACCCTAATACCCTAATAGCAGAAACCTCAACTCCAAAGGAGATGTTTGCTGGCAAAACCCTTAACCCTGAAAGGAGATGTTGGGCGGGAGGGAGGCTCTCAGCCCTACAAGCGGATGGCAAGCCCGAGTCCCTCTCAGGAGGCATCGCCAACGTACGAAACGGGATCCCGTGTCGGCCGCCGCAAAGACGCTTAAAACGCCCTGCGCCCTGCGCGCAGCTTGGAGGCACGGCGTGCACCTTGAAATTCGCCCGATCCCGCTCTGTTGACTCTACTTCCCATCTCTTGGCTCCTGTGCTCCTGTGCCACGACCAGCCATTTGGTGAGGCCCGGTCCCTGGTGTCCAGGCTGGCCTTCTCGGCTCCTTTCAAATACGGGCCAGGCTGCCCCGAAGGTTAAGACAAATAGTTACTCTAATGACTAAACTATTCTCGGCGCTATTGCGTTCCCCTCCCCAATGTGACTTGCATAGCAACTTTAGAAAGGATACTTATGTTGCATTATTGTACCTAGTTGATGCTTCATCTGGTTTGTCTTGGTAGTCCATGCACTGAAGACACTCACATAAGTGACATCGTTGACATAATCGTGAAGTTGAACCATCTTCTGAATACAACTTATACGACTACTACCGTCATGAGTATAAGTCCTATAACAACTTCTCAAAAACAAGCTGTTTTGTAAGCCTTACATGCATTAATTGCATGACATGCGGGGTCCGCAGAACAATCCAGTCATCTAATGAGTAACAGATAGTCAATATAGGCTTGATGATCTTACATGTTCTATTTTCACATGCAGAATCAGATTTTCCATCTGACGAATGGAATCAAGTCAATTCCCGGACCTAGTACATTTACGTCCGCTCAATTCACAAGCAATATTGAAAGCTAACAATACCACAGCTGCCAGAACTCTTAAGAGCACACCCAAGGATATTTGTTGCATTTTTTAACTTTATGAGGGGACCCGGCAGCTAGAACGAGTATCATGAAGCCTCAAATATGCTGTTGAACACAGCTATCGGACAACTGGTATAACTACTAAATTCTCTCAATCGAAGCAGGGAGGTGGCGAGTTCCAGCTTTGCCGGAACGTGTTGAGTTGAGTTTGCTCCCCTCCCCCCTACGACCGGGCCGTACGGATCGTGGGGGGGGGGGGGGGGGGGGGGGAAAGTGATTTTCTTAGATCGGCAACGCACGTTGCACTTCAAAGGAGGTCCTCAAACATAAAAAGTACGTGCAGAAACCCAAAAGTTCTACCTACCAAATGAGAGCTAGGAATTAGCTGAAGCAAAATGCACGTTGTATGAACAGGAAAGTAGAAAAAACCCTCTAGGCCGAGCGTAGGTCACGGGAGCTTGGATTTGTTCGTCAGTGCAGGATTCCTGGGCCTTCGTTTAGTTTAGGAGTTCAAAGAGCTATCCCTTCCCAGCCGCTTAAGGGTTATCAGAGGAACAGTACGCCCTCGACCGTCATTGCTCAAGCTCTGCTCAAGCTCTGTGCCGCGAGGGCACGCGAGCTGCTAAACGCTCGGCAGTTGGCTGGGCAGTTGGCTGGCGGAAAAAATGACCTTTGAGCTCTGTCAATAGCCTAGCCACCGTACCCCCACAACTCACATAAACCCCTGTCAAACCTGCACATCTAGAAAGGATCACATGTGACGAGGCCTTGGTTCCGCGTACCGGGTTGTTTGAGCAGCCCACGCTCGCGCGCTCTCTGTGTGTGTGTGTGTGTGTGTGTGTGTGTGTGTGTGTGTGTGTGTGTGTGTGTGTGTGTGTGTGTGTGTGTGTGTGTGTGTGTGTGTTTGTTTTTTGGTGTGTGTTACCCAGAAGCCAAGTGAGCCCCTGACGAAAATCCCCGCAATTTTGCCGTTTTCTCCTTACGAAGGACATAGTAGGGATAGACATGCTATTCCGTGTATAGCAACCTACATCCTTGGGGGTTGATGTGCAGTTGAGTCTGGGGCACAGATAGTCGACATCGGTGTGCTTTGAAAGGGGTACGCTCTCCTCGAAGGCTTTAGAGCGGTTTTGCGAGATGCCTCCGCGCCCTCATGGGCGGCCCACTGTGCTTGCGGCTGTGATTGCAGGCGAACCGTTTAGGACCTCTTCAAACCCTCAGAAAACCTTCAGCCGCCTTGGCCGCAAGCCACCTTAGCCCTGAGCCACCCTCAGTGCGGCCATGACAACCCGGGACCAGGTTGTAGTCACACAAGCTGATATGCATTAGTTCCATGAGTTTGCAATTGAAAATCAGCAACTTCCCCACTCCTGCAGCTTCGCACGAACATTGCCTCTGGTGCATGTTGGATTTTGGTTTCATGCGTGCTCGTGTAATGTTCACCCCAGCTGCAGACACAGTGCTTGAAATATCCCAAACATCCCAAAACCATGGTTCCTGCGGTTGGGAAAGCAGTCTTACAGCCCAAACATGCAACACCATGATTCCGACCCCTAATCCCTAGGCAATTTCGATGACTCAGCACACCAGGTCACCAAGCCAGAACTGGCAACACGTAGTGGCAGGTGTTTTTCAGGCATTGCATACGCCGGAAGCACAACAAAGATCCGCCCCACAACCCTAATTCCCAGCATTGCGTTTCCTGAGCCAGGGCTTCTCCTGCAAGTCCTTGGCCACATTGTCCCATGCTTCCAGGCACGTGTCCTCTGGTTAATTTGATTTTGAAATTCAAGAAGTGGCTTTTTTCTGCAGAGACGAGAGTGACATGGGATGAGAGCATTGGAGTCTGCGGATGCGCCTCAAGCTTGCAAAAGGTAGGACAGCGCGCAGCATCTGAGACCCCGTGACTTCAGGTGGTGGCTTAGGCCATCGAAGGGCCTTTGCCTTGCGGTTCACGAACCCACGACGCGCCCGAATGCACGTCTACAAGATTCATCTACTCTCCTCGTTTAGAGTCCGAACGCGCGCGCGCGGCATACTCTCGTACATAGAGCCAAGATGAGAAGCGTTGAAATGTGTATTTGCTTGGCGTTGTGGAGCACCTCGTAGTGACAGGGCACGGGCAAATCTCTGCAAGCTATCGCACGAAGCGCATGCCGCATAGCACTCATCCGCATAGCACTCATCCTCAAAAACATTCCTTAGACTAGCCATGTAACCCCGAACTCCCTTAAGCCTTGCCCGCAGGCTCGTCAAGGAGACCTCTTCGCTAGGGCCCCGGGGCTCGCAGGGGGTGGGGGCTGTTGGGTGGGAAGGAAGACGCTGACGCTCCACTCCTGAGCCCTAAACCCGTCACCAAACCCTAAACCTGCAGGGCTCCGCATAGGAAGACCGCACTCAGATGCAGAAATGCAGAGTTCCAGGCCGGCAGGCGCCCCGGGCGACCCGGGCGACCTCGCCTCGCGCTCCGCCAGCAGGCAAGTGGCTCTTAGCTTTGAAAGTTTTAAGAAGGCATTATGCGGCATTATGCGGCATATTATCAGATCAAATTTGACTTCAAACGCCGCCTGCCTGGTTCACTTACCGGGGCACTCGGGAGGGCGTTTTGTTGCAATCTTTGTCTGACCATGGTGTCCCAAGTATACGACAGACCATACAAACAATCAAAAAGCAACGAAAAGCAATCCGGGAAGTTAGTGTTTGTTGTGTTTTAGGAGCTTGCACCCCTGCAGAAACGTGGACAGCTACGAGGCATTCCCGCACTCGTGGCAAAACCAAAAACAACAAAGACAACACAAGATCTGGAACTCTCCGATATTTATGTTTTTGTTTGGTGTTTTTGTTGTTTTGTGTTTTTTCTGGGTTTTCTTCCGAGAAGACAACCCGTAGAACGATCCAGCTCGCGAGCGCGAGGCGTCCGGTAAATGAAGGACAGTTAGGGACAGCGCCGCCGTTGTGTGGGACTCTCGTGTGCCACTCTCTCGTTTTATTTTGGCGGGTTCTCCCCACTACTATCGACACACACATGTTCTTTGTTTTGCGAAGATAAACTGACGTGCATGCAGAAATGTGTATATATCTTTAACGCTTGAAGATTAGAAGATGTTGGCATACGTCTCACTGTGCTCACCGATCAGCTAAGATGAGGTGATCTCTCTCTCTCTCTCTGTCTTTCTCGCTCTCTCTCTCTCTCTCACCCCTCTCTCTCCCTCTCTCTCCCTCTCTCTCCCTCTCTCTCCCTCTCTCTCCCTCTCTCCTCCC